>OW285243.1:38035340-38541378 GCA_935421215.2 Melolontha melolontha
ATTAACAAACAACCTAAGCAACTAGCTCTGTCTACATAAAAACTGTAAATAAAAGTCAAAAATAATCTTTTATATCGATATGTAGGTACATAACCTCAATATATGACAACAATCATATATCCTATATGTTTGAATCCTGTGTAAATTACTGGTCCATTCTTATTTCTAATGGTATATAGTCATTATTATTATTACATTATTAGTTTTTAACTATTACATTTAACGTTCTTTCTAATTTAGTGAACTGCTTACATCGGCTCAAGTGATTGTATCGAATCTTTTGAAAAAATTGCTACAGAAGCAAATCTAAAGCTTAGTCGATGTGTCGGGTTACTACAAAAGAATCATCGGGTTTGGGAAAGCTCTATTTCAGAAAGTATTATAGATAGAATAGTAAATGACATGTTTATAGTCAGCAACAACCTTCAAGTTTAGAACGTGCGCCTACGTACATCGCTTGACATGCGCACGCCGAAGACAACACGCATTATGCAAAATGGCGACGATGCAACAAAAAGTGTTTTGCGTGTTAGAGTATACGCGATGTTTTTGGCTTGCTACGGTGCAATGTATGTTCCGACGACAATACGGACGTGATTCTCTAGGTCATCAGAGCATTCTACAATGGTATCGAGAATTTCAGACAACAGGTTCACTTACTAAACGTAAAAGCACCGGACGCCTACGAGTGCATGAATCACCGGTGGAAGCGGTTAGATAATGATTCGTGCTTTCGCCACAACACTCTGCCAGTGGCGCAGGCCGTGCACTTTGTATTCCGCAGCAAACTGTTTGGAAAATTTTGCGGAAACGTTTGCGATTCAAGCCTATGTCAAGCGAATCGAGTTTTGTTGTGACATGCAGACAGCATTAGAGGGCGACGAATTTGCAAACCGTCTCGTGTTTAGCGACATTTCATTTAAGTGGCAAGGTTAACCGTCATAACATCCGGATATGGAGTATGGAGCCACCTCATGTCATTTTGCAACATGAAAGGGATTCTCCGAAATTGAATGTTTTCTGTGCTGTATCCAACACAAAAGTGTACCGACCGTTTTCCTTCCGTGAAAAAACTGTGACCGGTATATCCTACCTCGAACTGTTGCAATTAGTTATTTCAACAAGATGGTGCTCATTGGCATAATGAAGTGCGTCGGTATCTAAACGAGGTGCCACCCAATGTTGGATAGGCCGTTGTGCTGAAACAGATGTGGCATTGTACGCGTGGCCTCCCAATTCTCCCGATCTTACCCCGTGCGATTATTTCCTTTGGGGGTATATTAAAGACAGGGTTTACGTACCACCATTACCTATAACACTTGAGGAACTCAGAAGACGCATTACTGCTACTGTTAACAGTATCGACCGAGAACCTTGCAGCGTGTATGGCTGAACTGGATTATCTTTTGGACGTTTGTCGTGTGACTCGAGAAGCCCACATTGAACATTTGTAATAATATGCTCAGAAACTTGATTATTTTTTTTTGCATATAGACATGTCATTTACTATTCTATCTATAGCACTTTCTGAAATATAGCTTTCTCAAACAAGATGATTCTTTTGTAATAAACCCTTATAACAAAATTCAACAAAAATTGTAAGAAAAAATTAAAATATTTAAACAACTGTGATTTGCATTAATGATTTTTATTAATACATAAGTTTATATTTTATTAATAACTTTTATAAGAGGTAATTACAAGCCCTTTGATAATTCCACTCTGTACATACTATATTAAAATACAATAACAGAAGGCTTTTTATTTGTTCTTTAATAAATTGCAACAATAGCAGAATACGTTTTTTAGTAAATTGTATATGCTCTCAAACAGTATTAATCACAATGTATGTAATAATAACTTAAGAATAACTTATATTTCTAGTTTTTATAGTTACATATATGTCATTATATAGACTTTAAATTTACAAACATATGCGTTCATAAATATCTAATATAAGATAACAGTAAACCATTTCAAGAACGTTATGATAATCTCTAATATTAATACAATATTCATTGGCAATTTCATTGCCACCAAATTCTACTTCTACTATTTCTTTTTTCGTATGATAAATTGTGTTTTTCAGTCCTCATCGAGAATCATCTTTTTGCCAACAAAAACCTATATTTTAAAAAAAATTTCCAAGCTAAGAAATACTTCCCTTAAAATAGATCTCTATCTCTTAGAAATGTCAGAAGAGATTGTTAAGTAACATAGTGACCTAAAATATAGAAGTAATTAAATTTATCATAATACGTTAGTAGTAGTATAACAACCGGGGTTCTAGGACAGTTTGGCCTTGAAACTTTAACAGCTCGCTGCCTCTTTTGGGTGAAGTTAGTGGTCAAAGGTCATTGACGTAAACAAGATAAAATGTTATCGCTGGCCAGCGGTAATCTCCACGTGTCAATTTTTATGCCTGGCATTGACGCCATTGCAGCCTTGACGTAGGCAAGGGGAAATCACTGGCTCGCCACGTGCCGTTTTTATGGCATTGCCGTGTTGCGCAATCGGCAAGTGTATCTTTCGCCTAGCCTAACGGTGGGCACGGCTTGTAAACCGTTTGTTACCTGTATTTTGTTCAAGTGTGTTTCGATTGGGCCAGGGCAAGGCTTCTGAATGGTTTCACCTGCTAAGGTATGCCTGGTCAAGGCTCACTTGTATTTTGTTTAGGTGTGTTTAGATAAGGTATGCCTGGTCAAGGCTCACCTGTATTTTGTGTGTTAAGACTGGGCCAGGGTTTAGCTGTATGTGCTTTAATTAAAAGATAAACAACTTATTCATTATGTATTTTATTGAAAACCTTTTAGGAATAACATTTAAAGATGAAAACTAATTGATTATGTATTTTATTTATTTAATTATATTTAATTATACCTTAAATCTAAGAACTATATATACATTTATTTCTAAAAATTAAAAAAATAATTTACATATATGAAAGTATTTTTCTGTAATATTTTCCCACAAATAATACTTATAATAAATAGCGTTATTCTGTAATATTGAAAAGTCCACAATACATTTTGCTTTGAAAGTTTGTAATTGTATAGAAACCTCGATGTGAACCTATAATATATCCAACAGTAGAATTTTCTTCATTTAGAAGTGGTGTTTCTAAACAAATAAAATATTAAATATATTATAATGGGATAAACCTCCATTATATTGATGGGCTATTTCTAATATTATGACTATAAGTTTTTTTTCTTTGTTCACTTTAACATATGCAAGAGACATTTCGATTTGTTTGAATTTGTAATAGTTATCATGTTTATTAAAGGGTTAGATATCTTATTATTAATATATTAGTTTCATAAATATCGATTAGAGTTGAATCTTGGTATATATATTTTTAGTTAATTATATCATTTATATCTTTTAAAATTGTACAATCGTGTAAATTATATTTAGTCAATTTGTATAAATTATTGTTAAATTTAACTTATGCAAGTGAGTAGTTTTAATATTCGTAATTAAATGTCATTTTCAAATTTGAATTTAAAAAGAGACTAACTGACTTGGATGAATATGAAAGTATAGAAGATAACCATGGCAATAAAAAAAAAGGATTATTTTTTTTTTACGTTAAAAAAAGACATAAAAATTTAGAAGCTGAATTTTTATTTTAATAAATAGCAATTATCTAATTTTAAATACCTGAAGAAGAACCCAGAAGGCTGGATTACTGTTAATTTAAATAACAAGCTATATTTAGATATACATAGTGTATTTGGGTACATAATTTCCTGACTGCGTAAGAATTATATATGCTGTATTCTGTATCCTGGTTATGGAAGAATTACATATGGTGTATCTTGAGATTGGAATATATCAGCAGTTGGTCCGAGTGTGTCAATCTTCTCTATAAATAGTTACAATAAATCTATTCGTGGATTGGAATATATCAGCAGTTGATCCGAGTGTGCCAAACTTCTCCAAGCATAGTTGTAATAAATCTATTCGTGTAAGTAATAAGCTTAAAAAATATTTATAATCAAGAAATTTTTTTTTACGTGTTCAAATATATCGATTTACCAATTTTATTTAACATAGTTATTTTGTCGATTCGCGAATTCAAAGCTCTTGCATAAGTTACTTCCTTTCGACATAAATTATATGTACCTGAAATATAGACATTAGAATTTGTTTATCTTATAATATTAGAAATAGCTACAATTGTAAATATATCAGACCTAATCATACATAGTAAATAAATAGTTTATTTGTTCTAAAAGATTCTTTTACCTATTAAATTGGCAAGTTGTTGTGAAACTCACCCGGAGCACGAAAACAAATTCATCTCTTCGACCAAGTTATTGCCGGAAGACATTTTATTGACCCATTTATTGATCGCATTGTTGGCAGTACCGATTTAGATATCTATATAAACATAATATCATAGTATCGCAGACATACGTTTGCTCCTATTCTTCTTCATTCCTTAATCGATATTGTTTTCTCTACGATTCTACGTGAAACAAATGGATATCCTTACTTTTATACATACAATGTGGGATAAATATTTATTATATTAATGTAACATCTTTAACATTTTTGATAGTAAAACTTGGGTTAAATATTCATTAAAATATATTATATTATAAATTATTAAGTATCATACTGAAAGATATATATACGCCCGTATAAAATGCAGGATATTCATTTATAATTATAGAATCTTTTAAAAGATATGATCCATTTGAAAGATTATATTTAAATTTATTAATAAAAACATTTGAGGATTGAACATTATTTGATAATAGAAGTACTAAAAAAATAATAAACGTTAGAAACATTTTTGTTAAATGAACGTATTCTAAATAGAAATTAATTATAACTTGATCTACATTATTTAAAACAAATAAATTTTCCCCACCACTTACTTATAATTTTTGGTTCTTTTGGAGAGTCTCCTATTTTTGAATGGTGGACGTGGAGTGCTACAATCTAGACAATATTCGGTTTTTGTAACATGGTATACGTTTTTTTTTACAAATATAACAAATAGGAATTTCAAATGGTTGACGTTCTTCTTCAAATAATTCGTAAATATTTTCACTCTTCATTAGAGCATAACGGTCAAAGTTGTTATATTCAGAATATTCTTCGTTTTGACATACATCACAAATGAGAAATATTTTTGTTATTCCAGGTGGATGGTAGTAATTAAAAATTTTTTTTATCCAGCAAAATCTTTTTTCAAACTTTGGACTATCAAGTCTTTATTATATCTTGGTGTATGTTTATCTATTCATCCACATTCACAAGTCATTTTGATTTGTTATTACTAAGTTCGCTGTTTGAAGTTATTTACTTCTAATGTCTTCTTTCTTATTTATATATATATATATATATATATATATATATATATATATATATATATATATATATATATATATATTGATAATTATTTCGTGACCTTTGTATGTTATGGTAAATTCAATTTGTTGGCAATTTAAGGTCTGGTTTTACTTCAAAATTTATTTATTTAAAACAATCCTACATGTTATCCTCATTTGTATTTTATATTCCTTGAAAAAGGCATTATTTGCCGAAACATGTAGGATTGTTTTATATATATATATTCTGAACTAAACCAGACCTTAAATCGCCAACAAATTGAACTTACTATACATATATATATATATATATATATATATATATATATATATATATAAATATATTAAAATAATAAGCTTTTTTTGGTTTAGCGACCTTTACTGAAATTCAATTTATTTAACTAACGACGTTTCGACTTTTTTGTATATAAATAAAAATTTTTCAAGTGATTTAGAACTAAAACAAAATTACAAACGAAAGGTAAGAATTATATTTACATTATATGAATGAACTGCAGATATTGCACATATGCAATATACACGTCCGTATCTGTACACATGGACATACACCTCGTATTTTCCAACTGCTTCATTTGTAACAAATACGTAATACGTGCTTAGTGTATTGATATACTCAAATTTATTTGGTATATTTGTATTTTTTCTCTTTTGTATCGGCATAACCAATCAAGAGAAAACTGCCACTTTCGGCAGAGTCTCTTTTGTCCATCAGATGCCACTAGATATTATCTGACGCCATCTGATAGGACAAAATTTTCTATGCCTTTGAGGCGATTTATTAAAACTTTACTTCACTAGCCAAACTGACGAAGTCTTATAGTTGATGACAGAAACACGTGTCTTTGACAGAAGTAAATGTTGGAAAATACGAGGTGTGTGTCCATGTGTACAGATATAAGACGTGTATATTGCATGAGTGTTTTATTTGTAACAAATGCTTAACACGTGCTTAACGTATTGATATACTCAAATTTCTTTAACATCTTTATTTCTAAGATATATAATTTATTTTGAATCGAAGTAGCCTTTACTTGGAAATTCACAATTAATGATATATAAATGAAAAAGCAGTATTACTTAATTTCCACTTCATTGAGGTAAAATCCCATTATAATTGTTTCGACACACCGTATCTTCCTCAGATGGAATTGTATTGCAAACAGTAGAATGGTTCAATAATAGAACATAATAGAAGGTACCTATTATTGAACCATGCTTTGGAGTATAATTATTTTTTTATTATAATATTTATTTAAGTTCAAATTTCTCAAGATCCTTTAGCTTTAGTTTGCAATACAATTTCATCTGAGGAAGACACTGTGTGTCGAAACAATTGAAATGGAATTTTACCTCAATAAAGTGGAAATTAAGTAATATTGCTTTTTCATTTCTATTTCAATATTTAACTTATTTAATATCATTTAATTGTATTTACATTTATTTTGACATTGATAAATTCAAAAATCTTAAACTTGGATTAACTTGATTTAACCTTAAATGCCATATAAGCCATCATCAAGATTTAATAATCATAAAAGGAGATTCTTCATCTAGAATATCCAGAGGATTGTATCGGAGGAGTTCGAGGGTACCGGGAGCCATTCTGACTATCTATAGAGAGATTTTCCAGCAAACACTTGGGAAATCAGATTAATCACGAAGAGGAGGAGATAAAACCTTAAACAAGAAGATAAGGAAAAGATATAAATTAAAGACAGCACTTCAAGTATTTACCAACAAAACGTAAACTTTAAAAATAAAGCATTCCTGTATTTCCTCCATCTGAGCATTTTTTGGTGAATTGCTTATTTTTCGAGATAGTTAAAAGTTTCATGTTAAAAAATACACCTGGTATAATGTACAGCTTGTCACGTATTATTGTATTACTGTTGTTACTGTACCAAATTTCGATTATTCTTTTGAGTCTACTCCTGGAATATAACATTGAGTACCCATCCCTGTTTATTAGATATCATTTAATTTTTTTTTGCATTCGTTACTCTCAATATGCCTGATATTTTTATTCTAACCATAATGTTAGGCAGGTAATCTTATCTATTTAGTATGAGCTTGATAGAAGCCGTATTGCACTAAATTGTTTGCGAAATTTTATATACATATTGCTATGAATTGTGGTTTTTATATTTACTGCACCACCATCCACAACTAGTCTACCCAACTAGGATACTCAGTCGGTTTATTTCCAAAAAATGGGACTGCTTTCTTCTCAGGGTTCCAATCGGAAACGTGGAACTGGAATATTACTAGGCGCCAGTCAAATGTATTTGACAAGTTACTTATATTTTTAATAAAACGCAGTAAAAAGGATATAAGAAATAATGAGCACAATATAAAATTTAAATGAATATTTAATATAAAAAAATCAAAAAAGAAAAAAAAAATCAATCTTTTGAGAGTATAAAGATCAATATTGCATCATTTAACAATTCTTGAGGTAAAACAATCCACTGAATATGACCGCTACGTGAATTAAAACTTCCTCTATGACCTCCGAACAAACTTATTTTAAAATAATAATGAAGATTATTTTTAATTTCTCCCCAGAGAAACACACTGTATAAACTTGAAAACACGATCAAAATTTACGCCTGTGCTAAACTCAAACACATGAAAAAATAGCCTTGACGTATAAAATTTTACAATTATAATTTTTTATAATAGAAATGTTAATAATATTCTTTATCATTTATTCTTACTAATAATAAATCTCTTAATAACAACATTGAATACAATATAAATATCTTATAATCAAAATTTTATGACATCATAAAATAATAAAAAAAACTTACAGTTTCTTTAAGGAAACTTACAGGACACGTTGTTTTATCTTAAAACATCAAAATTACAAGAATACCCAACTCGTAGAATTATCGAGACTAAATATGAAATACCAACAATCAAAAAACACAATCAAAATCAACCCGAACTAATTAAATTATGTTACTCAATCGAAACAACGTTCTTGTACAAAGGCAAAACTTAGTCTGTCCACATCATAAAGCCGACCTTCTATTAAACTAGTTTTTTGCTTTCGCACATAAAATACATTTTCAAAAATATACACTTATGTTCAAAAATAATGTACATACATTTTTAAATAAATTTTAAATATACTTTAGGGAAAAATCCATAACAATATGTAGGCACATATTTGTAAACGCAGCATATCAATATCGCAATATTTGCTTTTGTAATGCAGTATTGTATTTACTTTACTTTCAGATTGAGTGAATAACTTGAGTGAGATCGCAAAGGGACACATGTTTCGGTTCAGTATCAAACGAAGTGAAAAACGGATCTCATACATAATGCAGGTCACAGAGATCGGTGTCTTGACCACGACCTAAGTCCGAGATCATCCCCTCGGGTGAGAAGGCCTCTACCACAAACTCGCTCTCATTACATTAACAACTTCGGGACAAATTCAGTATTATTTTAAATGGATGAGAAGTACAGGTACCTTAGTCTATCATTAATTAATCAGATGTGTTTCAGGAATTAAATGTAACCAGTTTCGCTGAAGATAAATAATTCATGGTATCAGAGTATATTGCTCTAAGATGTATAACACGAAAGAGAATTTAAATGGATACTCAAAATAAACAAGCATTATTATGAGAGCTACGTGTTTCTAGATTAAGAAAGTTATATGATACAAATGCAATGTACTTCCAAAATCAAAGCTAATCGAATGTAAATGAAATTATTTGCAATACTGTAGCGGTTGCTATAAATCCTGATGAAAACAACTTTGTGGAAGAAAATTATGTATTCTCTAAGTAACTTTCTAGGTAACTGGAACAAGTCAAAGTAGTTTTTCATTTTGATGAAATATATAATAGTTTCATACTACTGTTCATGCTTAAACTTTCTTCTTGTGGTATTAATTGAATCACTCAAAAAGGAGATTAAAACATTAATAGTCAAGTTTTATTTTACACAAAATAGTTTTATTTATTTAAATGAACGCCACTGTGTAAGTAGAGCGGATAGAAGCAAGTTCTAACCTCCAAATGCTAATTTTGAGTCGTCCTAGCATCCAAAAGTTTCATTTTCCTGTATACCGTGCATGAGTAACATTGTTATTTATCATGAGTTCTATTTCTGAGATGCGATCCGTGATAGATTTTTTAACGCGTCATCGATATTTACAGGCGCTTGAAAGGTGTTTGTGGTAACGATTGTATAGATGTGAAGAATGTTCGCCAGTATGTTCGACGTGCAAAACTGTCATACAGGCAAAATGAAGATTTGCTTCAGAGATGTCCAGCATACTCTAACTGTGTTACGGAATGCAAAGTGGCTTCGTACTTCTAAAGTTCCTAAAATATATTTTTCTAATGATTTGACATTAAGACAACAGAGATTGAAAAGTGGAATCATTGCGGAATTTAAACAACGTGAGGATAATGGTGAGAATGTTCACCTAAAGTACTTCAATGGGATGCCTAAAATAATGAATGAAAAAAACATAAATATATCCAGCAGTCAGTAAAGTCTCTTTCCTTGTATTATCAAAATGTTAATGGTCTAAACACGAAAACGTTTTCATTTCATCAGAATATACTTGCTTCGGATGAATTTGGGGTTGTGTCACTGACTGAAATATGGGCTGGTTATAGTTTGAATAGCACAGAAATTTTCCGGATGGTTATGTCGTTTATCGGAAAGATAGATTGTAACAGTGTAGCCATCGTGGTGGAGTTTTGTTCAGTGAAAGGAATCATAAGCTCAGAATCAATGGATCTTCCTGCTGACTCGATGTTTCTAGAATATAATTTGGATACATTATGTGTTCGTAATAAGTTTGATTTTAAGAGCGTTTATATTGTAGCTGTTTATATACTACCTGCAGCCCCTGTCTTTGTTTATGGCGCCTTCTTTAATGTAATTCACCGCTCATCCCTTCTGAGAAGTAGTCTTATTCTGATTGGTGATTTCACCATAACGAGTTTTCCTGGACCAGGTTCAAGATCAAACATAGTAGGCAATTTCTTGAAGTTCTGAAACTGTGTACAAATCAGTGATGTTTACAATTGTAGTGGTCGTCTTTTGGATTTGGTAATTTTCTCTGAAGATTTGGCATCTTCTTCGATACAGAGATTTAACGATAGTCTTGTGGAAGAGGATCGTCATCACACTCCCATTCTAATTAATATTCCACTGAAGGAAATTATTACAAACATCAGGAGACCTAATGGTGTAACATTCTAGAAACATAATTTTGTAAAGGCTGATCTTGTGCGTTTGTATCATCTTCTCTCCCATGAGACTTGGACCTCAGTTTTGGAAAAGAGAGATATTGACCTGGAATATAGCGCATTGTACGGAATATTGGATTTCTTTTTCTCTAAAACCAAACGCCAAAGATATCCAGTTTGGTACTCTTCGTATACAGTATTATTCATTAAAGCTAAATTTGGTGCAAGAAAGCAATATCTTCGTCACACAACAGTTGCATATAAGCGTAGCTTGGCTGGACATGGGAATCATGTGAGAGATTCAATTCAAAGTGATTTTAAGAATTACGAACATTCTGCTGAAACTTCTATAAAACGAGGGCCATCTAAGCTTTGGAGTTTTATTCGTGGACGTGAGGGATCTTCTAGACTACCTACAATCATGCACTACAATGAAGTACAGTGTTCTGATACTAGTTCCATCGCTAATGGTTTCCCAAATTGCTTTTTGTGAGATTTCACATGTGGAACGCCTTTGGGAATAAATACAAAGAATATACATCCCCACAGATCTGAACTTTGGAATGAAACTCGTTTCTTAAATGATTTCGGAAAGCTTTAGAAAGATTATGCGATTGGGGTTAACGGAATACCAGCATTTCTAGTGAATGATTGTAGAACAGCTTTTAGGTGTACAATTGTTGCACATATATAATCTCATATTGTGAACTGGATATTTCCCTGATCAGTGAAAGCTGAGTAAAACAACGTGAAACTAAATGTTAACAAGTGTAAGGCTCTGTCTTTTTCTAAGAAGGAAGTCACATTTTAGTACCATTACAATGTAAATGGCGATTGTTTGGGCAAAGTGGAACTTTTTAAAGATCTTGGAGTCAGGCTTGATAACTCGCTTACATTTAAGGAACATATCCGTCAGGTATGCAATAAGGTTTACAGATACCTTGGCTTCCTTTCTCGCAACACCAAGGTGTTCAAGGCAATAGAGCCCTTGAAATTATTCTATAAAAGCTATATCAGATGTGCGCTGAAGTACGGGAGTTTGATTTGGTCACCAAATTACGTGAAGGCTGTTGATGATGGTGAAACGGTTCAGCGGAAGTCTCTGAAAATTATTTATTTTCGTAAGCATAGTATATATCCTGAGACAGGTTACTTATATTAAGAATTATTCCAAGAACTTAATGTAATAAGCTTGCAGAACAGACGCACAAAACACAGTTGCTTTTCGGGTTTAAGCCCCTTAAAATCCTTCACTGTCACCTCCTATCTCTACTGAATCTCTCAGTTCCTCAATTTGCCTCAAGGCGCTTTAACCTTTTTTATGTCAACAAGTCCCGCTGCTTATATCATCAACATTCGCCTGTGATTGATATGTTTTGCACCATGAATAAGATAATCAAAAGGTTAGTCATACACACTTTTAATCTAAATTACAATCAATTTGTCACTATTATTAACAATCACTTCAAATTGCTGTTATTGCATCTGTGTTTATTTTATTTTATAGTTTTGGTATAGTTATTGGACAATTTTCTTATTTTTATTATTTTCTATTTTTTTTTCAAAACGCACTCACTTCATTTTATTTTTATTTTATATAAATATTGTATTATCCTGTAATTAGTTATTATGACTGTTGGATAATAAATGTATTATTATTATTAATAATAGAACGAAGGTGTTTGACGAAAACGATCAGGTCGGCCAGTATCAATGACGCATGAGAAGAATAAAAGCCAACCGAATATACTAATTCAAGGAAATCGCTGGATTTACGCAAAAACAAATTGCTGGACAATTAGCGATTAGTTAATAAAGAGTTCAGTACATAGTTAGGACGTTGAATTACAGAAAAAATTGCGCCGGATGGGCTCCGCGATAGTTTACGCATGTTATGAAGGAACAAAGAAAAAATGTTCGTGAAAAACTTCTTAACCAATATAGACGTATAGGAAATGATTGCAGGAGATGATTTTCTCATGAACATCACCACTAGGGACGAATCTTGGGTTTGTCATTGTGACACCAAAACGAACGGAAGCTAATGGAATGCCGCCCTCCTGATTCTACATAAATACGAAAATTCAATAAAGTTTCGTCAACGCAGAAAGTTATACTCATTATTTTCTGAGATGCAAAATGAGTCATTCATATCGAATAGCTGACGAGGGGATCAACGATTAATTCAATAATTTTTGTGGTGCGATTCTTTCACCACGACAATGCCAGACCGCATTGCGCAACGAAACGATGAAAACTGTGACATGCCTGAAATTGACCGTTGCTTCACTCACCTTTGTACAATCCTGATTTGGCACCTTCAGATTTCTAGTTGTTCGCAAAGTTGAAGGAGGTATTGAATGTCAGCATTTTTTATCAGACACTGAAGTTCGAGCTGCTGTCTTTTTAAGTGCAAATATCCCACTTTCAAAGTTGGTTAATTCGAAGTTTAAAATTCTTTTAGAGAAGTATGCGGCACTGTCAGTTCCTAATCGCTCAACTACAAGAAAGAAGTGTATTTATCTATTGTTTGAGGAAACTATGATTAAAATTGAAGAATTAATAGGTGAAGATTATATTTATTTCGTAGTAGATGAGACAACAGACAGTTGTGGGCGTTATATTGCCAACTTATTGATCGGCATTTTAAATAAAAATTACGTCAGCCAATCCTTTTTAATTGGTACAGAAGAATTGGAAAAAAACAAATAACTTACCTGTAATAAGATTTATAAAAGATAGTTTAACGAGGTCTTATTTGCCGACTGCCGTTCCAAGTGACAAGATTTTTTACCCGAATCTGATTTCGTATCATGTTTGGCCCATGCTGTTAACAGAGTTGCAGAACAAATACGTTACATATTTCCAGATATATATTCATCGATCTATTTGCAAAAAAAATATTTATTAAAGTACCAGGATTCAAGCATATAAAGATAAGTTACCTGGTCTAGCACTGCCACCACAACACATAATAACAAGATGGGGTACGCGGCTTGATGCCGCTGTATTTTATGCAGATGCCTTCGAACAGATAAGAGAATTCATTCTCTTTTTTCAAGTGATTCGATAGCAATTGAAGATTGCAAAGATATACTAAATAAACCGCAAATGCGTTAAGAGTTAGTTTTTATCAAAGCAAACTATGTATTTATTAGCGAAACACTACGAAAACTTGAAACTCAAGTGAATGGATAGAATTGATTCAAAGTTTCAAGAATAAAATTTATGAAGTGAGAGGTACCATAGGAGAGCGGTTCAAAATTAAATTAAAAATAGTTCTAGAGAAAAACGAGGGCTAGCTTCGTAATGTATCCAGTGTGTTAAGGAAACTACGATGAAACGATTGAGATGAGTCCATAAATTATCTGCAAATATTAATATGTTTCAATTATATCAGTTCACGTTGACCAAAGCTTTTCAGCATACAAGCTATTATTGACGGATCGCAGAAGATCATTTTTAGTTGAGAATCTAGAAAAGCATTTAATTGTAAATGTTTACAATCCTATACAAAGGCAAATATAAATACAAAGAATTACATTATTTGGTTTACTTATTATTATACATGTATTTTGTAAAATTTCGAAAATATTGATACTGTACATATTTGTGGTATCTCTAAATTTATATTGAGATTCTTTAATATTTTGGCAATAATTTAGTTGTGTAACTATCACTTAAGCTTTACATATTTTTGAATGTTTTAATAAAAGTTCTGCATATTTTCATTGAATTTTGGAAACATGTATGCGAATATAATACAGTTTTCGTGTGAATATAGTTCCCAGCTTTAGTAATGATTATGAAGATATATAGGGCAAACCAATAGAAGCATTAAAATACGTATTTCGGACCACACACAAGATCTATTCAATATAGTGTCAAATACACAGGTTTCTCTGAACATTATATAGAACATAACCACTTGCCAGATATTAATAGCTGTAACTTAATACATAATGTAGTAAAAAGGAAACTATTAAAGTTGTTAAAAGTTTTAGAAATTGAAAAGCACAGAAACCTAATATGTTAGTTACTAATATACAGGTAGATTTCTCGAATAACCCCTTCACGGATACTTGTAAATATCATTTAATCACCCAACCACCAATAGGAGTATTAGGTGTATAAGTATTATACTTCCATCCATTAACTTAGATTTAATGACATATTTTTGGTAATGGCATAATAACCGGAATATATGTTAGAGTTATTCAAATAAAATTAGTATGAAGTACAGCCAATAGTTCTATTCACAATATTTAATATAGGGGAAAGTTGCTAGGAATGGACCGGTTCCTCGAATGGACCACCGTCAATTTACAGGTAAACAGGGTATATAGGTCTTAGGAAGCTGCAATAGATGGCCTGTGATAATATGAGCACGTGCCAGAAACGAATCGGTTGTGCTGTGAGTGGTCGGCGTTTGTTTTTGAAGGAAAAAAACTAAAAGAAAGCATTTATATGTAATTTTGATCACCTCTACTGTAAGCTTTGGCAGGTAAGGATTTTTAATTTTGCTGCATGTTTTATTTTTACGTAGAAAATGTGGATATTGAGAATGAATTTACTCCGCCACTTAGTTTCTCAGGTTATGTTTATATTGTTGACGCCTTCGTATTGACAGGGTTAAATTTTACGGTGGGGTTCCTACACTTTCTGCAACTATTGAAAATTAAATTAAATCTCATATTTTGAAACTGGAAGAATGCATGTTTGGGTTGACACTCACGGATGTCCGCAAATTGGCATTTGATATTGCCGAAAAGAATGGTATACCTCATTCTTTTGACAAGGCGAAAGGTTTGGCTGGTAAAAAGTGGTATTACAGCTTCATGAAGCGGCATCCGGACTTGGCTTTAAGAACCCCAGAAAGTACTTCACTAGCTCGTGCGAAAGGTTTTAATAGAGAGAGCGACACGAAATCTTTTGACTTGGTTGAAAAAATTTGTGATGAGAATGGATTAGATGGAACACGAATTTTTAATATGGACGAAAATGGATTTTCCACAGTTCAGAAAAGATGCCAAAAAATAATCGCAACCAAAGGCAAAAAGCAAATTGCAGGTCTTTCAAGTGGTGAGAGAGGAGTCAATACCACATTTGTGTGCTGTTGCAGTGCGTCAGGTCAGTTTGTTCCACCTATGATTATCTTTAAACGACTTCGAATGGCACCAGAATTAAAGAATGGAGCTCCAGAAGGCAGCATTGTTGAAATATCTGAGAGTGGATACATAGATTCCTCATTATTTGTTAAATGGTTGGAACATTTTATTTCCACAGTACATCCTAGTAAAGAGCGAAAAATTCTTTTATGTTTGGACGGTCATACAACACACATCAAAAACCTGAAAGCTTTGGAATTAGCTCGTGACTCGGGCATTATAATGCTCCAACTGCCGGCCCACACCACCCACAAATTACAGCCACTAGATGTAGCAGTTTGCAAGCCCCTTGAAACCTTTTATATTCAGGAAATGCAAAAATGGGTGCGAACCAATCCTAGTACTCTCGTATCGATGTACAATATTGCATCAATATTTACACCTGCCTACGGACGGGCAGCTACAATTGGAAATGCAGCAAGTGGCTTCAAGACCACTGGTATTTGGCCAGTGGACAGAAATGTTTTTGGTGAAAAAGACTTTGTTGCTGCGGAAAATCTTCAAGAGGAAACTGTAAACATTCAAAGCGATATCCAGACTGGAACACAAGGTTAAACAATTTGTTATTGTAGTTTTTCAATTTTTTATTCTACTTTTTTTATAGACAATTTCTAATCTCCACTTGGGAACAGTTCACTGTGTGTGTCCGTGGAAGCAATCTCCCCGATTCCAAATCCAGCCAACAGTGAGAGGACGTCCAAAAAACGAAAAAGAAAAGATGCCAACAAGCTTGCGAAATAACGAGCAGCCCTTATAAAGAAGAACTTGCTGGCAAGCAAAAAGTGAAGGAGGCAAAGTCAAAAAGTATATTTGGTAAAAAGAAATTGAAAAACTGTCGATCTTCTAAACCATCCACTAGTTTATGCCCTGATCATGATGAAGCAGATGTTGGCTCCACACCATCATGGTATTGTTTACTATGTAAGGAGGACAAACCAATTGACATGATTCAGTGTCAAAAATGCAATAAATGCATGCATGCACTTTGTGCAAATGTAAGCCCTCTGCGAAAATTTTATTTTTGCCCTATTTGCATTAACTTACCACATGTTTAGTGGTGCTGTAAAAGCTAATTTTTATTTACTTTTAAGAAATATATTTTTGATTTATCTATGTGGATTTATTACTTAAGAATATTTTGTACTTTGGTTTTTTTAATAAACAATTTTTAAGAATGTTATATGAGTTTATTAATGTTTATTTTCACATTATTGTGCTGTGGTCCAATTAGGGAAACTAGAAGACCAATCGTGGCAACTGGTTGCCCCAAATGGACCACAAGCAAGTTTTCAAAAAAATATGTTTAAAAAAATTTGTAGCGTGCATGTTGCAATTAAAAAATAAAAATATGATACCTAAAACACTGAAATGGATGCACATAATTTTTGTTTGTATAAAAAAAATTTTGTTTCAACAGTAAAAAATAAAAAGCAATAATCGGTTCATTTGTGGCAACCTTCCCCTAAGTTAGCATTATTATTTAATTGTCTGTGGTCTATGAATAAATTCGATTACCGTTAGTTAGTTTCTCAGTATTACTATTTTTCTACAAATATATCCCAAGGGTAACTTAAAGGGAATTTCAATGTAACATGATGTTCGTTTATACATGGATAAAAAATCATTTGTTTTCTAATTCCGATTCTCTATTTGATATTTCGCTAATAGTAGTATTGTTTAATTAAGCACACATACATTTCGGTCTCTGTCACTTTTGCTTTTAATGCACCACTTTCTACGACCTGTCTTCTCGACAGTTTACCAAAACCGCTCGTGAAGCTATTTTCGTGACGCTCCCCGGCATTGTTGCACGGATCACATCACGATCATATCAATCTATAAGACTCGATCGGCATGACTCTTGTCCGTTCACAATGCCAATGCATTACTAACAATTACCAAGGCAACTCATGGACGTCGCAACGATAAGAAGCTGTAATTACCTATTAAAGGCGCCTAAATTTTGTTCACTTCTAATTAGACAAATAAAAGAGTACTTTTCTCACCTCTTTGAATTCATTTTATTTTTAATTGTGGTGTCTACAAGCGAAACCACAAATATTGTTCGTTACATCCGTATCAATATTCAATCGTTGTTTAAAATGGAGTAACTTTCAGATTCTAATAATGCATTTGACGAAATTCCAACAACTTTCGTGTTTGTGTTCTAATTGAATGAAAACTAATGAAGAAAATGGATATCATTAGTGTGCAAATTTGAATAGGTATATAATTGCTAGGAACTTACTGATGAGCTCTAAACAGCGGAAAGTCTAGCAATAGTTATTTTAGAAAAAAAAATTAATGAAGGCAACAAGAAATTATATAATTGTTACGTTCATTTCCCCTTGCATTCATTTAATTAGCAATACATAGTAGAATACTTAATAGAAATAAGATTTTCTTAAAACATTTAGCGTTCCAATCGAATTTTTGGACGCCATTAGTGTTAATTGTAGAAGGAGTTCCTATTATTTTTCAATAATATTTATTCCAGAGTTTTATATACGACGGCTGATACCTTTGGTCCATTTATAAACCAAAACAATTATTTATCTTCACGTCGCATTGTAACCTGCTTTGTATTAACTAACGCTAGAAACTTACAAGTCTGAACCTGTTAAAGTGTGCCCACAGTAGGCGCCCGAGATCGAGAGCGTCTCATGTCAGTATGAAAATGAATCGTGTCGAGCAACGAGCGGTGATTAAATACTTTTGTTTAAAAGAGATGACCCCAACTCAAATTTGTTAAAATTTGGTGGATACATTAGGGGAATTTGCAGTATCATATGATATATTTAAAAGGTGGTCTCGTGAGTCTAAGTGTTGTAGGCAGTAGTGTACAGACGAACATGCAGATAGAGCGCTCACATCCGTTCCTACCCAAGAAACTGCTAAAAAGGACCATGATCTCGTGCTGCAAAATCAAGTTGAGATTATTAGGCAAATAGTTGAAGATATCGATCTCTCATACCATGCGGTATATAATATGAAACAGCCGAATTCCATATGAGAAAATTGTCTTTAAGATGGGTACCACGAATCTTAACAGATGTACACAAGCTAACTACAAAATACATTAGCAGCCGTCTTCTAACGCGGTATAGACACGCCAAAAAAAATTTTCTTTTGCAAGATTAGTGACAATGGATGAGTCCTGGATCCATCATTATGATGCAGAGGCTAAAATACAGAGTAAGAAATGGGCACATCGAGATGCACCACCGCCAAAAAAATTCAAGATGCGACCTTCATCAGAGAAGGTCATGCTATCCGTATTTTGGGATGCTGAAGGCGTAATTTTAGCAGATTTCCTGGAGAAGGGGTCACAATTACAGGTCCTTATAATGCCAAATCATTTCCCAAGTTACGTGACTTGGTAAAAGAAAAACGTGGGGGAAAGTTGTGAAAGGTGTTCTCTTGCATCTGGATAAAGCACCTAGTCACAGCCCCGCAAGTACAACAAATTCAACAGCTCAAGCAGGCTTTGAAGTAGTTGAGTATCTGCCACATTAGCAAGATTTGGCCCCAGCGATTACCGACTCTTTCTAAAACTTACAGAACGCTTTCTTGGTAAACGATTTCAGTCAGATAATGATATGTGCGGAAAATCAAAGGTTTGCAGTTGTTTAACAATTTTTTTTTTCGAGAAGTATTAGAAATGCGGAACATCGATGAGAAAATAATGGATATGATGTTGAAAAATAAAAGTAAGATATTTGCCATTGTTTTATTGTGAGTGGGTTGGGGGTGGAGGAATTAGAAGCAATGTATACGAATGATTATCAAATGAGTTCTATTAGGAGGTTCGTAGCAGCATTTAAATAGCTGAAAATTAATTAAAATTTCGAAAAATAAGTAACGCAAAAATTCCTCAGCAGTGGCGTTCCGATGATCCTGTAGAAAGTTGAAGTACGTATCTGCGTCTCTGGGGAGGGATATGTTCGGACACATTCACAAAAAATATTAATAGTGAACCTGTATTAGTGTTTTCGCACCAGATTTTTAATAATTTTTATATTATTAAAAATACCTTTGTATTATACAAAACTGGTGGGGTTTTACCCACTCATGTATGTTTCAAATATTCTGTTACATTTATATAGGGACTATTCGGAAACAATTTAACAACATAAACATTAAAATTACCTATAAAGTACTATGAAAATAAAAAATCTAGAAATTAGAAATGAAATATTTGGCATCCAAAATTATAATGATCAGCTGAAATAATAATAATAATAATTATTATTATTATTATTATTAGTATCTGGAGTATTAAATAGACTCCTTAAGATGCAAAGATTCTCGGAAGAATGGAATGTTGCCAAAGTTATTTTGATACCTAAAGAGGGGAAACCGGAAATATCAAAGGCGTACAGATCATTGTGCCTTCTAAATACTATAAGTAAATAATATGAGATAATGATAAGGAGATTGGAAGTAGAAGTAGGGAGAAAAGTAGGATTTACAAGACGTTAGTATGGCTTTAAAAATGGATGATCAACACTGCAGGTAATGTAAATAATTATAAATATATCAGAAAAGCGGGCTAAATGCTGCAATACATTAGTAACTCTAGATGTCCGAAACGCTTTTAATACTCCAACTTAGAATTTAATATTGGAAAAATTGGTGAGGAAAAGGGTATCGGAATATATTGTAAATATCATCGCTGACTACCTTAACGGAAGACGTATACAAGTATCTAAAACGACAAAATTTGAAGTCAAGGCAGGGTACTACAGGACTCCGTTTTGTGACCAATAATATGGAGTATTCTATATAATAATAAAGGGAATAAAGGGAATGCAAGCAGATCTAACGCGAAACACCAATGAAAACCTGAGACCAATAAGTCAATCGAGGAGATAAAATGAGCTAAAACTTGTACCAGAGAAGACATAAACACTCATTCTAACACGTAAAAGGAAAATAAAGGATTTGATTTTTAGCAAGACATTGTAAATATAACAATAAATAATAGTATTAAATACTTGGGAGTTACCTTCGATAATAGGGGTGCCTTTGGGGATCACTTAGAACACGTCGTCGGTAAGGTAAAAAATATAAAGGGGAAGCCCATACGGCTGATGACGAGAATTGGTGGTTCAAACAGCTCCAAGAGGACGGTATTTCCTGTGGTCCACTCGATTATACTCTACGGTGCGCCCATATGTGAAGGAGCAATGATGGCCAAGCAAAACTTGCTCTTAGTAGAAAAGATTCAGCGCAAGATGCTGATCAGGGCGGCTGCGGCGTATAAGTGACAATAATGCCCTTTCAAGTGATTACAGGGATCTCACCCATAGACCTGTTAGCGAAACAGAGGAAACAGGTATGAAAAAGGGAAAGAGGGAATAGCAGCAGAACAGAAGTCAAAAGACTCACCCTAAATAGATGGTAGGAAGGATAGGCTAACCCCCGGCTCAAAGAACAATGGACGATGCTCAAATGCGAACACAGAAGTTTGGATTATTACTTTGTGCAAGTCATGAGGGACACGGCTTTTTTAGAACATATGCAAGTCGGATAGGTAAAGCTATGGGAGAGCAATATGTGTATTGTGGTAATGCTGACACGGCTGAACATACAATATTCCTATGCGGTCGGTAAAATAAAGAGAGTGAAACAGCAAGAAACAGGATGGGCAAAGAAATAACGGCAAAAAATATGATAGATATAAGACACTATGTTAAACTCTAAGGGAAATTGGGATGAGATAGACGAAATGATCAGGAGAATAATGAGGACAAAGAAAGTGGAAGAAACAAAACAACAAAAGCGGAGCTAAAGAACGAGACGTGAAGGGAAAATAGATTGCTCGGTGCATTCATAAAATTGATGTATGATGGGACGGTTCCATGAAGTTCACTAGCATGAGGGTAGCGGTAGCTTTAGTGAGTATACGTGGGTATGAGTACTACGAAGTCTCACACTTCTGGGAAAAGGCGGAATAAATACTCAGAAACTATAAGCGCTTTCGCCAGTCCAAAAAAATAATAATGAAAATAATAACAATAATAACAATAATACTAAAGTATTTTTTAATAATATAAAACATTATTAGAAATCCGGTGTAAAGAACACAATACAAGTTCATATATTTATATCTTCTCCAGAGACAGACAATAATTTCTGTGAAATAGCGAAGTAGTTGTTTTTATGAATGTGTCTCTTCTCCAGCAGGGGCGTACCGATCATCCTGTAGAAAGGTGGAAAACATATTTACGTCTCTGGAGAAGATACATTCATAAATATATCAACTTGTATTGTGTTCCTAATAGTAACAGACGTGCATTTTCCAAATATCATGCCTCAGTGAGGATAATATCACAGGAAAAGAAGCGGAAAAAAAGCCAAATACCGTGACTTCATTATTTGAACTGCGACAAACCTATGTAAATTATAAAATACTATTTATACCGTTGCTAATTGGCGTTTTTTGGAGAATCAGGAAGAACATAACCAAAAATTTACTTAAATGTCAAGAAATAAAGGCAACGGAAGTACGGAAACTTATTACTAGCATGCAGGAATACGTTATTCTTGGTTCCCTTCGCACCTTAGGGGCCCATGAAGTTTCGTTTTAATAAAACAAAAACTATTTGCAATTTTTGCAAGCTGTTTTTTTTTATTGAAAGTACGATCCATTACAAGTTGAGTTATTTCACAAATTTCAATTGTTTGTGGTTTGTTAGCATGCACTCGACATTCAAAAAACCTCACAAAAAAATTTAATAGCGTTAAGTCACATGTGCTTGGAGGCCAATTGAAAATCTGCATTTCATGAAATTACACCTTCAGGAAACTTCTCCCAATAACTTCATAGTGGCGTGGCGTTGGCAAAATGTGGTGTTGCACCATCTTGTTGGAAAAACATGTCTTGGAAATCAATTTGATCCAATTTTGGCCACAAAAAATTTGTTAACATTCACCGATAACGCTCACCATTTACTGATACTGCATCTCCATATACATTTTCAATAAAATAAGATCCGATGATGCCACCATGCTGCAAACCAAACCAAACTGTAATTTTTTCTGGATGCAAAATTGCTCATGAATTTACTGTGGATTATTTTTACGATATTTTTTTGTTAACAAACACGTTTAACGAGAAATGAGCTTTATCTGAAAAGACAATTTTTTTGAAAAAATCAGGATCAATTTTAAGTTGCTCTAGAGCCGAAGATGCAAACACACGATGCTTGTGATGGTCAAGTGGCTTCAGTTTTTAAGTCAACACAATCTTCTACGGATGTAAATCCTAATCTTTTCTCAAAATACGCCAAGTTCTCGTTCTTGAAAGGCCAAGTTCTTGAGAACATCGATTAATTCAGCGATTTGCATCTTCTGTAATACTGGCACTTATAGCGTCAATATTCTCTTGGGTTCTTGCGTTTCGTTGTCTTATTAGTGTTTTGGTTTCGTATAAAGTGAACCTTTTTTTGAATTTTTCAACGATTTGACGAATAACAAGCAAAGAAAGGCGATTATGTGGACCATAATCTTCACGAAGATCACGTTGAGTTTGAACAAAAAAAAACAATTACTTTAAAAAATTTTTGGATAATAAGTAAACATTGTTGAAACGTGTATTTTGCCATTATGAATTATCACACAATACTAAACACTAATGACAGCTAGTGACATTTCTACCATTTTAAATATGACTGCCATGACGTTTAAAAACATAGCGTCCCTTTTGGGAAAGCCGTTACAAGATAACACAATAACTTGTTGTTTTTGCGGTTTTTGTCAATAATGAATAAAGACAAATAATATTTCGATATTCTTGGCTGTATTTTTAGACAACCTAACACATATATTGAATTTAGATCTGATACAATTACAATAAATTTACTCGACTATAAAAGCTAGAACTCGCAGATAATATTAATTTTTGGAACAAGCATGCAGTAATATATGTATTCTGTGCTATGGTCATTTGATAGCAATTAATATGCAAAATCCCTCGAGATGCTTTCAGTATTCAATATCAGTAGTCAACATGGTAACGTTAGTAATTAGAATTGACAAATGGGCACAAATCAAGTAGCCACATTTCACTCAATTATATAATCTTCCAAGCATATGACATTTAGTAACTAACAAGAGACTGAAAGCAATAAATCCATTACTTATGTATACTGCAACGTGTATTATCTACTATTGTATTTCTCTCACTAATTGTTCGTCTTGCATGTATAGGTAATGATTTGAAGTGATGAAATTTATCTTTACAGAAGCAAAAGTATTCATTTGTTCAATTTCGTTTGTAATGTTTTTGTCGAGACTATATGGGTGCATTGAACTAGTGAACAACATCTCTAATGTACTTATCCTCAAGTAGGCATTGATTTAAATTTTGACGATTATTACAAATTATTTACTGAATTGTCAGTGTTTGACGTACCCATCGTAAAAATGAGAATGGAGCAAACTTTTTTGAGATAAAATTTTGTGTTCGGTTGGGTAAAACTCCAAATGAAACTTTTGAAGTTATTAAAACTGCATACCCAGATGATAGTTCATTCAATTCAAAGGCTGTTGTGAATCCGCGGAAGATGAACCTCGACGCAGGTGTTCACCAATTGCACGGATTCATTCAAAAATTACGGAAATTAACGTCTTGATCCAAAATGATCGTCAGATTGGTATATATCAAATTTCTGACATTATTAATTTGCCTTATGGTTCCACACAAAAAATATTCATGAAGATTTAAGGTATATACCGAAAGATCACAGCAAAATGAATTCGAAAGGTCACGACAGAATGAGTTCCAAAAGTGATAATCGATAAACAAAAAGCCAATCGAATAGCAATTTGTCGGCAGTGGGAAAGGCAATTGCAACGTAATCCACAGTCTTTAAACAATGTGGTTACATGTGACGAGAGTTGGTTTTATAATTACGACCCTGAATTAAAGTCTCAAAGTATGCGATGGAAGCACAAAGGCAGTCCAAGACCGCAGAAGGCGAAAACTGTGGAAAACTGTGTAAAGCACAGTAAAGCATTTATTCTTTTTTATAAATGGGGCGTTATTTATTATTGCATTGTACTTAAATAACATACAGTAACAGAAGAGTATTATTCTAATGTGGTTCGGGGAACCCTAAAGGCAAAATTAAAGAAAAAAATGACCGCTTTATCAAGACATCGGTTGGATCTTGCATCACGACAATGCTGCGACCCAAAGATCAGAGATTTGTCAACGAGCAGTCAAAGAATTATAAGTGAAAATTATGGTTTACCCTCCCTACTCACCTGACCTTGCTCCATGTGACTTCCGTTTATTTCCTGGAGTCAAAAAAGAAAGTTGAGTTGGAAATAGACTCTCAAAAAATGGTTTCTCAAATATTTATGGCAAGTGGACAAGTGTATTGCACAGAATGAAGAGTACTTTGAAGAATAGTTGTTGAAATTTTCAAAATAAATGTTTCATTTTTATACTACAGCATCAATCTCGTTATTTTCTGATATTTCCTTGTATATAATTAAAAACACAAGTACAGCCATATTTGAATGCAAAATGTAAACTGAATGTGGCTTATACAGCAAATAAGATCCCTGAATTTATTCACCAAATCCTACAATGCCCATGTTTATACTCATTCCTAATACATTGGCAAACAAGTGTAAACCAGCCAGTAATCTTCACTTTCATTAAACGGGCTAGAAGTACGATCAGAACTTGACAGTTGTTCAGATCGTACTTCGTCTTCAACTAATGAAAACTACATGAATAAAAATGAAGAGTCTCTTGTAGCTAATACTAAGATTTCGTTATGATGGTTATAAGCATTTTCGAAAGCACATTTGGGGCTCAGACATTTCTCACCTCTATTGATTTCAAAATCGCGCAATTTAAAAAAAAACATCTTAACATCTGTTCAGAGATTATTTCTGACAAACAATCTATTATGAAAACCACCAATACGGGTGATGAGACATTGTTTTATGCTTATGGCTGCGAAACATCCAGCCTTGGTCAATCCAATGGATACCGTGCTAAAGGCGAAAAAAAACAAAAAGAACAGGTCAAGATTGTTCTAAAATTATAGTCATGTCAACAGTTTTCTTTGATTACCAATGTAGCACATTTTTTCCAACAAATAAAACTCTTAACAAGGAGGACATGCGTTTAAAACCCCCTGAATTGTGAAAATATTACTCGTGATGTTTGGATCACCATAAAAAACACCATATCACTTGTTCAAGATTATTTTGCAAACATACAACATAGCCATCATATCCATCTAATTCACATTGTATGGACATTTTTCTATTTCCACGTCTGCGATCCGAAAGCACCATTTTGCATCAATTGAAGGAGATATAAAAAAATTCGAAACCGAACTGCTGATATTGAAGAAAACAATAAAATAGGTATATTGTTTCGAAAGGGAACTACCTTATTTAATGTAAAGGTACATTTTGGTCACAGTAGTTTATACAGGCTGTCCTTGAAAGAAAGAGACCAAGTATGAAAATTGGTAATATGCAATTATATAGAATATGAATTAAAGAAATTGTGAGACAATTAATATGCGAACCCCAAAATTAAAAATCTGCTGAAAACTTTATTATTTGCTGCCTATGAATTCAGAATGTCTTATCTATTGAACTTATACACACATATGCTGTAACGTATATGTGCCTGTTAGATACGCAATAGCTGTCATTGTTATAATAACATTGCGTAAACAGCTTTGTATGTTATGGGTTTGAAAACCTCGTACGAAAAGTCAGCTGTTTATGTCTAAAATTTATACTCGCATGTGAATTAATAAAAGAAGATATAATATGTGTGCTCTACGGGACATTTCACATTCAATTTGGTAATAATCTACCTTTAATCGAATACGTACGATTGATTTCAGAAAAAAAGCGTACAGCTAATATTTTATATTTTGAATTGGAAGGTATGACTATTGTTTCCATGAAAACTTCAGAAAATGTTAGAAATACATTTGTCACAGTCAAATTAATTTCTTTAAGATATTAATTATTGTCCACATGAATAATGTCTGGCCAAACGTCAGAAGTGTAAGAGCCCATATTATTAAGAAATTAGAAGATAGCTGGTCAATTAGAGCAGTTTCTCAAGAATTTGGGCTTAATAAGTACACCAATCTCAAAATTAAGAGACGCTGGGAACAAACGGGTTGCTTAGCAAGAGGAGCTGGTCTGGTCGGCCAAAAATTTCAAATGACGTCGAAGATATTCGTCTAACAATATTTCTAACGGAAAATCCGTTTAATACAACTGCGAAAGATTCGATCGCAAAGACAACTTTCCCGGACCACTATCAACGACATGTCGAAGAATTAAAAATTTACAATTACTTAATTGTGCTGCCGCAAAGAAGACATTTTCATCGGAGGAAAACCAACTATAGTTTGCTCTAAATTATTGGTACCGAGATATGCAGTTTTGTGCAAAAGTTGTATTTACCGGCGAAAAGATTTTCCAAAAGACGAATGATGGATGTGTTCGTGTTTACCCTGGAATGTATAAGTGCAACTAAAAGAAGTGGACGATTTTCAGTAAATGTATGGGCATGGTTCAGTTATCATGGTCTTGGAACTTGCTAGCATATCGGTGAAAAATTTAACAAACAGAGTTACCAGCGTATACTTGCATATATAATATTACCTTCAGTACGTCAGATATATCCTATGGATAATTTCAAATATCCGCAGAATAATTGCCGAGTTCACATCGCCAATGCCATCACACAATGATTTAGGAATAATAACATCGAAACGCTACCGCATCCTGCTAAAACTCCACTCTACACTCTAAATGAAAGTACAAACATGAAATTAGAATATTTTTCCCAGTTTTAGTGATCAAAAATCTAAAAGAAACGGTATAAAAATCCTGTTCGGTTTTTTCGTGTTATTTACCTAAAACTTAAAAATATTTTTTTGACTTTGCCTAACGACAATAAAAAATTTGTTTGCTTAATGTGACGTAAAAGAATACCCTTGCCTTAAAAATGAGTTTAACTTTATATACTTTAAGCAGCTTTAACTTTCAGGAATTCATTGAATCTGAACTTAAAAGGGATTATTTGATTATTGCCCGATATTGACGACACATTTTCGGTAGTTGTTTCGAAACTTCTAAGCGATAAATCCTTATATCAGAACTGTCTACTAAAACTGCAAATGTGTTTGGGACTCCCAACTTGTTTCGCAACAAGGATTAGCCATTATGAAACACAGAAATCGTTTTGTAGATAAAAGTAAGTTTTAAAGTTCAGAGATGCTACTTTCACTTTCTCATATCGACCAGACTTTTTAAATCTAGTTTCTAAACTCAGTACCGAGCTCAGCAAACATCCTTCCTAAAATTCACTGATATTACACTTTAAGATAAAATTACGGTCGAATTATTCAAATTCGACTAAATTAAGATAGAAATATTTTATGTCTTCAAACGGAAGATGTACGAGTTGCAATATTATACGAATCCTTGTGTCAAATAGCTGTTTACTAAACTTGAGAACAATACGGCTTTACGAGCTTTGCACGGCTTTTGTCGATGTAAACTCCATCTAGCGATTACCGACGACTCTATAAGCCACAGCGGGGCAGATTATGCAACATTATTTGTTATTTTCACAGAAATTGCCCCTTTAATATTGCAGTGTTACCAAAATGTCCAGATTTAATTGTTATTTATATAATAACATGGTCCAATTATCCTAAAATTCTCGTTTCTATGTACGATTTAATGTTCAACCAAATAGCTTCAATTTAAGTGTATTTCGAGTAACGGTAGTGTGAATTATATGTATTTATTTCTTTTGAATGTGACAATCGGCACTATATAGTTAGAGCATCGTATCTCAACCTAAGGATCGCGGTCATATACAAAGACGTTCGCCTAAAGAATAATGAAAGATTATTTTATGGGAAAAAATCATATATTATAAAGATTTCAATTACAATAAGTACGCATGTAAAGAAAAGAAATTAATGTAATGGTTGCATTTGTTTTTCATTTAAGCTTCTCTATACTCGGATCTACTTTAGAAACACACACAAGCAACTTATTTTCGAGTGATAAGAGACGATCCCTGTATTTAGTTTTTAGCGCAACTATAGATAATAATAATATTTAACAATCATATTTATTTGTTCAAAATTATACAAGTGAGAAATCGTCAAGTATATGTATACAAATACATATAAATATATAAAAAGAAAATAAAGCGTGAGACAGACAACACATTGAAAGTTTTTCCAATAAATTTCATCTAAAGAATAAAAAGATTGTATATACAACACATTTTCTAATGACCTTTTTGGAGCACTTTTCCCTTGTCAAGTAGCTAATGTACTTTTGGATATGATTATAAATATTTAAGACCTGACTAGTTGCGTTCTTTTGTACCCTGTTCAGAGTTGTTTGTGGCACCGCAACAGACACTTTCCATCTTGCGAGTACTGTACTTGTGATTCAAGACATACCCGCCAAACGCACTGTTCATACCACTTCTCACACACAAAGCACACTTCAGAATGTAAAGACCGGTAAGCGTATGTATTTATTTTGTTCTAAATATTTCCCGGCACGAGTCAGTAACTCACAATTTAAAAACTGCACGAAAACATTTCTTCTGTAGAATAAAAAGTCTGCCCGCATCCACACTGTTCTCCGAGAAGACCAAACCAAATCATAACCGCGATTCTTCGTAAGCTCGATGCGCACAC
This sequence comes from Melolontha melolontha, assembly GCA_935421215.2. Lineage (NCBI taxonomy): Eukaryota > Metazoa > Arthropoda > Insecta > Coleoptera > Scarabaeidae > Melolontha > Melolontha melolontha. The sequence continues at coordinate 38,064,830 of OW285243.1, forward strand.
AAACTGGCTTCACTGTTTACTGTGCCGGGTTAATCCTAAGGGCATAGTTAAATGAAGAAATACATCGAAATAAATAGTGTATATGGAACCTCCAATTCAGTTGTGAATCAACCCTTATGCCGAAAAATATTACTTCGGGCGACGAGGTTAGTACACTGTCTTCATAATTTGCAACGAGATCTTCCCGCTGAGAAGCAGCAAAATGGATTATTTGGGTCTTGGACCACATTCAACTTCGTTCGCTCTGAACCACGCGCTGCCAGAGGACAATGCCTGTACAATAGTTTCCCTCAAGACGTTTGTTTCCAATCATATTATTACCATAGGATAGGCCATAGGATAATTAAATCCTAGCGGTAACCCATTTATGTAAATTAAAAGTAAAAGAGGTCTCAGCAATGAGTCCTTTGGTACACCCCTGGTAACAGTGAGCCACCCAGACCCAATCCTAGTTCCCCTCCATTCACTGCCACATTTTGTCTTCTGTTCTCTAGATAAGATTTAATAAGACTCCAACAATTTCCTCTTAATCCCAAGTTCTCCAATCTCTTCAAAAGGGTTATGTGATTAACACTATCAAAAATCTTGGATATATCCATAAAAATTCCTGTCGCTAACAAAGCATCAAGTGTTTCACAAATCACCTGAAATGCGGCCGAACATGTCGATTTTCCTGTTTGATAACCATTCTGTCTATTTGTGATAAGTTTATCTTTGTCAAGAAACCCATTCGTTCTTCTATATATCCGTTTTTCAAATACCTTGGCAACATTCGAAATGAGTGCTATAGATCTGTAATTTGTTATGTCATGGACATCTCCTTTCTTGTACACCGGACACATAACAGTTGTCTTCACAGCATTCGGAAACGTGGACGTCTCAAAACATCTATTGACAATATGACATAGTGGGTCAGCCAGATGCTCTGCGACGGCCTTAAGTATATGGGCACTACATTACAAGCAAGCGAGAACGTTTTTAAACCATCAGATTGTGTTGTAGTGTTTTGTCGGCAGACATTTAGATGAGCTGGTCGTGAACCTCAACTGGTAACTTAGCAGCGGCAACAACATTTTCACTAAACAGATTCGGTACCCATCTCTTAGCGAAATCATTTTTATCATCCGGAAAATAGTCCGTCAACTTAGTTTTTAGCTGATGCAAAGGCATCTTCATGTAATCCAAACTGTTGTGAATAATAGTGTCTTGTTCATTCAAATTTTTCTCAATATAATCTGAAGTAAGTAGCAACTTATCCAAATTTTTGCTTTGAAGACGCATAAGCCAGATATCAAGCTTGATAATGACAGCACGAATTTTGTCTGTCATTAATAAAATGCTTGTATCACGTCCTTGTAAATTCACATTAAAGTCGTTTAAATTCGAAGTAAGGTAGATAAGCCAACAACAACATACACTCATTATTCTAAAAATAATGAGAATGGCGTTTGTTTATCCTAGAAAAATATAATTCATTCATTTCGCAATTTCAATACCCGTAATTCTGTATGGAAAAGACGAATTTTGTTATCTTCGCCCATTTCATCGCGCAGTTTAGCAAATAGCCTGTTCTGTGACGGTCCGCATTTAATAAAATAAACCATTTATACAGCTTCATAAAGAATTTGATTGAGATTTTCCTGCATATTTTATGCGACAAGACCATGAGCGAGGGTTTCCACATATAAGGGGCAGTATCGAAACACATTAATATAAGTTTATCATAAGGTGCTTAGGCAGGACAAATTTGAATAATCCATTGCTAATAAAGCGAGTTATTGTACAGTAATTGGCTTTATCAAGGTGCTTACAACTTAGTGGATATAATAATATTATATTATTAGGATTTTCTGCGCTCAAACAACCAATTAACAAATCAGCAGTATATCTACCGCAAGAGTTATTTCGTCATATTTGTCATTAACTTCGAAATAAATTAAGTTCTCATCTACCAATATGCAAACCTCGGCAATTATTTAAATAACTAATTTATGTAGAAGCATTGTTATGTATTTAAATTTTATGGAATACAAATGTTTTACATTGTTTTAATCGGCTTTCCCAGAACATTTGGATATCTGGTAATTCCCACGGCCGGATATTTGAATTGTTATTTTAACGCAGATACTCCTGAAACTTTTCTTTAATTGTTTTTTCACCAAATTTTGCGGATGTTTGTTAGTTGATTATAAACACTTTTTTGTAATATAATTTATTTTTGAGCAATAGCTTCCGGGATAAGAGGCGTAAGTTAAACAGACGGTGGCAATTCAAACAACTATGTACTGTGATAAGAAGAAAACTAGCCATTTATTACATTCTTAGAAATATTATAAACAAATTTTTATTCTTCAGTGTGATAATTAATGAAACATATGTTGGGATGTAATGCAACATCACATTTTTGACATCTGCATGCTACCTGTTTGTAACAAAAAGTACATCTTATTTGCTTCTCTTGATAGGCCACTAGATGGTCATGTCTGTCGAATTTCGATTCCATATTGTGATATTTGCTTTCCTTGGAGTGCCCTCACTTCTTTGTCTTCTTAAATGTCTCTAGCAACCCCGAAGCAATGCATCTTCGAAAAGATAAATGGTCCCTCTTTCCACCATTATATTTATGGAGTAGCCAAGTATTCTGTTCGGCCATGTTAATGCACTGGGAAAATAAAGAAAAATACCATTTCTTACCCCTGATCGAAACGCGATACAACCTCATGTTCTTTCCGGTTTATCTTTTGATAAGAAGGGGTTGTTAAATGTTTATGTGTTTCTTCTTCTTTTGGGAAAATCTTTTTACTTGCTGAGTAGGAAATACCGAAATCACATTGGAAGCAATTGTGACAACATGGTTGTCGTTCCACTTACAAACTAAAATATTTTGATTTTGATTGAGAGAATACACAAAAGTGCCTCTTGGTTCCTTTTTGAGAACTTTAATGGGCAGTTAGAAATTCTGTTTTCCCGTAATGTTCCTGAACATTTCAAGCCCCTTTGTGACGCCTGGTCCAACAAATTTAAAGTCTTAGAAGTTATTGAAAAATATATGGCAAGGCGTGTCATTATTTCTAGATAGTAGCACATCTGTAAATTGTAAGACTACGTTGGCTCCTAAACCAAACTCCCAATATTTATGGGGCAGCTAAGTACTTAAACCCTGGTATGGTTCAAACCATTCCATATAACCCTGTCTTGTGGTGCCTGCCCATATTTTATAACCCAATTGGATGGGTTTACCCCTGATGAATTGTTGAACCACCGTAATGCGGCACCATTGTTTCGTACACGCTGTGGCAGTCTTGAAAGGGAGCGATTTTTTTTTGTTCAGAACGTCAAACAGCGGACACATTTTGGAAAACTTAAGCGATTTATTGAGGGTAGTGTTATCATTCAGCATAAAGTAAGTCCTTTGATACAGCAGAGTAGACCAGTTTATTTCCAGAATCATTGCATTTTCCCAGTACATTGATCGTTTGGAAAATTGGTTGTACCCAGAAGTTAACAACACTCCAATAAAAACCTAACTTCCTTTGTGGAGATGTCTTCAGTGCAATTGTGTTTGCATATGAATTCCTAAAATTTTTAATCAAATAAATCACATGGTCATGTATAAATAAAGATAATAGCTCTAAAAGTGTTAAAGATTTTTTTGGTCTCTTTCTATTCTATTTCTTTCTAAGTTGGAAAATTAGAGGCTATATTCATCGTCTTCCATCGACAGTTGGTTTGTATTTTTGCTTTCTTCGAAGTTACTTGCTTTTGGCGCTTTGGGCCCTGGTACGTTGATAAAGGGAGATCATTTTCAATGTCAAAATCGTCATTTAGAAATCATTATGGTTCTTTGGAAGCTATTTTTTCTGCAGAACTTACGTTACCAATAGTAGAACCTTCATCAACAATAGGAGTAGCATCTTCATAAAAAATAACTTAAACTTCAGCTCTTAGTTGGATTCTAGTGAGATTATTTATGCTAGCCCTAATTTCATCCCCAGAGTTTCCATCAGTGTTGAAGCATCGCATCGTGGAAATATAACAGTTCCATCCGAAATTCTGGGAATGTTATCTATATTTTCGATTTCTTCCAAGAAATCGCCCATGTAATTGCAGTGGTTTCTTCCAATAACTGCAAAGCAAGAGAAAATATGAACCACATACGTCATTATGCTACACTTGTTATAAAACCGACACTTTGTTTTAGGATTATACGCATTGCCCACACTGGCAAAAATTAACAAACACTTGGCTCACTACAGTAAATCAGTGTTGCCAACCATAGTTATACTCGTTTTACCAAATGATGAAGCTAAAAAACCAGAAAGTTACCAGGTTTCCTGTATGTTGCCACTGCGGGAAATTTAACTCAAAATCCATTTTTTTTTTATATATTTTTTGCTAAAATTTGTAAATGTAAAACAATTTTTAGTAAAGTAAAATTTATTCAAGACACGAATCATGCCTATTCATACATTTTAGTGTAAAAAACAGCACTACATTAATTGCTTTGCCATATTGCACAAATCTATAGACAAACATAAAATTCAAAATACAAAAAAAATATTAGAAAAAAGTAAATAAATTTTAAACATGTGCAAAATCTTCTTAGCTAGACTCATTAAAACTTAAAGTTAGTAGTCTATCTTAACATTTATATTTCGTTAAATAAATCTAAAATATCAACTGATGGAATGAGATCAGTATTTTCATAAGTCTCTTTGGTTTTTATTTGATCCAAAATGTTTTTGGAAAGATCATAGCTTGCACAACACTTATTTCCCTGCTTAAACCGTATTTTGTATATAGTAAGGCCTTTGTTGTATGACAGTTTAACCTATTTTTTAATTTACTTTTATTCAAGTTTAATTTGCTGAATAACCTCTCAACTTCGGCATTAGAGTATGGCAAAATTAACACTTCTAATGCAAATTGGACCAAGGATTTGTATCATTTGAAGCCCTGTATAGAGTAACTTCATACCAAAAATCTTGTATTTTACCAGAATTAAGGCGAATTAAAATTTTCCGTTTCTAAAATTTTACTAGTTACTGTTTTAAAAATAATCATTACTAAATTCTTGCCTACATTACTAGATCTGGTAATAATTTTACAAAGTTGCAATACTGCGGTAAATTATAATATATTCCCGTTATAAAAATGTAGTTGTGCAATAAAAATGTTTAAAAACTTTAAGAGAATACTCTCTATTCTTTACTATAGAGAAAAATCAAAATTGATAAAACACTTTCCGTAATAACACGTGGGTATTTCAGAGCATAAAAACATTTATAAAAAGGTTCGAAAGTTCCTATTAGAAATAGTAACGATAGAGACATCTACCGAAGAATAGCAGCATTTGCGTGTTACAGTAATTTGTACGGTGTGTGTTTAAACATGCAGTAGGCGTATCTGGATTAAAACATGTCGCATAGGAGAATTTTAGAAGGAAATTTGTAATTTGATTAGAATTAATGCACAAATATCAATATTACACGAAATATGCAACGAATACAAAAAATATGCAAAATATGCTTTTTAATTGCCTTATTTTATTAGAAAAACATTAAATAAACACAGAAAACTCATTATTTTGTTATAATGTATAGAATTCACGGTTGGCTCTTGGTGAAACATGATTAATAATTTACTAAATAAAACACTTGGTATATTTGTTTCACAAAATGTATTTAAAATGTCTCTGACATATGTTTCGACTTATACAGTCATTCTCAAAGAGTCATGTAAACTAAGTGAAAAGAATACTCCTAACAATCGATGCTGTAGTAAACCTTTTAAAAAATAAACCATAAATATTGGTAGGAGTATTCTTTTCACTTAGTCTACATGACTCTTTGAGAATGACCGTATAAGTCGAAACATATGTCAGAGATATTTTAAATACATTTTGTGAAACAAATATACCAAGTGTTTTATTTAGTAAATCATTATTTTGTTGATATACCTTTTAACAATCCGAGCTATTTAAAAATATTACGTAAGATATTTCAATTTATTTATCTAATCCTTTTGTATTAAGAAAATAATATTCCATTTTATTTTATATAAAGATTATATATAGATATATATATATATATATATATATATATATATATATATATATATATATATAGATTATATATATAGATTTACAAGTTAATAGTAAGCGAAAAAGTAATAGACTACCTACTTATTGTTTGATAATCTATCAAGATTGGTAATTTCGACACATTATTTTTAGCTCATATCGAAGTCCTGGCCGTCCAGAAGCTTGTTAGCACATGTGACGATAATGACATACCCAGTGGCAGCACCTGCGACCGAGGTCCCGCAGTTCACCCCCTCGTAACAAGATTCATTAGCTCGTGTAGAGTTACAGATGTACTAATTAATGGCTCTCTAATATATAAAGGGAGACTTTGGCCGACCAACCAACCGCCCCGCCGTTAATACTGGTGTGAATTTATGTTACTGTACAGACTATCAAAGCTTCCATTCAGTTACAACAGTGGACTAATTAAAATTTAATATGCATAAAGTTTTAACAGTGCGCTGTCGGCACGTGACGAAAGCGAGATTTAAATATGAGGCACGTTTATTACTAAACGTGATGGAGACAGAATATATATATAGAACTTACAGAGCATTCTATTAAAGTGTTTAATTCCTTTAGAGATATCTGTATTATGAAATATCCAACTGCATTTCTTGAGTACGCTACTGTTTCTCAAACAATATTATAATTAATGTTGTAACTTTAAATTATGTATATTTTAATTTTTTTTATTAACCTACTTAATCCAACTGTGGCAATATTAAAAAAAATGTTTATGTACATAGTATTTTAAAACAGTAGTATTTAGAGCCAATATATTGACTTTACTTGTTAGATTAAGTTTAAAAATAAACTGTGGCATATTATTGTGTTAGATAATTAACTGATGAATTAATTGATGAATTAACTGACGAAAAACACAATAATGGTTTTCGCTAATATTTTATTATACAGTAACAATTGTTTCACCAACACTGTGACTTTTTTAGACTAATAGTAAATCTAATTACAGAATGAAATATATTCTAGTCAGCTAAACTAATTGAAGGATGGGTTGTTATACAATTACATGGCAATAAGTTTAATAGTGGGGAATTATTCAAATCTAGTTAATCATTTACTTTAATAAATTACTCCATTTCTTATGTCTAAAGTTCGGATTTTTATGCACAAGAAATGCTTTAAATATGCGCATAAACATGTCACGTTCCCCCAAACATATTGCTATTGATTTTTCCCTAAATTATATTTAAAATTTATTAAAAATGTATGTACCATTATTTTTGAACTTGATTGTATTTTATGTGCGAGAGCAAAAAAAACTTGTATTATTTAAGAACGACTTTTTGTGCAAGCCAGAGCAGATGTGGACAGAGACACTACATTAGACCTTTAGACAAGAACGTTCTTTTTATTTAAAAAATATATAATTATATATTTAAGTAATTCGGGTTGTTTTATTGAGTTTATTAGTTGTTTGTCGTTTATATTCAATTCCCGTTTATTCTACGAGTTTGTGTTCTCGTAATTTTGATTATATTTGATTAAACAACGTTTTCTTGTCACGTGTCTCATATATAATATTTTATGTAAGTAAAAATATATATATATTTAAAAGATACCTTATTAATTCAAAAGATTTGAATATTGTTTTTCAATTGTATTAATATTGTTTTTTAAGAGATTTAGTCTTAATTAGTTGAGATACATGACAAAGAATATTTTTAAAATTTTTACGTAATAAAAAAATTATAACTGTAAAATTTTATACGTTGGGAAGTCAAGGCTATATTTTTTTTCATGTGTTTGACGTGTTTGCACATGCGTTAGATTTTTGATCGTGTTTTCAAGTTTGTTTACAGTGTTGTTCTCTGGGGAGAAATTAAAAATAAACTATTATTTTTTAATATAAGTTGATCGGTAGTCATTAGAGGATGTTTAATTCATTTAGCTGTCATATTCAATGAATTCTTTTACCTCTTGTTGTAAATTAGATTACACAGTCTTTACACTTTATAAAGATTTTTTTTTTTGTATTAAATATTCATTTAAATTTTATTCTGTCTTTGATTTTATGCTACTACCTTTATTGTTGTTTAATTAATTAAAAAAGTAACTCAGAATATATATAAACGTACTTAAAGTGAATTCTTTTACTGGCGCCTTAAATATTTTGTAGAAGACCACGTATTTCCGATTGGAACCCTGAGAAGAAAGAAGTCCCATTTTTGGAAATATACCGACCGAGTATCCTAGTTGGGTAGATTAGTTGTGGATGGTGGTGCAGTAAATATAAAAACTACAATTCATAGCAATATGTCAAATATATACTTCATTTTTACCATTTATGCATTTTAGTGCATTTTATTTTTTATATGTGTTGCTTAATGGAAATCAATGAAAAAGCAGTAAAACAACAAAAGGTAGTATAAATTACATTTATACATAAAAAATAATAATTATTACATAATATATGATAACATTGCATAATAATATGGTAAAAGATTACAATTAATAGCTATGTACAAATAATTCTTGGGGTGTTACTTAATAACATAAAAAGCTGTTATGTTATTAAGGAACATCCATAGAATTATATGTGTAGCTATTATTAACAACTATTCGCTTCTACTTAACTTTAACTGCTTTCCTAGATTTTCGACATCAAAATTTTGTCTTCTATCGCTTAAAATATTTGTATATGCTAAAAACGTTCCTTCGACTTCAACTGAAGTGATAGGTGCATATTTTAATGACATCAAGTATTCGGGGTCGAAATGTAAATTATTATCTTTAACAGACGAACTTAAGGATAATTAAAAAATTTTGATGTTTTTGTTAACTTTTGAAAATCATCATTCCTTGTTGCATAACTATAAAACTTATCTAGTATAACTTTAGCAGTTCGACCTGTAACATTTTTCATTAAATTTTCCCAATGTTCTACAACAGAAATTGACTCAGAATCAGTCTCTATTTTTTTAATTAATCCACTTAAAAAACTATATTGGGCTTTATATACGTGAACTGATCTAGAATCCCGCCGAATAAACTTTTGGATTTTATAATTGATTCAGCTGAATCAGAAAAATCTAGTACAATGTTTTTTGTATAATTTCACTTTTCATCCGATTGATTATGTTGTCAACTAATGAATGAATCAAAAATATGCGATTTTATTTTGAAAATGTAAAAAATATATATAGAAAACGTTATAAAAAAGTAAATGTTTGGTGCGGAATTTTTTACGATCGAATCATTGGACCATATTTTATTGACGAGAACTTGAATCAACACGTTTATGTGCGTCTTTTAGAAACTTATCTATTACCATTTCTACATAATTTACCGCTAGAAATTCGGTGTAACATTTTCTGGCAACAAGACGGATGCCCTGCTCATGCGACGCTTTTGGTACGGCAGTGGTTGACAGATCAGTTCGGAGACAGATGGATGGGTAGATTTGGACCAATAAATTTTCCTGCTAGATCACCTGACCTGGCACCATTTGATTTTTTTTTGCGGGGTACATTAAAGCAAAAAGTTTACGGAAATGACCTGCCACATGATCGGGAAATACTAAAAGCACGAATACAGGATGCAGTGAATGAGATAAATGTACCACAAACCATACGCAAAGTCTATGGTGAATCTATTAAAAGGGCAGAGGTATGTGTGGAAGTTGGAGGTGGCCTTGTAGAGTAATTTTTGTTGACTTTAATTAATTGAAATTTTGTACTTAAACTACAAAACATGCAATAAATGATACTCTTCTGTTGAAGCATTTTTATGTTATCTTAATTTTTGGACATTCTGTACATTTAATCTTAGATTTTCCGATGGTTAATTTATCTACTCAACAAGCAGAACTTTTTATAAAGAATGACTTTTTGTCGTAAAATCAATAACAAAATTTTTTTTCCTCTTGTCAACTCCATCCGGAGACACATGGTATATCTAATTTCTTTCAAGTTTTTTTCTTTTTTTCTAGTGCTCGCTTTTTTGAAAAGGGAGAGTACGGCACTCGCTCTCTAGATCCCGGCCGTTAGTGGCCGATCTTCGAACGTAGTTACGATCTCTCCCATCACGGATATTGATCGATGTAGCCTTACCTGATTGTTATAATTACGGCCCCGTGAGGGAATTTAATCGATCTTTATACCAATATTATTCGCTTAATGCGATATCTCCCTTGCAGGATCTGAAGTGTTGGGAGAAGTAATTTGTAGCACGTTAAACAGCATGGCTTTAATTTCACCGCCATCGAACGCATTACTCGGTATGTATAGGGCTTTCTTTGTTTTATTTTATTTTCGCTTATTTCGTTGTTATTCCTTTATTTAGATGGTGTACCCGACGGGCAAGAAATAACGTAGCAACACCTGATTGTTCCCGCAAGTGACGCTTTTTTCTGGAGGGAGAAGGACACGATAGCAGTTCTAACCGCCAGATAAGTACTCGTTTCGCTAATTTAGTTTTCATTTCTCATTCGTAAATTTCTTATTTCAGTTCATTTATAAATTATTGTCATTATTAATTAATAGATCGCTGTTAAATAGTCCCAGGTGTTTTACAAACGAAATAACCTGTGTTGCCTGACCTTCTTTTTTGTGGGACATTTCTTATACTCTTCTTGGTTCGCTTCACGAACTGTTGTACCGTTTCAATATAAACTTGCGTTTATACATAAATCTTATTTGGAATACTTTAATTATATGCCTACAGATTATTTTTGCTAATTGATTTGAATACTGTAATTATAGGCATTACATATTTTTGCTCACTAATTTGGAATACTTTAATTATATGCCTAGAGATTATTTTTGCTAACTGATTTGAATACTGTAATTATAGGCATTACATATTTTTGCTAACTAATTTGAATACTTTAATTATATGCCTTACAGATTTTATTAATTTATTTCAACACTTCAATTGTATGTATTTCATATTTTCGCTAATTGATTAGAATTTAAAACTTTCCAGTTAAAGAACGATTTATTTCAATGAATCGTTGAACTTGTAATACATTGTGAACCTACAGGAAAGAAAGAATACGTATTGTTTTTTTTTAGGGCGAACTAAGGCCATCAGCCGCACTGTAAATAATTTTATAAGTCGATTTATTTGAATTACATCACATTATTCCTAATTAATCTTTTTCTTACTATTGACTGGCCTTCAGCCGCATATTTAAATTCCAAAAATATCTATTTAATTTTTCTTTTTTTTTCTCTCTTCTCTAAATAAATACTATACCTGGTCAAGTAAATTTAGAACTTATTCCTAAGTGCACCATTTTGAGATCTTTAACAGTTCTTGTGTTCCCTCTTATATATACAGGGTGTTAATAAATAACATTTATTTGGTTGGAAACAACTTATTTTCTTTCTTTCCCTCGTCTATCGATCCTCGAGAGTGGAACGAGTATCGGTCACGGAGACGGCCCTCTGCACCGCGCTACTTGCCTTTTTTTTTCGAATAAGACTTAGTCAAAGTTTCCGAGTTTGCGATGTCCAGCGGCAAAAATTCGGTGGCGCCCTTAACCATCTTTTTTTGCTAACTTACTTACCTCTGGGTCTCCCCACCCCTGGGCTGAGGCAGCCTCAGAAGCCGGGTGGGCCGTTGGACGTTGGCAAGAACGGGCAGGGGCAGTTTTAGTTGTCCGAAACCGGATCTGCTCCGGGGAGCGTTTTCTTGTTTTTTTTTAATTTTAAGCGCGACGTTGCGGTCGTAGCAAGTTATATTCATTTCAAAATTTACTTGTAATTTTCACTCACTTATTAAAGACATATAATTCATTAGCGCGAAAATAAAAAGATATTTAATTTATTTACATTCAAATTTGTATCGACATTAGTTGGGACACGTCCACTTTTTAAAACTGGAAAGCCCAAGAATAAGATCTGTTTGTATACACACCGCCAACATAACCTACTATTTAAGGCACACGCATTTATACTTGTAAATTCTTAAAATAATTTTATAAATCTATTTAAACGATTTTAAATTCAAAATTCTATATAAATAATAATTTATTTCAAGGTAAATATCAAGATAATTTGCATAAAATAAGGCTTTGAAATAAAGAAAGGACAACAACGCGTCTATTTGGGAAATCGGCATCGTGTGCATCAAAATTATATTTATGCGTTGATAATTCATAAAAATTTAGTTTAAAACAGCAATCACGACATAATAACCGGTTAGAAAAGTGCAAAAACCTTTAGATCAGCGTTTAAACATATTTTTTATATGCATAAAATAATTTTTCAATGACACATTCGTCATAGCATCGCCCAGTGAAGCTCATCCTAGTGCCCAAGTTTTTACAACGTAATGATGTTAAAACGTACCTGGAAACACATCCAAAGTGCCAAATATAATATACACCGCACCAGACATAAAAGAAATCCATCCCAATTCTCCAAGCTTATCCATTACTCCTCCTGGCTGCATATTGAGACTCAAGCCGAAGAATACACCTTTCCTTGTACCTGTTGCCATTCCTACAACCATAGGTTTTTAATTAAATTTAAAGTAATTACCTTCATTCTATACTATTACATTTAAAAATAATTACAAGGTATCTTGATTTAACTAAGAGATAATAACCGTTTAAATATAATATAGTAAAGAATAAAATGTATTTAAAATACACATAAATTTACTTACCAGTAGTTACTGCCCATTTTTAACAATAAGATTAGTTTATTTAGTATTTAATTTATAAACATAACCACATTATTATTGAGTACATTGTACCATTGTACATTGAGAAGTTCCAATTAGAACGAAACGGTCGTCTGTACGTTTCCTCGCGTTGATAGGCTTGTTTTTTCAGTATTTCTTAATTCTTAATTAACCTAACTACCAGGAAGTTCGTTGTCGCGAAAGAGTGTGTTCTGCATACTAGTACAAACTTAGTTTGACGGATTGTAGATTTATACGCATTAAATAAGTCGACATTTACATGTAAGAATGTGATTTAATATTCATTAATTCTCACTTGCAGTAAATTCCAAATGTTAACTATATATACAGAAAGTATAGGGGAATGCCGTACATTGAGAAGTTCCAATTAGAACGAAACGGTCGTCTGTACGTTTCCTCGCGTTGATAGGCTTGTTTTTTCAGTATTTCTTAATTCTTAATTAACCTAACTACCAGGAAGTTCGTTGTCGCGAAAGAGTGTGTTCTGCATACTAGTACAAACTTAGTTTGACGGATTGTAGATTTATACGCATTAAATAAGTCGACATTTACATGTAAGAATGTGATTTAATATTCATTAATTCTCACTTGCAGTAAATTCCAAATGTTAACTATATATACAGAAAGTATAGAAATGAAAAAGCAAGGTCGTCATCGAAAGGGAATGCCGTACATTGAGAAGTTCCAATTAGAACGAAACGGTCGTCTGTACGTTTCCTCGCGTTGATAGGCTTGTTTTTTCAGTATTTCTTAATACATTATTATTGGTTTTAGTTCAATTTCATCAGAAAGCTATAATTCACAAATCGACCGAAAGAGTCCAAGTATTTCACCATATGTGTATAGTTTTATTTAATCCAATAAATGTTTAATATGTAAAATATAAAGGTGGTGTTTTGTATTCATGCTCAGTGAAATCAAAATTATTTATAATGTTTGTGTAATTTTTAAAGCCATATCTGAGTGTCACTATCCACTGTGATCCTGAAATTAGAAAATTTAAATATAATTTGTTTATTTCATGCTCTCCGCGACATTTGTATTTTCGCAAAGGCGCCCGCCCACAATAGCCACCATTCAAGTGCAGTACTTGAATTGTGCCTATTGTGCCTTTGGTTCGGATATTTTTTGAATTTACAAATCGAATAAAACGCAAATTTTAGATATAAGCTTAGTTCTTATGGCAACCAAAGGCACAATAGGCACAATTCAAGTACTGCACTTGAATGGTGGCTATTGTGCTTTTGGTTCCGATATTTTTTAAATTTCCAAATCGAATAAAACGCAAATTTTAGATATAAGCTTAGTTCTTATGGTAACTGACAGTATTGTTGCGTCAATTAATGAAACATGGTGTTTTTAAAATGCGAAGGAGATGAGACAGCATATGCAAACTCAAGCACCCTAATTACACTCTTCTGTAAAAAGAACTTGACATTAATTATTTGAGAGACATTAATTGGTAACCGTAAAAGATGAGGAACTTTTATGCTGCGTATCTGTTCGTATATACATACATATATACACTGGCGATTATATCAATCTAAAACGTTTGGTTTGATTTCACGAAGAAACGATTCGTTTGTGAATTCCCGACATTACTGAGCGCATCGCGCAAATTGGCCGGTGTCTGCAATATCGTTCGTGAATGACTAATGACCATTTGCAGATACCAGGGGTAATCACGGACTTCAAAAGGAGAATTCGTATGTACGTAACATGCCGAATGCAGAGACGCATTGTTGGATCGGTCGATTCATGTACTTTAGGGATACGTGCGTATATCTGCGCGTGTGTCATTGTCACTGATATGGAAGAGTGGTTTCATTGAAGGGGATACGTATATATGTGACCAATAAATAGATAGAAAAAATAATTACTAATTTTCATGAGACCCTACAGCTACGTGTTCGTGAAATAAAAATTTAACAGAAAACTGCATTTAACAGCTTTTATAATAAGAAATTCTTTCTCTTATTTGGAAGCTCTATTACCTAGACATAATATGGAATAAGAGTTTTTCTATACACCGAAGCCTAATAAGAGATGTTTATTTATTTATTTATTTACTTATTTACACAACGGAATTATAATTCCATTTACAAGATAAAATCAAGATAAAATTGTAAATCATATACACAAGTACTACTCGTAACAAAAAAAAAGGATTATTATATATATTACCTCCTCCTAAATATAAAAAATATATAAAAGCTTAAAGCAATAAACACTATTGAAGCTAATAATATACATGAATATATTGACAAAAGTCTTCACATGTGAATAAAAGTAATAAACATAAAATGCAAGGTCATCCACCAATTGTGCAAATCAATTGCATTTTCGCGAAGTGATGTGAATCAAATAAATGCTTTCTACATATACGACGCTAATTATTCGAATTTTTTACTGAAAAAAAAATCGAATAATTTGCATCGTACATGTATAAACCATTTATTTCATTCCTTCACTTCGCGAAAATGCAATTGATTTGCACAAATCTGCTAACAACGGGCACAGTATAATATCTGTTTCTTAATGCAATTTAAGGCATTTCCGACGATTCGAACTTCAGTCCCATAATAGCTTAATGGTTACGAGCGTGGTCCGGCAAACCAAAGGACGTAGGTTCGAATCCTGCATAAGAGCGAATTTTTTTCAGTAAAAAATTCGAATAATTAGCGTCGTATATGGAGAAAGAATTTATTTTATCCACCAATTAACTAAGTCAAGGTAAATACTACAACATTTGCAAACATTTATCGCAGGTGTCATAGATAAATCGCTTGAAGGTCAACAAACTATGGAAATGTATATCGTTGTCCGAAGAAACCTTATTGAAGTTACTGCTCATAACGAAGACAGGAGACCTGACCAAAACATTGGTTCGTTGAAAAGGAAGATAAAAAGTACGGGAAGAAAGTATGAAGAATGGTGAAACAATGGTTAAAAAAGATAATAGCGTTGTACAGTCAACTTCATTGGGAAGAAGCCTATGAAGCAAATTAAGGCTGGCTAAAAAAGGTCAAAAAGAGAGGAGGCACTTCGAAGCGAGAAAGGAGTAGATTGCGATTAAAGCCCCTATGGGAATAGACACCGTCCACCTTAAATCACAGGTACTTGTCGCTGAACTTGCCCAAATAGACTTTTTTTGTGCTTGATAAAATAGATACCATATCTAGCCGGCATATTCCAAACGTGATATTACTAATGTGTTAAATAAGGAAATCAATGCGCTTACGTTAGAAAATTCACCACGGTTACGGATAATAAATCAAAGAGTTTGGGTAGTATGCTTAGATACATTCCCGATATGCTTATTGAATTTCAGTTTCATATTGAAGATAGCGCCCAAGTCTTTAATAGATTCAGCACGTGATATATTCATAACTTCAAATTGGTAATTGAAGTTTATAGCATGTAGTCTTTTCGTGACAGATAAAATCTTGCACTTAAAGGGGTTCAAAGATAAGTTGTTATTTTTGCACCAAGTCTGCATGTTAACCAGATCGGCCTGTAGTAGAAGACAGTCACTCGAGTCGGTGACTCGAGACAACAACTTCAAGCCTTCGACAAAGAGAAGTTTATTAGACTTGATCTGGTCTGAAAGATCATTAATGAAAATAATAAAAAGAAGTGGATTGAAGTAAGAGCCTTCCGGAACTCCAGAAGTGGCATTGTAAGGTGATGAAAAATATCCGTTGTAGAATACACATTAAGGCCTATGATGTAGATACGAAGTTAAAAAGTCAATAGCGGTTTACTAATTCCAAAACTCGCTAATTTAACTGGCAAGCGTGTTCCACTATCCGTATTTTTAGTTTTGAACAATTTACTGTTTCATAAATTGTGCAAAATTAAAAATAAGTTTATGTAGTCTACGCTTGCCCCACTTTCAATAAAAAGTTGAAGGTATGTGTAGACAACCTATTTTCTTTCTAATAAAAGTAAGGTCAGAATAAAAAAAAGCGACTTAATAGAGAAAAAATTGTTGCCTAAAGACACAAGCGCTACAAAAAAAAATCGAAGTAAAATGTGTAGAAACTATCGATAAATTATTCGCCAATTCTTCATATGACAACCCAACTGCGTCAAAAAGGTGTAGGACTCCGAAACTAAAATCTGAATTAGTTCTTTAATACATAGTCAATATCTACCGATCTTTATCCCAAATATTTTAATAGCCAGATATAGATTTGATGTGTCTCCAATTACCCCAGTCTACACTTATCCCACTTACCCCTACTATTTATCAGACTGTATTGAGGTATTTATTGTACACCTTTCGTATGTCTTGCAATGTATTCGTTTTTGACATAACAACACCTTGGCGCAGGCGCATACATCCGTACTAGTTTCGCTTGCCACCTACAGGCTGTCTAAATATGCTCTATTGACGTATAATTGTGTCTTCGTTTTTAGAATTTATTGCGTTAGATATTTTTTCTAGAAATAATTTTAAGTTGAGTGTTGTAATTACAATAAGAAAATCCTTTCACTGGTTTCATATATTAAAAAAAGAAAGAAAATTATGTTACGTGGTAATAATCCCTTGTGAGAAAATATAAAATATAAGAATTTGGCTTTGAAGTTATTTAATAAAATTAATTCAAAATAACACAATGCTATAATTAATACAATCATATCTTGAAACGTAAATTTATTTTCTTTATTACATCACAAGTTCTTGGAATGTAGTATATTAGCGTAAAAAATTCGAGTCGAAACGACCCATCAGTTTAAATAACAGTATAATAATAAGTAATTCAGAACGCGCCTTGGGCGACTATAAGGGATAGTCGCCGTTTAATTAGGTAACAATCGGTTCTGAAATTTGGAAGGGTCCCATCATTCACCCTCGTCATTATTACAAAATTTAATTTTAAATTGCGTTCCGAAATTTCATAACGATTCGACGTTAGCCTCGTTACGATCTTAGGGTCTACCAGCATATTAACAATATTTTCTTATTAAAGGATTCCTTTGTATTATACATACATTTCCTATGCGGCAATAACAAATCTTAATAAAAACGTAAAGCTAGATTTGAAATTCTTAGAATTGGAAGCATTACTGTTATGAAATCAAATATATTCCCAGTGGTTAAATAGATTATACAACTCCTAACATATTAATTCCCTATACCTCTACTGGACTAATAAGTGATAATCAAGGACCGTTGTTTTCACTAATAAGTGATAATTGCTTTGTTCATTTTACGATAGCAACCGGATTTAATCGTCGATTGTACATTGCAAATTGCTTGTCAGTCACATTTCCTACCTGTCGTAATTTATTCAAAGTAGCGAGATTTGCAAAACTTCGTTAGAAAATATTGATTAGGGAGTTAAAAATAATAAACCTCTTGATACAGTGCTGTCTGAAATCTACAGTTGGTCACAATTTATGGAATTTTGCAATTTTCGATCATATATATTATCAAAATGCACAACAGAAGAGGACCTGGTGAATATTTTATAAAACTGGGCTTTCAATATGGGGTAAAAAGAATGGATAAAGATATGAAGAAAGAGTAGTGAAGCTTATGTGGAATGTTATGGCAAAATTAATACAAAGGAAATATTTTGATGAGTAAAAATGCTTAATAAATCCATTTGAAGATAGTATATTTGAGAAAGCTGGAAAGATGAAAGATACCAAACAAAAACAATTACAAAACATTTCTGAAAAAAGCCACAGCTTTCACTATGATGATAATTAAGAATATTGCTTCAAGTTATGACGAAAACATCCTGACGGATTACAGAAATCACATAGCATGTTGCCAAACATGCTATGGTAACATATCTCGTGTCGATCCGGCGACTATCGATAATAATGATACCACTCGTTGTATTATATATGAAAAGTTCCAAAATTAGAACGACGTGTATTAGGTTGATAGGAAACATCGTAACGCTCTTATTGAAGTCAAAAATTTCTTAATTTTTAAATAAACAAGATATATGAACTAATCAAGAATATATTCTCCTCCATTACTTACGATTGCATCCTAAGAATGCGCCAAAAAGTGCTAGATCCTATGGTAATTTTTCGATTCGAGTGACGAATGCCGGTGATTTGGAAGTGAAGATGTCGCCATGCCAATCTTGAAACGCAACATAATTATTAAAAGAGATTCCTCGACGGTTTTTTGATGGAAAACGAAAGAGATAGAAAATCAGACATAGCTGGATCAGGAGAATATGATGGTCAGTAGCTATTCAGAACTCTCAATCGAGTTCTTGATGGCTGCTTTTGTAATGTTAGCAGTATGAGCGCGAGCATTATCATATTGCAAAATGACTAGATGGTGTATTACTGGCGTTTTTGCCGTATCTAATCAATGGAATTGTTGAGAGTAGATCGCAGTTGTTATGGTTACATTCCTCAGAAACCACTCACAGTAGACGACGCCTTCGCCATTCCACAGATGCACCACATCAGCTTAGCGAATAAGTATCAGCTTTTGCTGAGAGAGTTCTTTGGATTAAGTCATTCTTTTGTGTTCTTGATGTTAACATGAAGGCACCATCTTACGTCACCAGTAACAATGTAGGAAACGGTCGATTTTGTTGGTCAACTAAACGATGACAAGATAGTAATGAAGAGCAAATATTAACACGCTATTTCTTATTGTTTTCGCCGAAGACATACAGCAACCAAACACCAAGTTTTTTAACTTTGTTAATTTAATATAAAAACTGTATTATGGGCGACTATTTACAATTCATTATAATGCACAATTTTTGAGATTATAAGCGTGGATCATCATTAATTATAGTGTTCAGACAATCTTCGGTAATGTTCGATGGTATTTCTGAACGTTGAGAATCGTTTATGTCAAAATGGAGGCCTTTAAATCGAGAAAACGATGTCCGTGCTATACTGTGCACAATTGTATCTTCTCCATAAACGGCAGAAATGATTCTGGCGGCTTCGACAACTTCGTTGAACTCGAACTAAAGAATATATAGAATGAATATGAAATACTGCTTTTTTTGCTTGAGGTTCCATCTTGTCTTGAAAATAGGCCTATTTATACAAATTCGAAAACTCTTCCATTAAACAATAATACAACTTGGACATAAGCAAATAACAATTTTATCAAGATCTCTCATCCTAGATACCAAAAGCATTACGAACTTACACAGTATGTCCTTCAAATAAAGAAACAACGTATGATAAATGGAAAGATGCAATTATATATATAGTAAATATAAGATATTGTGTGTCAATTACGACGCAAACCCCAAAGTTGAAAAGCTCTCGAAAATTGTATTACGTAACACTTATGAATTCAACATATTCAGAACGCGTAGAAATAATATATGCCTCCATTGAAGTTACACACACACACATACGTAACAGTGTATACTTACATACGTAACAGCTGTCGCTGTTATAAAACTATAACATTTTTCTATGCTAAGGTCAATAACCTGAATTCAAATACCTGTTTATACATTCAACTGAATTGTTGAAATTAAAAAAAAGATGATTATGTAAACTACGTGAATGCTTCTTTTTTTGTTACGACAAGTAACAAATATAACGGATTCAAAATGTGTATAGAAAAATACCGCCTCTAAACGTAATGTTTATGTTTGCATAAACGCTAGAAGATAACATTGTGTATAAGTTTTGTATGGTTAGGGTTCGATAACTTGGTGCGAAAGTCAGCTGTTAAAAATATACTTGCTTGTGAATTTTAAGACTATGTATTAGAAGAACATTTAAAATGTGTACTCTACGGTCATTTAGAGTCCTATTTGGTAGGAATTTATCTTTAACCGAAGACGTACGAACGTACGCAATGATCGACAACTGACTGAGTCGGAGAGGATACTTAAAGCGAAATCGATAATAGCAAAACTATTGTTTTTATTACTATCGGTCAACTTTAAGATATTGTCGCTGATACTTTTCATAATATAGTAGGATGCACATTGGCGTGGGAATTTTTTTTAAATATCTTTGACATATTTTTTCTCACTTATGGGTTTAGGTAGGATATTTTGGATTTCTATTCTATATCATTTAATGTTTCCATTTTTCATACGTTGCCTTTTATTTCAAGGATACCTGGTATATCTACTCAATAAGTTAGTAAATTTCTGCTTATATACAAACAAGGTTTAGTATATCAATACGTTAAGCACGTATTACGCATTTGTTACAAATGAAATAGACATGTAATATACACATCTGTAACTGTACACATGGACAATAAACCTCGTATTTTACAGAACTTACTTCTGCTTAAGACACGTGTTTCTGCCATCTATAGGCGTCATCAGTCAAGCTAGTGAAGCAATATAATACAAAATAATACAAATCTATTTAAAAAACAGATTTATATCTGTATATACATTGAAGCTTAAATCGCCCACAAGACATAGCAAATTACGTCCTATCAGGTAGCACTTAAAGTCACTAGATACATATAAAGTACCGCAATCCATAAGGCCAAAAAGTGCGAGAGAGAAAGCGCTACTTTTGCCCAAACATGGCCGCCAAACGTCAAATCACTTGTCGTTGCATCGTTGCATCTAAACCCACCGTTGGCAACATAAAGTGTAATTATGCCTGGTTGTTGTATTATCAATTGCAAAAACAGTGTCGCCAAAGGTTTCCGTTTATTTGCATTTCCCAGTGGTGAAAGGAATGCAGACAGAAGAAAAGTGTGGTTATGTGACATTAATCAAGACAATGTGCCGGTAAATGCGAAGATTTGTGAGGTGAGTACATATGTAAAAGCAGATCACTTGTTATAACACTTAGTTACTTATGTAAGGTGCATTTTTCTGATTCCCAATTTGAACAATCAAGAGCAGATGACATGAAAAAACTAACTCCAAATGCACACCCTGATCTGGTTGTCAACCACAAAAGGCGAAAATGCGTGCTTTAGTAAACCAACAATAATAAATAATGAAAACAGTGCTTGCTTGTTTTAATTAATTGCCTTACTATCTGCGGTTTAATTATTAACGCATGTTCATACAGTTGCGTTCTTTTAAGAATACAGTACTAAATTGATTTTTTATTTAACACAGCAATTCAATTTTGACGCCAAATTTTTGCCCAAAAATGGCGGAGGTTTGCGGTACTTTATTTATCTAGTGACTTTAGTAGCACTATATAATAAGTGACATCTGACGGACGAAAGAGACTATACCGAAAAAGGCAACCCTTCCCTTGACCGGCCAAGCCGGTACAGAAGAGAAGAAAATACGTATATAGGTGTAGTTCTATAACACGATGCCAGATGGCAGCAAATATACAAATAAGGTTTAGTATATCAATACGTTATGCACGTATTACGCATTTATTACAAATGAAACAGACATGTAGTACACACATCTACAACTGTACACATGGACAATACACTTCGTATTTTACAGCACTTACTTCTGCTTAAGACACGTGTTTCTGCCATCTATAGGCGTCATCAGTCAAGCTAGTGAAGCAATGTAATACAAAATAATACAAATCTATTTAAAAAACAGATTTGTATCAGTATATACATTTAAGCTTAAATCGCCCACAAGACATAGCAAATTTCGTCCTATCAGGTAGCACTATATAATAAGTGACATCTGACGGACGAAAGAGACTATGCCGAAAAAGGAAACCCTTCCCTTGACCGGCCAAGCCGGTACAGAAGAGAAGAAAATACGTATATAGGTGTAGTCGTGTTAATGGACTACACTTATCGACGGAACTATTTTTGCTTTCTTTATAGCACTCTAACCAGCTACTACCCACTATCTAAACTGCTGTTCTGTTTAGGATGTATAATGATGCATTCAGATCTAATCAACTATTACAAAGTGGTGAAAAAATTTAAAAGGAGAAACTAGCTTCAAAAACTGCTTTAAAATCTTCAACATTTTAATCGTTTTTAGTCGTGACATCTATCTGACTGGGGCCTTTTTTAGATGATTGTATATAAATGCTCATGCAAAAATGTACCTTACCCCTTCATCTAGGATCTCTGTAATGTCCAGTAGCTCCATTGTGAACTTATTTAGGTTCTGGCCGACTATAGTCCGCGGAGACGCCAATTATTCTGATTCTACCCCCGGATTCATTTAAGTACTGCTGTCAACTTTTTTTTGAATGGTTGAGAACGGACGAGCATTATTGGGACTTGATTTTATGTTAGTTTTTAATTTCAGTTTATGTCAAAACATGTACAAAGCGCAGTATTTAATTACCATTCCATACACAACTATTTTTATTTGAATAGACGTACAAAAGTTTTTTATTTCAAGTTTGGGTAATAATTTAGCTTATGTACATAATTGAATGACAGTTGGCTATTATACGAAAACATTTTGCAGATTCAGAACATAATCTCACTTTGATGCTTTGATTACCCTCTATGTGTCAGGCTGCGAATATCAAACTACAGCCTCGTATTCGATAATTATATTCACGACTTCATAATTTTATTTTCATTGAAATACTTATTGTGTGCATGCACAAGTTATGATGTTTGCTGACTCTAAACTCAAAGTAACTTTCATAGTAACTATTTTACTAACTGTTCCAATATACGAGTGATTAAGTAGCATATGTACTTAATCACTCGTATATCGGACGGTCAGTTCTGAACATCAATTTAAAAATTAATTCATATTTTATTCGTAAGAAGGTTGAAACGATCTCAAAAATATTATATTTATAGCGAATATGAAACAAGAAATAGAAAATAGATTTAGATCTTGCATTAACTAGAGGTTATTTACTTTAAAACCCAGACGCAAATAAAGGAAAAATAAGCTCGAGAATTAATGATAACTAATATCGCGCAATAATATAATAGTAATTATTAACATAATGGGTCTTTTGTTTCTATGTCTGTGTTCAGGTTGTGATTGCTTGTCTATTTTCCCTGTTCTAATATTTCAGAGTTTCCTGTAGATAATATTATCCGTTTGTATTGTTTTCCTGTCTCCTTTGTTTTGAAAATAAACGCTCGCTGCAAAATTCTTCTATAATGAACATTTCCAGTTTCTTTCTTTAACAGTATCGATTGATGTTAGGATCTTTTCATTAGTATGAAATAAACTAATTATGAAATACTTCAGTAAGCTTTCTTTACTAATTTGAGTTATCGCACGGATTTCATGACTTTCTGTTTTTATTAGACTTGCAAATATCAAACAATGAGTATGTGAGCTTTACGTCAGAAGCTTGTATTTTGAGAATTACACTCCTGGTTCATAAATGTAAAGATGTTCTGAGAAAGATTATTCCAGTATTGGCAGTAAATAAAGAGATCGTCTGTCTTCCATTCGCATGATATTTGGAGAGAAATTATAGAAACAGAAATTATATAATCCATCCTAAAAAAGCCAACATGTTTTTTTTTAAAAGACATCTGCCTTGACAGTTCTATTTATGCTTGGATACGCTCTTCATAGCTTCTAGCAAGGCAATAAATATAAGTCAAAATTGTCTTAGGCAAGCGAGGAAGTGACTTTCTTTATAAAATAACTATGACGTAAAAAAAGTAGCTTATTTGAACTGAGTAAGAGCGCTCATATAATACTGTTCGGTGGCTGTGCCAATGCACCCTTATATCATAAGATAACGTTAACTAAAAGAAAACCTGTTGAAAAAAGGTATTGGCTGCCTGTGCATAACAAATCTGTGAAATAGATAGCAAAATTCGCCTGTCTTTCATGTTCAACCAGCCTATTTCTGAAAGCTTGTGCTAAACATGGTTAAATTTCCTTATTCCAAAAATCGATCTAAGGCACGAATTCTGAACTCGCTATCTACGAGGCATGAAGTTTATAGGAACGCAGGACCCGTTCAATTTACAGTAATAAGAAAAATGCGACAAGACAACTAAAACACATGAATTCATGTCACCTCCATGACTCCAAGACGATGCATATGAGGAAAAATTAATTTTAAATTTATACAGGGTGATTACCGGGTAACGTATGTTTTTTAAATAACGAGTATTCGGGCAATTATGAACGAAATTTTTATTTATTATTAGCAATATATTGCCTAACGTATTCGATTTTAACACACAAGAACATACAAGAAACTAATGTTTCAAAATTATATCTAGAAGATGGCCTCCTTTAGCTAGAACACAACATTGAAGACGTTCCTTGAAGTGTCGCACTGAATTTTCTAGCATTTGTCTAGGGATACCGTTTGATTTATTGGCGAATAGATTCTTTAGGTTCAGGTACTGTGCGCGGTTTGTTAATGTAAACTCGAGATTTTAAATGTCGCTATAAAAAAAAATTGGAATAGGAAGGTCCGGCGAACGGGAGGGCCAGGTGACATCACCAAAACGAGAGATTACTCTTCCAGAAAATGTTCGTCTAAGAACATCCATATAAATTCGAGCTGTATGGGTTCTCCCCCATCTTGCGGAATCCATACATTACGTATCACAAGGCCGCGACGAAGAAGTTACGCAACTGCATTACCATCGTCGTCCTCAAAAAAATAAGTACTAATGATCCCTACTTCACTAACCGCACAGTACAAGTCACACGTAAGCTGTGTAGAGATATCTCAGTCACGATTTGTGGATTTGTTGGACACCAAAATCGAAAGTTATGTTTGTTTACGGCACCGCGCCTATGGAAATGATCCTCATCGCTCATAATGATAACGGCTTCGTCGTTTTCATCAAAAATTTCCATCATTCTGTAACAAAAGTCTACACACTGTCTCTTATCTGCATGACTCAATTGATACACTACAAGCTTATATGGATAAAATTTAAGATCCGTAATCAAAATTTTTCTCACTATGAATGAAGTATGCTGGTGCTGCCCGCTTGCTAATTGAGCGGCTAGGGCGCTGCACCGTTCCAATCCGTACTAACTCGACATTCTCCGGGGTAGCAACTATCTTTGCCCGTCCTGGGGGTTTCTTTTTCAACAATGATCCTGCTGTGTTCACATTCTATATCCAACGCAATATTATGTTGCGACCAAGACCGCACCCTGCCGCGCAACGTTAAAATGTAAACGGAAGTCTTGTTGGGTCTGAGTGACTGATTCACCGTTTGCACAAATGCGTCGCGACAACCGCAGGATGTTCAAGGTTCCACATCACGGCTACAGCTGGAATTGTATACTTTCTTCTCCGCAGTGCCACTAAGCGCAACTCCTACCACTCAATATTCCCCATGTTCCCCGGTAATCACCCTGTATATCTAAGCTTGGCACATTTAACTATATGTGTCTCTAATCTCATCCACAGTATCCACAACAATTTCAAAATACTTCATTAGTTCTTGAACATCACTACAAAAAACGAGATTTGCCTCACAGGGGAAAAATTTAGTTAAATTTCTCTCTCTCTCTCTCTCGTTGCCTGTATCACGGTCACAGCAGGTCTTCATTTTTTAGTATTGATCCCAGAAATTCAGCAGCATCTCTGGAAAGGCCTAAATCTCTAATCAACTCATAGAGCTCGCTAAAAAAAAAAAACTTTTTCCTGGGGGGTAATATGTTTCCATCCTCAAAATCACTCAGGCTATTCAATCTGAAAGGCGGGTGCGAAGCTGGTGCTTCAGAGCTCTAAGACGAATAGCCGAATTAATGTTTCGTGAAGATGTTTTCTTTTCTTTTTTATTGAAACCTTTCACATTTGCCTAACAGAAATAGCAGTCGGTGGTGTGGTTCTGCTGTTAACGCAGCATCATTGGAAAGCCAAAACCAAATTCAAGTTTCAAATCCTTAAACCGCAAGCGAAGTGCTACCGGTAAACGTAACAATATTAAGGATTAACAAGAAACTGACTCTTAAATTTATTAAAGCTTAGCAGCGCTCCTGGGACTTACCTTGGTGGACGAGATGTTAGCCAAATACAGAACCAACGAGTCAGACCCAGACTAGTCAGGGAAGGCGGTTGTGCGGTTTCTTTCGAAACGTTGTTAAAAATTATCGAGTTCAAAAATGGAAAATAGGGCGCCACCGTGTATCTTATAACTAGAGACAGGACGCATCAGGTCGAAATTAAGATGGCCCATATAAATAGTCTATAACATCGCAAAGTACAACACTCAGTTATTGAATAATACTGTGCATTCGGTTAACCGTATATCTGTTTTTTGTCGTTGAATTGTGATGCAATTATATCAATATTATTGTTCAATTCCTTTCTTCATGGGCGTAGATAGCAGGGTGAGGAATTCTAATAATTAATTTTATTTATTAGTTTGTATTTCGTAAAATAAATAAAGTACGGTGAGTTAGTTCCTTTTTTTCATTGTTTTAACTGTTAATTGAAAACCAAACGGTTGGTGATCTACAAAATACGAAATACATTTTTATTTGTTCATTTTGTAGTTCAAGTTGAGTAAAGGAGTATTAATACTAACTAGTAATACTCTCTCAAGTTTCTCTTCTGTAAAATTTGTTGTCTTTGAATGAAATACATCCTTGTAGATATAATAATAATAATAATAAAAAGAATATACTTTAATACCCAACAGGCTAGGCCCAACTACATTGTACATTATAATTATAATTACATGACATAGCAGTGCAATTAACTGAACTATGGATTTAAATAATGCTGCCCATCCGCGAACCATCCTCAAGCAAACAGATCATCCAGCATTATGTTGGCCACGTTTGAGAGAATATAGGTAGGAGTCCGTTTCAAGATGTTCGTCTTCGCGAAGGGAACCATAAATGTAACTTCGTACCTGGAGTTAATACGAGGAACCAAAAACGGCATTCGCTCCAATATAAACGGGCAGTTAATCATATGTTTTTCATATGTTTAGTTAGGAAATTCCTACAAATATTCTCCATTCTTACGCTTAGAGATGACATGCCATGGCGTAAAAGCAAATAATCCTGGTATGCACCACGTTCCGGGTAGATACCATCAGTCTTGAATGTAAGGTACTTCAAAAACTTACGGTGAACACGGTCCAAAGGAATAGAATCGCAAGCATAGATGGGACACCAAATTAATGAAGCCTATTCCATTTTACTCAAAACATGAGCATGCTACAATGACTTAAGCAAAGTGATATTTTTAAAGTATAATGATACACACATAATAAGGCCAGAGTTTTATAGGCATCGGCACATATGTGGATTGTATGGGATCTGAACATAAGATTAGAGTCAAATAGCATTCTAGGATCCTTTATTTCAGTCCTACTGGGTAAGATATTGTTTCTAATAAAATTCGAAGGCTCATGAGGCATAGCAGATCGAGTATAAATGACCACGCGGCATTTGTCAATATTTAATTAATTTGAAACGGTCACACCATGCAATCAATACGTTCAGATTTTGCTGTTGTTTAACGATATCGTCAGTTGTGGAAATCTCAAAATATATTTTTATATTATCTATATAGGCGAGAATGAGACACTTCACTTGGAAAAGGAGATCATTCATAAAGAAAACAAATAGGAAAGCACCAAAACTTGATTCCTGAGGAACGACAGAAGGTAGAACAAAATTGTGGTAGCAGAACCCATTCTAGGTCACGTAGCATTTTCTTTAAAATTGATAAGAGCGAAGAATACTGGTAGAAGTTGGAACGGGGCCAAAAGATCCCAAGTTGTGAAGTAAAGTCTCAGTTAATTGAATCGAAAACCTTGGATAGGTCAGTATAAATTACATCAACATGACCTCTATTGTCCAAAACCTCACCGATATGCTGAACAATCGACGCCAAATTAGTGACAGTAAATCTACCCGTGACAAAAGCATGCTGGTTCGGTGAGATATGAGATCGCGTGCCACTAAATAGTCTGGTGTATAATACCTTCTCATAAAGTTTGGCGAGCTAAGAAATAATAGAGGTCGGCCCGTAATTATTAATCTACGCACAATCTCCTTTCTTATGCACGGGGATAATTCTTGTGTTCTTCCACCGATCAAGAAAGATATTACTTGTTATAGATAGATAAATAAGTAATTTCAGAGGATATGCAAGGACAAATCTACAGTCACGTATCAAAGAATTCGGTGAGGAATCATCTCCAGCCGTGTATCTGTTAGGAAAACTGGTCATTTAATTAACTCATCCTCGGTGATCAACGAGAAGGAAAAGTGTAAGGAACGGTAGGCCGATCCATCACAAATGAAGCTCGACAAGGAGAAAACGTATCCGCGAAGGCATCTACAATAGTAGTGGGATCCGAAAAAACATTACCATTACTGTTATGAAGTGAATCCTACTGCAGCGCTGTATATTGCGAAGAAAACTCGAGAGATTAGAAGGGATTGTTTTGATTGAATGCTCCATTGCAAAAAGGTAAGATGTATAATTATCCTAA
Source organism: Melolontha melolontha (assembly GCA_935421215.2). Taxonomy (NCBI): domain Eukaryota; kingdom Metazoa; phylum Arthropoda; class Insecta; order Coleoptera; family Scarabaeidae; genus Melolontha; species Melolontha melolontha. Next base: position 38,093,893 of record OW285243.1, read on the forward strand.
ATTTTCATATTTACTATAGTACGAAGATCTTCGAATTCATTGTAGAAGTCAATATTTCGAGTTTTGATCCTATTTTTGTGATAGTGGCTCTTTTTTAAGTAAAAAATAGAGATTATTTCGGATGAAAACCAAGGCGGGTAAGAGGATCCAGATTGGATTTTACGAGGCACATATAGATCCATTACAGTGTATAATGTATTGTGAAAAGCATCAAGGGCTAAGTTGACATCAGAAAACTCCAATCAATGTTAATTAAATTACTGTATAAACAAATGTAATTTTCTTTATGGAAATTATATCTGAAATTATTGACCGAAGGAAAAAGTTTTCAGAGGATGTATGTAAAGGATGGAATAAAATTTCAAGAGTAGGGTGATATAAATATTCTCTAACGATAGGCGATTCGGATCGCTGTACTATATAGTCATACATATATAGACATGTGACAGCGACATTGAGGCGTCATTGGGGATTTCAAAGACTCCCATTCAAAAAATTTTGTATGAAGAATTGTGTAAACAAATTAGTTTCCTGTTGGATACCGCATTTGTTGACCGAAGATCAGGAAACAGCTAGGGTGTTAAAAAACTCTATTTTGCTTCAGCGTAGGAGACTCAAAACGTGTGCAACATTTTGAGTGGTGATGAACTTTGGATTTACTCATACGAGACAGAAAATAAACGCCAGCACCTGTTTGGGTGTTCCAATGTGAAGAAAAGCCAACAAAAGTTATCCGTTCTCGAAGTATCTCCAAAAAGATAGTCGCGACATTTGTCCCTAAATCAGGTCACGTAGCAACAATTTTTCTACAAGATCGAAGAACTGTTCCTGCCGATTGGTATATAACCATTTGTTCGCCGGAAATCATCGCTGAGAACCGAGAAACCAATTCACAACGACGAAACCTCCTCCACCAAGGTAATGCAAGTTCGCACACAGTTCGCAAGGCAATTGACTTTTTAACGCAACAAAACGTTGAATTAGACTATCCTCCATATAGTGCCGACTTAAATACCAACGATTTCTTTACCTTTCCGAAAGTTAAGGATAGACTGCGTGGGCAAAGGTTCCAGTAAGAAGGAGCAGTCGATGCCTTCAAAAATACAATTTCGACTGTACCAACAAACGAGTGGAATAACTGTTTCTAACGTTGGTTCGAGCGCATTTAAAAGTGTATTAACCTTCGTGGAGAATACTTCAAAAAACAATAAAGTCTTCAGCAATCTACTGTTTTATTCCAGCTCTATATGAAAAATATAAAAGGCAACCCTCGTAACAATACCGAAGTTGTCCACCGTATTTAAAGATCACTGGCAAAGCCAAATGAATATAAATTTACAAATCCAACAATTTTTTTCCCTTCTTCGTAAATTATTTATTTCGAAGGTGGTATTAGCAGCTATTTTTAGTTTTATTTTATATCGGAAGTTTGCTAGTAACGTGCTAAAAGCAAAAATAATAAATATTTTTATATAACGCATGCACTTAATCAAAATATATAATCAAGTATGTAACGTATGTCAATAAGAATGTATGACATTCACTTTAACTATGCTATTAGTGCGAAAGGTTTTGAAAAAATGTTTATTTTGTGTTCCCTTTTATTTTTGCATAAGTTGTCACGGCACGTATACAGTTTATGGCATTCTGGTCGATTCGTTTTTCTTCCCAATAAGATAATAAATTTGTGTTTCCTGAATAAACAATTTCCTATTTTTAACATTCGCGTGCTTCAAATAACGTGCACCTAAGAACACATTCAGTTTCATGACATTCTCCTAAAGCATACCTCCACATATTAATCTTGCTCTTTATAAATAAAGCACTTCTATTTGGTAATATTATAGTAAATCGAGGTTAATACACATTTCTGGAAATCGCGTTTTCTTTTGTCTCATACTTCTATTTTTTTTTTGCTTTAATGAGGCTTTTGTGATTTTATAAACATCACGAAACAGTTGAAATGTACAAGTAGCTTGACTATTGAACGGTGACAAAAACGTCAGACAATGAGAGTGAGAGCTCCTTTGGTCAAGGGTTCGATTCTCGGAACGGAATGTGTGAGAGGGTTTGCTTCCTTCGGGATCAGAAGCAGTAAGTGTTAAGAAAATCAAGGTCAAAATAATATTTCTATCGGCGTATAGTAGTGTGTAGTAACAAAGTCATGGAGCATTTTGAACACAAGATATGCTTTGAAGACTGTGGTTAAGTAAAAACTCAAAAAAAGGTGTAAAGCCCCTTACCACAATTAATAATAATCGTATCCTAAATATGTATTTCGACGACTAAGTTGTCTTCATCAGTAAGTAAAACGACTAATCAAAGTGTCGCACATGGGGCACAGTAAAGCTATCACATATAAACGCGCAAAAACTTTACACGGCGTCCACGTATACACTAACTTTAAAATAAAATGCACAGACTAAAAATTACGACAAACTTACCTCTCTTAAAAAAAGGCATCACATATGTTCACTATCCATTCTCCGCCCTCGACCTTTTCCGCCTCTTTTCTAAGAATGAAAAAAGGCAACTGTATGGATGGGACCGTTGTCCAAGTTCAACCTATTACTTTTACTTTTAACGATAATGAATGCTTTCATATGCGTCGAGATCTCTGGTGTTATTGATGGCTTTGACAAGTATTATCCCTTTGACGGACACGTTGTAATCCGTGTGTAGAGCATGATAAGCGACGCTAGATCTTTCTTGTCTATTAAATTTTATATGTGATATATGTTCATTATACCAGGTTATTATTGAGCGTTTAGTTTGACCCATATATTTTAAATTATAATCGTCGCAATCGATTTCGTATATACCTGATTTTAATTCCAAATTGACTATATCTTTTGTATTACCTAAGAGGCTTTTGATGGTGTTTTCAGATCGAAAAGTAACTTAGAGACTTTGTTCTTTAACAACTCTATTAATGTTTTTCGTGATTGGGTGGTATGGTAAACACATGTACTTTTTCTCCTGGTTACGTTGAGATATCAAACTGTAGATTCGTGGATTGTCTTTTTAAATTCGTTTTTCTAATTAATTTATTAATTATTTCTATTGCAAAGCCATTATATCTCGAGATGTTTTTAATGAAATCTAGTTCTATTTCATATCTCTCTTTGTTGACGAAAAGTTTGGTAACCGATTGACTAAGAAATTAAAAGAAGCTGTCTTATGTTGAAAACTATGATTTGAATCCGCGATGATAATTCTACTGACATTGGTTTCTTTCCGGAAAATATCGATTTCGATTTTATGCTTATTTCGAATTACTAATGTATCTAAAAACGTATCATTAAAACATCGCAAGAAATTACAGAAATCATTAATAAACTAATTAGAACAAGTTTGATATCTCGACGTAATCAGGAGGAAAAGTACATGTGTTTAACATACCACCCAATCACAAAGAACATTAATAGTGTTTTTAAAGAACGATGTTTCCAAGTTGCCTTTCGGTCCAAAACCAACATCGAAAGCCTTTAAGGTAATACCAAAGATAAAGTTAATTTGGATTAAAAGTCAGGTATATACGAACTAAATTGCGACGATTGTAATTTAAAATATATAAGTCAAACGAAACGCTCAATAATAATCCGGTATAAAGAACACATCACATATCAGATATAATAGACCAGAAAAATCTAGCGTAGCTTATCATGCTCTACACATGGATCACAACGTCTCGGTTTAAGGGTTAAACTTGTCAAAGCCATCAATATCACCAGAGATCTCGACGCATATGGAAGCATTCATTATCGTTAAAAATAAAAGTAATACGTTGGATTTGGACAACGGTCCCATTACATACAGTTGTCATTTATAATTATTGGAAAACAGGCAGAAATGGTCGAGGTCAGAGAACGGATAGTAAACACATGTAATGCCGTTTTCTTAAGAGAGGTAAGTTTGTCGTAACTTTCAGTTTGTTAATTTTATTTTAAAGTTAGTGTATACGTGGACGCCGTGTAAGGTTGTTGCGCGTTTATATGTGTTAGCTTTACTTTGCCCAATGTGCGTCACTTTGATTAGTGGTTTTACCTAACTTAGTTGTCGAAATACGTATTTAGTATAAGATTATTAATTGTGGTAATGGGGTTTTATCTTTTTTGACAAGATATAAAATTTAAATTTTTTTTTTATTTTACGCAAAATTCCAAAATTTCTCCACGGTGAAAATTAAACAGATTGTGCAGAGTAAAATATTTGGACAAACAAAAATTTTGTTTGAATGTTAATATAGCAAATAGTTTAAAAAATCAAAGAACAAGAAGATTCTGTATCAGGTTTCTACAATTTAGGAAACACTTTGAATAAATGGCCTTCAATATAGGAATTATTTCGTATGAAATTATGCATTTAACCCAGATATGCCTAATGTACCGCGAGGGTCGTTCGGAAGCCACGTGGCCTAACAAATAGAACGCACGATTTTTTGGCAAAAAAACATTTTATTGTTAAATATAGTTTTCTGCTCGCCCAACAAACTCATTCCAACGACATGTCAAATTAGTAATGCCTTCATTGTAGGTCGATGTATCCAAGTCCTTGTGCTAGCTATTTACAGCGGCGATTACCACCGAATTAGACGAAAATCTATTGCCGTCGAGACATTTTTTCAGGTTTGGAAAGAGATGATAATCGTTGGGAGCCTAATCTTTGGAATACGGCGAATGAGGCACTGAATAAAATTCCAATTCATGAATTTTTGCCATTGCAATCGCAAACTTGTGCGCAAATGCGTTATCCTGATGGAAAATCACTTTTTTCTTTGCCAACTGAGATCGTTTCTCTTTGAGTTGGTCACTTAATTGTTGCAAAAAATTGGCATAACACTCCGCATTTATTATTTTCCCATTTTCTAAGTAGTCGACCAAGAAAATTCCATAAAAATCCCAATAACAGTTGCCATAACCTTTCCTGTTGATAAAACCTTTTTTGTCTTCTTTGGTGGCGGCGAACTTTTCTTGTCCATTGTTTGGATTGTTCTTTGGTTTCAGAAGTGTAATGTTGGACCCAGGTTTCATCGACGGTAAAGAAACACGCATTACATACCAGAATTAATTTAAAAAGTATATAAAAGGCCATTTGCGGTAGCATAATTTTATGACTAATGTGTATAACCAGTAAGTTTTCTTTTATAAACATTCATTGTTTATTTTGTATCCTAGAGATACGTTTTTTAAAACTGAATGAAAGCAAACTTACACTGTAATAATCTAACGCATAAAATTAACTGGAATAACTTAAAAGACTATAGAAATTAACGTAACGTGATGTACCTATTATGTATTTTTTTAACAACATGTCGTCATACCTACCTCTACAAAATGCATCATATCCAATATCAATTTAAAGAAAGGTGTAATTAACTGATAAAGTATCCATAATATTGATAGAATTTCGGATAGAAGACTTTACAATGTTTACATAAAAACTGTATGTGGTATTTGTTGCCCATAGAGAAGTCGTATATCCATTTCAAAACAACGTAAACTAATGTTGCATACTAAAAATCAGAGGGTGATAGCAATTTCTATTTTTAAATTCGCCTTTAGGGTATCGAAATATGATGACGATGCTTAAAATAAGTACCGTTTCCGCCTAGTGAGCAGAGAAGTGGGCACATCGGCGCAATCGCAGAGCTGATACATAGTCTAGTTCATTGTGAGTTTGACAGTGCTAGAGAGAAAATCGTTTGGGCATTTCTACTGCTATTTTGGTTGCTTAAAATGGCTGCTACAATTGAAAATCTTGCCGATTGAGAATTGTGTGCTGTAATCTGATTTCTGTGTGCAAAGAACATGAAGACTCCTGACATTCATCGTGAACTTAATTCTAGTTGTTCTGTTTATTGTGAAAATGTTATGAGTGACAGTATGGTTAGAAGATTGTGAAGAATGAACTAGTGGGTAATGTCTAAGAAAAAATTCGTGAAAATCGACAATTCACAATCACAGATCTGAGTGCTTTTCCTCAAATTTCACGTACAGTTTTGTACGAGGTTGTTACTGAACATTTAAGTTACCACGAATTTTGTTAACGATGGGTGCCAAACTTCTTACCGGAGACCATAAAACAAAGAGATCAGTACTACCTTTTCTGACACGTTACGATGTTGAAGGTGAAGATTTCCTCAGGCTAATCCTAACAAGAGATGAGACTTGAGCCGCTTATGTCAACGTTGAGGCGAAAAGACAGTTAATAGCAGTGCGTTGCATAACTCATCTACAAGGAAATCTCTAAAGTGCCGGCAAGCTTTTTCTGCGAAAAAAGTCATAATCGCTGTCATTGTGGTGAAGAACGGCGCCCTTCTTGTAGACTTTATGTGACGAGGGTGAGGGCGAATCAAATATAAATTGGAATTTTTTTAAAAACTTTATTGGGGCATGATAAGAATACAAAGGCTTAAAATTATTTTTCTTCGTAATTTTATGATATCGTGACACATTTTTCCCAATGGATGGGTAATTTGTTATCCCGTTTTCGTAAAACAAAAGTAGTTGCGCCATAAACCAATTGCGCACGAAACCTTCAACTGCAATACCGTTATAAAAACGTTGTCCCCCAAGAGCTTCTTTCATCGGTCCAAACAGGTGGTAGTCGCAGGGCGATAAGTCCGGACTGTAGCTGTTAAAATGCCGTTGGCACACTTCCATACGATTCCTTTTATGATTTTCAGTGGGAAGACCTCGTCTTCCCACCTTGCAAACACTTTCCGAAACTCGAGGTTGTCAGTAATGGTTGCCTGAGCACTGCCAAAGCTAATTTACATCTCAGAAGCAATTTCAGCTACTGTTATTCGTCGGTCGTCGTCTAGACGGAAAATGTTCTCCTCTGTCACGCTCGTTCTTGTTCCACGTTGGTGACCGTCATTTTCGCCTTCTCGGCTTTTTAAAAATTGTTTGTGCCATGAATACAGTTGCGCATTTTTAGGTGTATTATCCCCGAACTGTGCCTGAAGTCTTCTCAAAATTTTTATGGTTTTACATCTTCTTTCTTACAAAATTTAGCTGTGATACATTGTGCAACCAACAATGGTATTTCTCGCTCAGGCATTGCGATAGTTACTGAACACGTGGTAGTGTGGCGTTCTATAGCGGTGTAAAGTCCTCTAGGCATACCAGTTGGTGAGCCTCAGACGCCACGTCCCTGTTTGTTCACATCACTATCGCTACAAAAAGAATTCTGGTTTATATTTAATTCACCGTCGTATATGAAGCGGGCATTAAAAAGCTGGTTCGTCGCCATAACAATGTCTTATTCTTAAAGGTAACTATTTAGAAAAATAGGTAAAAGTAACAGCTTTAAGTTGTATACAATAAAAACCACTTCACGTATTGATATTTATTTTAAGAGAAACCACAAAATTTCCATATCAAAAAATATGTGCTTAACAGTACAATATCCCCATTTGATTTTAATGTTTAGATTACTATACCGTAATTTGTATTTTCCTGCTTTTTTAATTATTCCAATGTATTGGAAATAATAAGTAGAGACCGGACGCATCAGGCCGAAATTGCGAAGGATAAAGATGGATATAAGATGAATAAAGTCAGTTTCCTTTTCGTATTGTTTTAACTGTTAATTACGTAGGTACTTCGTAATTTTTGTAATAAATCCTGTTTAATATCATTCTATCGAATCTACTTCTCCCAATTATTTCGATGTGCCCGGTGAAATTCGTTAAGTTACAATAACTTACGAATACATTGTTAATTTTCATTTATTTAAGATCTAGAACATTGTTTAAGTTACTTTTTCAGATATGATATGGAATAACGTCGAGAATGGCATCATGAAACAATGGCGAGTTGGACTAAGGATCATACTGATTGTATGTCCATTGCCATTAATTCCGAAATTTATTGCAAATTCTCTAAAATATTGTTAAAAAATCGCACGTAAAACGTCACTTAGCATCGCAAACACATACATAGAAATTAGACCTGTTGGAATCTGACAATTTTAACGAAGAACTCTGTGAAACTTTAGTGGCGGCAAATATTCCATTAAGGGCCGTTTTCATAACAAACTTCCTAAAGTAACTTAAGTATAGTGACTTTATAATTTTAAAAGAAATTTAAAGTAGTTGATTTTCATAACAACTTTCAATCACAACTTTAGCTAAAGAGACACTATTTTAGACTTATTAGTAGCACTAACGTTAGATTTTAGGAGAATTGGGCGTTATGTTTGGTGTTGTGCACGTGTTATTTACAAGATGTCTTCGTGCAAAGTGCCCAAAATTATATTCATTTTTATAATACACAATATTTTTTCATTATAAATTATTCCTACACGAGTTTTAGTATTTTTTTATAGAAAATTAAAATTTTGTTCTATAAACAAAACTTTATATTGTTGTCCATTATCCTCATTATTTTTAATCTGTACAGGAGGATCATTATAAATGTAGTGATCAATGTGATCATTCAGTTGCTCAATTAGCGGTTCCTTCATCTCAAATAATTGTCATTGCAGTATTTAAATGAACTCATATACCTAAAGACAATATCACAAGCCGTCTTTTCTATACGCCGTATTGTCTTTCCACTACATTACATGTCTTATTAAGGATTCATTATGTAATTCTTGCTGCCATATTCGTGTTAGTTGAAGTGGTGTAAGAAGATAGCGTTTAGCTTCATACCCAGAATCTCCAATTAAATGAAATTGATTAATATTTTTTAAACGGCAATTATTAAATATCGTTTGATCGTATGCCATCTAGTAACAATATTACCAATCTTTAATTTAGCATTTGACACTGTTTGTATATTCAGGGAAAAAAATCCTTTTATATTTCTGTGTTAAGCTCTTCATTACTACTACTACTACTACTACTACTAAACAGTGATCAATCTGTACTTATACCAATTTCCATTGTATTATTTTCGGAAAACGAATGCACGAATGACAAGTCCAGAAAATTTTTTAAATTTATAGGTTAAAGCGACATTAAAGCGACGATTTTGCGACTTTAAGACAAAGTTATGCTAAACTGCTAACGTTGTGTTATGAAAAACACTTCTTATTTATTGTAACTTTAAAAATTTAAAGTTAAACTAAAGTTTGTTATGAAAACGGCCCTAAATAATCTTAACAATCTTACCTTCAAAACATTTCTCCAGAAATGTACTGGTCGAAATGTTCCTGATCAATCTACCTTACGCAAATATTATGCTCTTAAGAGCTACACAAAAGCAGTAGAACGCATTAGAAGCCATCTTTCAAATCAGTAGCTATTGATAAATACCAATGAAACTGTCGATATATTAAGACGCTGTGTGGTAAACGTTATAGCTGGTGTACTACATCCAACTATTTCATAAAACGCATATGTAATAACAACAAAAGTTATAAATATAGTTGATGCGGAAATAGTAGCTAAAACCATTTACGAAATATGCACCAAATGCTTCATTTGGACGACAGGTACAAAGAAAAAATATTTTTACTTGTCAGTGACAGTGCTGCATATATGTTAAAAACGGACAGACTATTATAGAAAACATATCCTAATATACTGCTTATTACTTGTTTAGCACATGAGGATGTGCTAACGGTAATTTTCTGAAAACTTTTTCAAAAGCGGATACAAGTCTATCAACTTCCGGAAAGGTGTCTCTGATATATACACAGATTCTGTGGAGAGGTCCACAGAATCTGTGTATATATCAGAGACACCTTTCCGGAAGTTGATAGACTTGTATCCGCTTTTGAAAAAGTTTTCAGAAAAGCACCGTTGAGACTATCTCTTTACAGGGAAAAACTTCCATCGTTGTCACTGCCTCCCTCTCCAGTAATAACTAGAAGGGGAACATAGTTTTAAGCTACTAGTTTTATACAGAGGGTTTCGATAGTTTACAAAATTTCGCTACATGTTTTAAGGACGAGTATTTCTGAGTTCAAGCAACTAATACAAATTCCAAATTAAAGAAATCAGTCGTACTCTCTCCAGGAACACTTTGGAAATTTGCCAAAGCTAATCACTTATTTTTAAAATCAAAATTTCAAATTAAATGATCGATTAACCACATTAGATGTGGCTATTAATAATTTGAAAAATATTCCAAGTGACTTCGGATGTGGCCTTCAGCAAAAGTTAGACGCAGTTTTAATAGAAATCCAGATTTAATAACATTGCGGCGGTTGTGTATGGAGACAATATATAGAAATCTAGGTGCTAAATACGCTGAAATAAAATAATATGTATATGTATGTAGGATGTATTTCATTCAAAGAGAACAAATTTTACAAAAGAGAATTTTGAGAAAGTATTGCTAGTTAATATTAATACTCCTTTACTCAACTTGAACTGCCAAATGCACAAATCAAAATTTATTTCGTATTTTATATATCACCACCCATTTGTTTTCCAATTATATAAATAAAATTAAAAACTTTAAAAATATAAATTTTCAATAGTAGGCCCGTGAGCGATGAGTCATAGGCCTCCTTTGTCCGGTCCCTAATAATAAGTATTCGGATGTACCTGCAATAATACAATGAAGGTATAAATTTAATTCAATATTTTAAGTGTTGCTATATATTTTTTTTGTTTCGCACTTTCCCTTATTAACCGAAAATATATACCTATAGTAGGAATTTAAAAAGCACACAACCAACACATATATTAATTTTGTTTTAAACGAGAAATAACTAAAATAATTATATGAACCAGAAAATAATTACGAGTCATCTGTACCATAAAATGCTAGCGAAAGCAGAAATCGTTTGTTTCCCATCATACTGCAAATTATTATTATGTATGTCTAAGTTTCATCCTATAAATCACCCGGGCTTGCATACCTTCGCTTGAAGCAAGTTTAAAGTTCTAAACTTCCTATAATTGACAGTATTATATGAAGATATTTATAATAGATTTTATAATGATCATTATAAACTCCTTTAATCGTTTCATGAAACCAGTAATTATATTTAGTTTAGTCTTTTCCACAATTTTCGATTTGGTTTGGTTTCGAATACTGTGGCTACCTGAGATAATAACAGCTTTCCGCAAGGTTATTTTATTTTTGCCAAATCTAAAGTTATTAGTTACAACAAAGGCGATATTAATGTCAAATTTATTTATACTCCAGACACTGATTTTTTAGTCATATTTAAAAACAATTTATTAATTCATGTATATAAATCTGAGGAATGGATAAGATCTTAATGTAGATGTTTATATACTTTATTATAAGTACTCAATCGTAGAGCATATAGTGATGATCTATCCACCTAATGTGTAGTTAATAGTTTACATAATTAATTAATATTTCAAAAATCATATCTCGAGTCTTTTTTTATAGGTTCATGGAAAATTATTGATGCAGCGAGATTCTATATCGTTTCTATATAATATAACAAAGAAATTAATTTTTTCACATTTAATAATTAAATGTTGATACCGTGTATACTCGAATTGTTTTTACCTATTACTAGATGTCGCTATGAAACAATTGTAACATTAATAGTATTAAATGAATATAATCAATAAAAAAAGTATTCTTTTAAATTGGAATTGTAAAAATATATTATTAATAATTTACTAAATAACTTGTAATTAAGAAACTTAAGTCGAAACCTGTATATTTTCTACTATTTGAAACTGGAACTGGAAAATCTTAACATATAGACTAATATGGTTAATACTTATTTTATCTTGAACTTCATATAAATTTTTTATTACTTATTAATTTCTAGGACTTTCAAAATTCAAAAAATAACACTCTAGTTACCTTAGTTACTGGATTTTCATTGTATTAAGGAACAACAGAATATCTAAAATCTTGTAAAGCAAATGAACATCTTGAGGAAATGCCATTCTAAAATTTTCTACGTAGTTTCTACGTAGAGGTATCTAAAATGTTATACACTATTTGCAATATTATTGTATCCAAGTACACTATGGTGCCAGAAGAAAATATTTTTAAATAAAACTTTACTTCATATATCTGTTAAATTCAACATTCTGGTATCGGTAACTTCTACATTCTTAATTATCAAATATATACAGTATGTTATATTTTCAAACCACTACTATATATATATTGAGGTAGGTCAAGTCTACACACAAGAATCCCTAGTTAAGATAAGATACAGATCATTAGGTAAAATGTGAATATTAGAAATTAAGATAATTTTTTTTTAACTGAATTCTTCATCTGTCAAATCAATAAAGTTGATTTCGCGTTTTAATTGTTGGAAATTAATTTGCTTTTCTTATTTATTTAACTTTTCTTTTGCCTTAGTCATTTTAATTATATATCATGTATTTCCGAGAACATTCAACTTAATTGATCAATAATAATCTATACACATTCATTAGAGTAAACTGTACTTATTCAAATTAAATACAGCGGGAAAAAGCCCAATTACAATTTAGCACAAAAATGAGATTTTTATGTTCATATGATAAGTATTTATATATTAGAATAAAATATATAATTTTTGGAAGATATTTATGTGGCAAAAATAATTAAATTGTCAATTTCATTAGAATTATTTACGAGATTAAATGAATACATATTAGATAAACGGATCAGAAGCCTAAATGGAAAACAAACGAGAGTTAGCGTCATGATGCAAAAATTTCAAAAACCACGCCGACGTTTTATAAAGTGCTCCATCAAAAATAAGAAGAAATTTATGAAATTATATTGAAAAATTATACTACGAACCTACAAAAATATTACCCGTATATCCAGCACCTTTTTAACGTATTTTGTGCATTGATACATCATCCAGTGCCTTATAAAACGAACTTTGCATTTCACCGAGGACAACATCGACAGAAACTCGAAGCCAGCAGGGCTCCAAGCCGATAGCCCGCTACCGAAAACCTGTATCCCGAACGTTTTGAATTCAAGATAGATCCTGCCTTCCTGAACACCATCAAATTCCAATCTAAGTATCATTAACATCTCCTAAAATTTTGAAAACATTAAATTAGTTCAATTCATAATAGAAAACTCACAATCATAGATATTTTTCAAGATATGTTTACCAAGTTAAGTTAAATTTAGGTTATTTTTATAAAAATACGAAGAAGTCAGTTCTCTGGTTAGTCTATAAAGTTAGTTTATGTAATAAAATAAGATATTAAGAAAGTTATCATTGAATATCGTCACGTAACCTATAATTTATTGTGTTCAATTTTATCACGTGACTGGATGCCAATTTAAATTTATAATACATATCTATAACTTACCTGTTTTATTTTAATTTAATTCTCTCATTAAACTATTTACATAATCCTTAGAACCTTTTGTTTTATTTAGTAGATTTTGCTTGAAAACACCATTATCTTTGATTTTGTTTACTATTGGTGTGCATGTGTTCTATTGACGTACCGAATCTGCCTTATGAGTGTTTTTTTTCTATAAAGCACGACAATCAAGAGTCTCATTGTTCTAGATTAGCCTGACACTTAACAGAATATTGCCCACAAAAAACTAAGTAACTGGTTATACACAAGAACAGCTGTTTAGGTCATGTACACTTTATTATTAAAACGATTACATCGTGGATGTATATGCATATAACATATGTTATATGTTGTACAACCCCATCTATATGTAACTTTTGATAACCTACAAATATAGAGATTTATCATTCTCATTTAAAAACTTAAACTTATACTAATTTAAACATTTTATGTTATAATTATAATCATTAACTACTTCTCAGTGGGAGTACTACTATATTTGGCGCGACAACGTGTAAGGCCATTGGAAAACGTGCTCAAGAGAACACAAATATAGAATAAAACGAGAGAGGATAAGAATTATAAAAAAAAAAAAAGAGAACTGTTTTCAAAATTTGTTTATTTAAGATACATAACTTTGTTCATAATTGTGAGTCTGTATTTTACTTTTCTGTGGTATTTCTTGTGTACTAGGACACCTATTTATACTCAGGAACAGGATTTGTAAGTTTATTTCTAAAAGGGATAATTGTTCTTATAATTAACACTTACATACAAAGTCAAAAAAGTTTAAAACAAAGATAATTTTTACGGGATAACAATTTATCTACCTACAATTAATTTACACTTAAAATACTAATATTAAAATATAAACACTGGAATAATTAAATAAAAAGGGGACAAGACAAAGATAATTTAACAAGAAGCAATTAATATACATAAAACTAATTTAACACATAACAAAAGCACTAGAATATACATATTTACAATCCTAACAATAAAATGGACAAAAGAACAAGAAGCAAGTCAAGGGAAAACCTTGCAGATAGAGAGGACCAGGCTGATCAGGGCGACGCTTCCACAATTACTGTACAACCCGACACACCGAAAGAAGAAACGAGTATAAATCTTAATTCTTTAGCTGTATTAATAATGAATATGCAACAAACAATGACGGAGAATAATGAAAAACTAGATGCTAATAATAAAAATATAAGTCAGTTAGAAACTAATTTAAATCAAAAATTAGAAATAAATAATAAAAATTTAAATCAAACCTTAGAAATAAATAATGAAAATTTTAAACAATTTATTACCGACAATAACACAAGATTAGAGACAAATATCAGTTTAATAGAAGCTAACATTAATAGCAAATTAGAACAACTCAAACAGGATAAAAAAGAAATAAAAGAAGACATAAAAGGTTTGAAAGAGAGCCAAAGTAAAATGGAAGAGAGAATTATACAAAAAATAGACACTTTTAATGTAAAATTAATAACAAATTTAATACCAAAAGTAGATATCTTTAATGAAAAATCAACAATAAATATTAATCAAAAATTCGAGATTATTAATGACATAAAAATAGATCAACTTATGCCGGAGCACAAAGAGATGTTGGGAAAAACAAGTAACAACTATGTATGTAATAAAAACACAATCAAACAATTAACTAATCAAAAGCCTTACCAATCGCTTACATGCAAAAGTAAAGTCAACAAACATAATAACTTTCTAATAAATGATAGACAATATCACAATTTTCTAATTGACATGGCTAAAGAAAACAACAATCTTATAACACTAACGATGGGGATAAAGACAATAAATATTAACGTACATACAACCAAAGATCTATATCACCCTTATGCAACCAACAACACTCAAACAAAGCATATTCACTTAAGGAACTCAAGAATAATTTTACAATACTCGTTTTTAGACACTAACTTTAACAACATAATAAACAAAGAAGACCTAACAAATAACACTATTACATATGAATATTTCGATACTAACAATTTCCTGAAAACTATGCTTAATAACAAAATCAATACTAATTTATACACCCACATAAAAATTATAACTACACACACATTTATCATCAAAAACATGCATATCACGTTAGGTAGAGGTAATATGTTTAATACTTATAAAAATATCAATCACATACCTAAGGTGCGTCGAAGAAAAATTAATATATAAACAAAGATAACAGAATCTCGGTGTTCTAATTAAAAAAATAAGACGACCAAAGCTTAAATGGGGACACGATTTATTAAATGACCAAAAACTATATACAAATATTTACATAAACAAAAATATGCTAACACAATCTACAATAAAAAGGAAAATTTAACATAATTAGAGCTTGTAAGCTTAAGGACTAATAAACAATCACTGAAAGAAAAATATTCTGAGACAAAAGCCATATGATATATATATATGGTAAAGATAAACTTAAAAAGAACAATTATTATACATTTATAGGTTACAAATATAAAACTAATTTATGGGGAAATAAAACACTAATAAACATGCTAAAGCTTATTAGAATGAAAGTCTTAAATGGAGTATATTATAAAAATACAGTATGACAAGTATAAATAAAGGTATGATGGTAAGTTATTTGAAAAGAAAAGGTAGATATAAAGGTAAAAGGAGACAATATATGATATGGGGATATAAAGTATATAAATAAATAAATGAATTATAATTATTATGAATATATTTAAATATAGACTAGTGTCTTATTATAGGGAATTTAAATATTATTAGGAATGGTATTTTAGTAAGATAAGAGTCGGAATTGAATTGGATTGATAAGTATTTAAAAGGAAAGAATTATTTATTATGCAAACTAGAACTTTTACTAATATATAAATTATAAACAAAGATTAAGAATAACAAGGAAAATATATAGAATATTAAGCATGTACTATCAACATAAAATATAAATATAAAAACACAAACAAAACAACTTTACCATAAACAGAATACCTAATGCCAGAATATAAAAACAAGCTTTTAACACAGACAACAACCATAGATATATAAACAATAGTTAACAGTTCGAAAAACACAAAACAATAAGATTAATAAAAGACTAAACATACAAAAACAATTAAAAATAATTAGGATTACATAATTTACAATATTGCAATTAGACAAAGATATTGATACAAAAATCAAATATATATGAGCCCATTTTAAAAACAAGAAATGAATTAAAGATTCATATTATGAAGAGTTTCTACTAGAGCAATAATAACAACAAGTAATATGTACAACAAATTAAAGAAAACAAAATAGGATAAATCAATGTGACTAACTTTTGGACAAGTTAATTCAATACAGTGGTATTATGTAAGATTTCAGAATTTATATTTCATAGGGATTTGTAAATAATTGGACAAGTCTGCTTGTCTAGACAAATACGCCTCGTCCAACTTATTGGGGAATTGAGGTAGGTCAAGTCTACACACAAGAATCCCTAGTTAAGATAAGATACAGATCATTAGGTAAAATGTGAATATTAGAAATTAAGATAATTTTTTTTGAACTGAATTCTTCATCTGTCAAATCAATAAAGTTGATTTCGCGTTTTAATTGTTGGAAATTAATTAGCTTTTCTTATTTATTTAACTTTTCTTTTGCCTTAGTCATTTTAATTATATATCATGTATTTCCGAGAACATTCAACTTAATTGATCAATAATAATCTATACACATTCATTAGAGTAAACTGTACTTATTCAAATTAAATACAGCGGGAATAAGCCCAATTACAATTTAGCACAAAAATGAGATTTTTATGTTCATATGATAAGTATTTATATATTAGAATAAAATATATAATTTTTGGAAGATATTTATGTGGCAAAAATAATTAAATTGTCAATTTCATTAGAATTATTTACGAGATTAAATGAATACATATTAGATAAACGGATCAGAAGCCTAAATGGAAAACAAACGAGAGTTAGCGTCATGATGCAAAAATTTCAAAAACCACGCCGACGTTTTATAAAGTGCTCCATCAAAAATAAGAAGAAATTTATGAAATTATATTGAAAAATTATACTACGAACCTACAAAAATATTACCCGTATATCCAGCACCTTTTTAACGTATTTTGTGCATTGATACATCATCCAGTGCCTTATAAAACGAACTTTGCATTTCACCGAGGACAACATCGACAGAAACTCGAAGCCAGCAGGGCCCCAAGCCGATAGCCCGCTACCGAAAACCTGTATCCCGAACGTTTTGAATTCAAGATAGATCCTGCCTTCCTGAACACCATCAAATTCCAATCTAAGTATCATTAACATCTCCTAAAATTTTGAAAACATTAAATTAGTTCAATTCATAATAGAAAACTCACAATCATAGATATTTTTCAAGATATGTTTACCAAGATAAGTTAAATTTAGGTTATTTTTATAAAAATACGAAGAAGTCAGTTCTCTAGTTAGTCTATAAAGTTAGTTTATGTAATAAAATAAGATATTAAGAAAGTTATCATTGAATATCGTCACGTAACCTATAATTTATTGTGTTCAATTTTATCACGTGACTGGATGCCAATTTAAATTTATAATACATATCTATAACTTACCTGTTTTATTTTAATTTAATTCTCTCATTAAACTATTTACATAATCCTTAGAACCTTTTGTTTTATTTAGTAGATTTTGCTTGAAAACACCATTATCTTTGATTTTGTTTACTATTGGTGTGCATGTGTTCTATTGACGTACCGAATCTGCCTTATGAGTGTTTTTTTTTCTATAAAGCACGACAATCAAGAGTCTCATTGTTCTAGATTAGCCTGACACTTAACAGAATATTGCCCACAAAAAACTAAGTAACTGGTTATACACAAGAACAGCTGTTTAGGTCATGTACACTTTATTATTAAAACGATTACATCGTGGATGTATATGCATATAACATATGTTATATGTTGTACAACCCCATCTATATGTAAGTTTTGATAACCTACAAATATAGAGATTTATCATTCTCATTTAAAAACTTAAACTTATACTAATTTAAACATTTTATGTTATAATTATAATCATTAACTACTTCTCAGTGGGAGTACTACTATAATATATATATATATATATATATGTGTGTGTGTGTGTGTGTGTATGTGTGTGTGGAAATATGCTTTCTACATTTTTACGACAATAATTATTCGAATTTACTTAATAAAAGAATTCGGCCTTATGCAGGATTCAAACCCACGTCAATGGCTTGCCGGACTATTGCTTTAACCACTAAGCTATTAAGGACTGTGATTTCGAATCATTGTGGGAAGACTTTAAGTAACATTATGAAAACAGATGTATATTTTGCCTGTAGTTCGCAGTTACTGCAAATTTATTACATTTTCGCGAAGTAATGTGAATGTAAATATGCTTTCTACATTTTTACGACGCTAATTATTCGAATTTTATATATATGTATATATATATATATATATATATATATATATATATATATGTGTATATTATATACTGGTAGCACTTAGGCAGAATTTTAAAAGAAAGTAACAAAGAACAAATTGGATGCACATGCAGGGAAGCAAAATCGAGGAATGCACAACATAAATATTTTTGTTTGAGAACTACACTAATTATAGTATTTATTAAGTTAACCATTTTAATTATTGCCATTTTATATTTATATTTAATAAGAAAGGCAAGTACAAGTTTTGCAAGCAATCTTTTGTAATTATTTAGTTATTTATGTAAAGAAATGGAACCTGAATGTTGATATAATGACGTTGTATGATGTATGTAAAAAATGCATCAACATTAACACTTATTTACAAGTAACACATATTATTTTCTATTTAAAATTTTCTCTAAAATAATTTATTTCGATATTAACTTTTCTATATTTCAATTTTCAATTTTCAATTTTCTTAAAATCCATTTCAAATATTTATAACCGTTTGAAATTATGTTCATGGCGTACACGCAAATATCTACGAAAAGAAGACGATCGCGGGGAAAAGTTTTGCATTCGGGGGGTTACACGACAATCGTCAGGGCGAGTAGATACGTTCCTGGACCCTACCTAAAATAAATTTATATTTGTACGGAAGTAATCGTTGTGCGAGAATTAAAGTAGTGCTAAAAGATAGATATAATCTATCTACGAATTTTAAAAGGTTCGGTGAGACAATATCTCTTTTAGGAGTTCAGATATTCCGACTTAAAGAAAAATCTTCTACCTACGCCGAACAAAGATACAAAGAAACAAATATAATAGTTCATAAAATGTGCGAATTAGAAGAAAAAGGCGCCGAGATAGCAACCAAATATCATTTCGAAGATAAATTCTTTCAAAGAGATTCATCCCATTCAATATATTGGGCCGTTTGCAATTTGGCGGGAAAAAGGTGACCTGTACCCGGAAATATAATAACTCTCTGTTCCCGCGCGATTGGAAAAACAACCAACCAGGAGGCGGAAACCTAAACCAATAGAATTGCAGCGTGGAAATAAAACGCCAATCAATTACAGCAGAATTTTTGTAAGGTATTAAAAAGAAAAATAAAATATCACATTGAATTTTAAACTCAGCTATTAAAGCAGGTAGAAAACAAGTTCAAAATAGAATATCTTTTAATTCACCAAACACATCAGAAAATAATAAAGTTATCATTATTAAATTATTATATTGTAAACAAAGATTGCGTATTCAATATTAATATAGGTAACCATAAAAACGGTTACACATATTTATTGAGATAACTTACTTGTTCTTTTGTTATGCATTTCCTCGTCATTTATCTAAAAGATATTGTAGTATAATTTTGTTTCCTATTTGATGTTACTTCTACTGTTTAATTTTTTTGTATGGGCATTTAATTGTTGTTGTTGTGAATTCTGATAGGTAGTTTTTTATTAAACACTAATTTAATTTAACAGCTTCGTGTTTGATTTCTCTCTGAATCACACTCTGTTTGACAATAATTAAGCAAATTAATACCTTGTTCCGTACACCTGAAACGTCAGTAAGAAGGACCGGTAAGTACACATTAAGAATATAATAGATACTATATGTGACATAAGACACGAAAACCCCATGTAAAAGATAGAGTACTCTCATGCTAGACCGAAGCACAAAAATAAATAATATTAGTTTATACACGTACCCTGTGTTATATCTATTTCACGAACTCTTAAACGTTTTAATTTATCAACTAATTATATTGTTTACATGCACAATACGCTTCTAGTATATTTTTTCTAAATTTCCATTTGGATAATCATCATTGCTATTATTTTTTATTTTTTACTTTTACTACTTGGACGTCAGAGGGGGTTTATTATTATTTTATATATATACATATTATAATATAATTCGATAGTAGCAGGTAGTAATAAATTAAGTATTTGATAAGTAAATGTAATTGATATTTGAGTCACCACCTAGAACTTATGTGGTGTTTATTAACGTTCTCTCTTTATATAAACGTTAAATTCGATCTATTTATCTTTATAATGTCTACCAAAGAATGTTTTGAAGGTAAAACGTTTAACTTGAAGATATAAAATGAATTTAAATTCGAATTTATACACGCATTAATACGTATATTTATGTGCAGAATCAATAATAGATGGAAAACGTTCGAAGTTAACGATCATAAATCTTGTAGAACCAAAATAGTATCTTGTTTTAAATAATAGCTGGTGTTTAATGAAATTAATAGAAATAATGAACATGAGCTCTCTAAACATCTCCAGGGTCGTGAAAAATTCTTATTTGGCAAGAAAGGTAAGTTAGTTGTATATATCGTGATTAATCTAGGTTAGTATGATTATATTTCATTAACCTATCGTACACACAAGTAACTTGTTTTAGTATCTTAAACTCTGTTTATTAAGTAAATCTTATCTATTTGATTTGAATATTTAACTAGATAACAAATTACTAAGTACAATCAATGGACTAACTATTCTTATTGAAACATAATTTATTCTGACAACATAATTTGAAACATACTTGAGTGGGTAAAACCTCACTACATTTGTATAATACCAAAGTATTTTTAATAATATAAAAAATATTATTAAAAATGGGGTGTGAAGAACACAATACAAGTTCATTTATGTATTTTTGAATGTATCTTCTCCAAAGACGTAGATACGTATTTCACATTTCTACATGATTCTCAATACGCCCCTGTTGGAGAAGACACATTCAAACAAACATAACTACGTTACTATCTAGCCGAAATTATTCAGACAGAGCGTGAAGGAATATTCAGCGCTGTCTACATAATAAAAGCCGAAGCAGACGTGTTTTCTATAGTCGGTAACCACCGTATCTATAAAAAACTGTATTCTCGTGTCTTCACTACTTATCGGCTCACGCCGATAAGTAGTGAAGTAGAAGATAAGTAGTGAAGACACGAGAATACAGTTTTTTATAGATACGGTGGTTACCGACTATAGAAAACACGTCTGCTTCGGCTTTTATTATGTAGACAGCGCTGAATATTCCTTAACGCTCTGTCTGAATAATCTCGGCTAGATAGTAACGTAGTTATGTTTGTTTGAATGTGTCTTCTTCAACAGGGGCGTATTGAGAATCATGTAGAAATGTGAAATACGTATCTACGTCTTTGGAGAAGATACATTCAAAAATACATAAATGAACTTGTATTGTGTTCTTCACACCCCATTTTTAATAATATTTTTTATATTATTAAAAATACTTTGGTATTATACAAATGTAGTGAGGTTTTACCCACTCAAGTATGTTTCAAATTATGTTGTCATATACATATTCGGCTCACGCCGATAATTAGTGAAGACACGAGAATACAGTTTTTTATAGATACGGTGGTTACCGACTATAGAAAACACGTCTGCTTCGGCTTTTATTATGTAGACAGCGCTGAATATTCCTTCACGCTCTGTCTGAATAATTTCGGCTAGATAGTAACGTAGTTATGTTTGTTTGAATGTGTCTTCTCCAACAGGGGCGTATTGAGAATCATGCAGAAATGTGAAATACGTATCTACGTCTTTGGAGAAGATACATTCAAAAATACATAAATGAACTTGTATTGTGTTCTTCACACCCCATTTTTAATAATATTTTTGACTTCTTATTTGAGGATCTTCTCGTTGCGATGGTAGCTTCAAGAGAGTTCTTGAACTTAAGTTAATTTTAATCAAAACTTTGGATTTTCTTTTCAAATGTACAATATAATATACAATACAACCCTCTATATTTTAGAGTGTTATGCTGAATGGTTGCTAACTCGAAATTATCTAAATATTTCTATGTGTGATCACCCAGCTGTATATGAAGTTGCATATACTTATTATCTTTATTTACGTACCCAATAAACTACTAAATTGACATCAATTTCTTTTCAAAAAATATAACTGATTAAATATTACTACAGGTTATTTTTAACTTTCTTCACAGACTACATGACTATAGGTATTTAACTTTATTTATTGGTGATTATTAATTGGTGATGTATTGAATGGTTAACAACACCCGTGAAATACCTATTTGACTTGTTCGTCTTTGGAGGTGTTTTACCGGCGTTTTTCTCTAGAATGGCCGGCTGCAGTTTCCATTTAGTGAAAATAAACAGGGAATACTGGTTTTCTGGATCAGGAATCGTTTTTTTAAGGACTCTGAACGCTTTCTTTTGTTCGTCAGGTTCAGGATAATAGTAAACAGGTGAAATATTTATTTTTTTTTGATATTTTCTTCTTTCAAAATATTAATACTTTGATTCTTTTTAACTCGATGATTATTACATGGAGGGCTTTCTACATGGACAATAACCGATATTTTTCAATAATTATAATTAATCACTTATCTGGATCAGAAGCTTGTTTAAATGCATATTATGTACCTTTATTTTCTATATTTACTAGTTTTGGAATTTAATTCATATGATTTTTATGGTTCTTAAATTTCTATATTGCTAACTCGAAAACGCGTGCTTTTGTTGACCGCGGTGAAAAAATATCATTTCTAACAACTTTTTTTCTCCAAGACGACGATAAGAATTATGAAATAATTAATTTTTCTTTTTCATTTACTAAATATAATAGCTAAAGTTTAAATAATTTTCTTCGGTGGATATTTTGGATATTTTTTCTTAATTTTTTTTATATTACCATATCATTTGTGTACGGATTTGAATGGGAATTACTATGTCAATTCACATTATTTTCAGTATGTCCATGTAACGTGATTCGATTTTATTAGTAAATATTAAAAAGGCTTTAACTTTTGACGTTCATTACAAATTAATTACTAAATTGTCAGTGTCTGACGTACCCATCGAAGAAATAAGAGTGAAGCAAATATATGCGATAAAATTTTGTGGTCTATTGGGTAAAACTGCAAATTAAATATTTGAAATGATTAAAACTGCCGACCCAGATGATAGTTTATCACGATGTAAAGTGTTTGAGTGGCATAAGAAATTCAAAGACGGTTGTGAATCAGTGGAAGATGAATCTCGACGCGGTCGATCAACTATACGAATTGATTAAAAAATTGCAGAAATTAGCGACTTGACCCAAAATTATTGTCGGATTGGCATATATCGAATTTCTGATATTGTTAATTTGTGTTATGATACCACTAAAAAAAATATTCATGAAGATTTAGAGTACCAAAAGATCGCGGAAAAATTGATTCCAAAAGTGATGACCGATGAACAAAACGTCAATCGAGTGATAATTTGTCGGCAGTGGAAAAGGCAACTACAACACAAGCCACAGTTTTTAAACAATGTGGTTACATGCGATGAGAGTTGATTTTATTATTAGAATCCTGAATTAGTGTCTCAAGGTATGCAATAGAAGCACAAAGGCAGTCCATGACCGCAGAAAGCGTGAAAACCTGCGGCAAAACTGTGAAAAGTGCCGATAAAGCGATGGCACTTAATTTTTTTGATAAATGGGACGTTGTTTATGATCACATTATACCTAGAGAACGTGCAGTAACTGGAGAGTAGTATTCTAATTTACTTCGGCAAAATTAGCCATTTGTCAGCGAACACTTGGTGGAAATTATAGTTCGCACTTCCTACTCATCTGACCTTGCTTAATCTGACTTCGTTTCCTGAAGTCAAAATTGAGAGGTCCAAAGTTTAAGTCAAATTTAGAGCTCAACAACGCGCTGATTGGCATACTAAATAGACGTTCAAAAAAATGGTTTCTCAGATGTTTATGACAAGTGGACAAAACGATGGGACAAGTGTATTGCACAGAATGGAGAGTACTTTGAACTATAGTCGTTGAAAATAAATGATTCATTTTTGTACTACAGCACCAGGTTATTTTCTGATATTTCCTCGTATAGATACACCGGATTTATAGTACTTGTAAAAACAAACAAAAATATTTTAGTCAACATAAAGTCACCGACTTAACTGTTTCTGACTTATAGCCGATAATATGATTTTATTTTGATCAAAAATACAAAGAATTTCTGATGACGATGTACATAGAACAAAAGATAATGTAATGCAAAACTAAAGAAGTTTCTCTACATGTTCATCGTTCATTTCTAAGCAAACGCAGAAGTAAAGAGGTGCCAGGTTAAGAGGGGCCTAGTAGTCCATATAGTTCACACGTCTTATCTATCTTCCTCTAATCTTGATTTAACTATAATGGACAAATACTATAATGGAAAAATGTGCGGCAGCTCGATCGTGCATAAACTACTTGCTTAATCTGTTAAAGAACAGGTAATTAATTTCTTAAGATATCCAAATATACTTGCCCCGTTAAGCAATTAGGGCGACACGAATTACTGGACCATTTGAACAACCCCAAATATAGCAAGCTGGACATTTAGCGAAAAAAAATTTTGGTGTCAGATTTGCATCTGCCCACATGTGACTGTTAAGAATATTGAATATGCAGTCTCTTGTAAACCCAGTTAGTTTAAGCATCCAAGGGTTAAGACGGTGAAAGGGACAGGTTATTTCAAAAGTATTGGAAGCTTCTTTTTCCACCGATACAAAACATGGTGCAAGTCATTCTTTCATAAACTGGTATACGCCGAAAAAGAAACTAGTTCCAATGATATGAATAGTTTTGGAACACGTATCATTTCCCAAATCTACCAAAAACGTGGAAATATTCCACTACAGGTTTATGCTTCTTCTAAAACGGCAAACAAAGGAAATGCTAATTATCATTCCGCAAGTAGGTAGTATAGCATGACTTGCTACCGATACAATATAATTGGAGCCATTGTTACTTTCTACATACGGCGCGCGCAAGCGCAGTGATGGAGACTGAAGATGGTTAAAATCTAAACGAAACTGGTAGTCGTATCGTATAATAGTCTGAGAGCTTCTATTTATTGTTACCTTAGTCAATGGAGCCGGCTGTGGGTGACCAAAATAATAGATGGTAGGTAGCGCCGCTCCGTTTTGCATACAAAAGCTCAGCCTGTAAACGGAGAAAAGAGATTGCACGATCTTAGGCGCATACAGACTACAAAGATACCTACGCTAATTACAAAGACGCAGCGGCAAAATGCTGCACAGCAAACCTGCAATATGGAAATAAACGTCCAAAGTCCAACTTGCTGAAGATAAAAAAAATAAACAGAGGTAAAGAGAAAACTAGTAATAAAGTGATATCTATATAATTATGATATTTTGCACAATGTAAAAAAAAGGATGAATTAATTGAACTGACAATAGAGTTAAAAATATGAGTACAAAAGAAATACATAATTAATTACGATAGTTTTTTTCTATGGCACCAATGATAAAACTTTGCAAAGGAATATACATAGCAACGTAATAGTAATATGTACGTATATTTCAAATAATTTTTAAAATTTTAAGACAATAAATCATTAAATCTGATAAATTTTTAAAACACAATAAATGCACATGCACGACAATTTGTTTTTTGTTTAAACCAAGCGAGTGCAGATGGTGCGTACAGAAAAAATCATACAAAAAAGAAAATTTCCAAGTCGAAAATACATTTAAATTATGATACAAAAGCGGTACATGAATAAAAGATTTTGCGTTAAGAATTAATATTACAAATCTCCAAAGCAAATAAAAATTGAAATAAAAATTGACATTCGATTACAGGTAATTCCAAAAAAAGTATCCAAATATGATATTATCTTACGAAACGCTACTACAAATATTTAATTGAACAGAATATTTCATTAATAATTCAAACGTTATATAACTTATGTATGAGAAGCTTTACCACAGTAATTAGAGCAAGAAAGTTAAAATATGATACCAAAAAAACATACGACTCCACGAGTTGTCCTGGTTTCGAGTACGGGATATGCCAGGAAGGGGTGTCGGTTTGTCCGCCGGATATTTCGTGATAGAGATCAAGCAAGGTTGCCGGTGTCTAGCTTACGACTTCTAAATGGTTCTCAAAAGGATCCGCAATGCGTTCCAGAAATGCCGCTGAAAAACTCCAGCGGAAGAAGGGTTTTTTTCTTCTCCCCTTTGACTTCCAAACCTCACACTGAGCGATATCGGCAATTTCAAAATTTACTTGCGTTCTATGCTATTATCCGCTCTAGGCGATATTCGACATCACGTAAATTACGTAAACTGGAGCCCCTCGAGAAGGTATAATGCACTCAAACAACCCAACTGACCTTATTCACCGCAGGTAAACGACTCTCATTCTCCGTACAACCATTCAGCGAGGCACCGTGCGGGTATGATACTATTAATCAAATTCAAATACAGATGGCGATAACGTACTCGTGAAAATGAAAATTAAACCAGCATGTGACGAAACAGCATACCGGGAGATAAAACGTTAAATGTATATTACGAAATTCAAAGTGCAACAACTAAATAATATAAGAATACTATTTAAAGCGTAACATACTGACTTTATTTGCATTAAGTAGTGCTTCCTTTAAGCGTTTCCAATATCATGAAACTATTGAAAATACGATTATTCATAAGTACTGCAGGAAATAACCTTTTGCATGCACTAGTAGACTTCAACAATTACATTCAATACATTTTGCAACGATATATGATTACAATTGCGATTTATATTCAGGACACTATGCAAAAATGATCTACATAGGTGTTCGAAATGAGGACTTTCTAGAGTAATTTCGAGCATTTAGAAATTTAACAATATTGCAGGAAGGCAGATGTAAAAAAAAATTGAAAAAATTGTGCGAATAAAGTACGTTATGTATGTATATGTCATCAACAATGTACGCGACATAAAAACCTGCCTCTTTGTTAAGCGTAAAATGTCTGCCTCTTTGTTAAGCGTAAAACGTGTGACACTTTAGTTGCGTTGGACATTCGCTGAAATTCTAAATGTATAGTTTCAATAATGTTGGCGAAAAAATGCTTTTAAATACTAATATTAACATGTGTTATAATGAGAATAAATGTTCAAGCTACTAAATGCTAATTCAAATTAAATAAGATCCTAATTCATTTTCTCATAATGGTAGCGAAAATAACATTTTTTAAATCAAATGGAGCCGTGAGTTAAATTACTGCGTTTGTGCATTGCATAACCTTTTGATGTTTTTACATTTCTGCACTTAATTCTATTCATATAGAATATAGAACGTCACTTAGAATTTCGAAAATACAATAGACCTACTTTAAAATGGCATTCAAGGGTAATGTGAAATGTTTCCGACCTAACAAAGATACAAGACACTTGTCCTAAAATTTATTTTTATTTTTATACATAGTCTCCTAGTAAATCTATACATTTCTTCCAGCGATGCTCCCATCTCTTCAACGCGTCCAAGTAGTATTCGGCGCCTTTCTATGCAAAATGATTGTTTACGAAGGTGATGGCCTCCTCATTTGACAAAAATCTCTGTACTCCGAGAACAATTTTGAGATTAGGGAACAAGAAGAAGTCGCTTGGGGCTAAATCTGGGGCTAAATTTGGCAACCGCTGAGGTGTGAGAATATAACATGCTTTACAATTGGTAATAAATCTCTCCCATATTTCGTATGCCAAAGAAAATTTATCATTGGCTACACGTTGCTTTCGTATACATCGTACGTTAAATTTGAGAAATTTCATGATTTCAGAAAATTGGGTACGTGACACAGTATCACGAAGAAATTAAGGTCCCCGTTCTGTAGACTA
The DNA here is from genome assembly GCA_935421215.2 of Melolontha melolontha. Lineage (NCBI taxonomy): Eukaryota > Metazoa > Arthropoda > Insecta > Coleoptera > Scarabaeidae > Melolontha > Melolontha melolontha. The sequence goes on from OW285243.1 coordinate 38,122,276, forward strand.
TAAACTTTGAAGATCTAATGATCGTACTACATAAGCACCGCGGGCCAATAATATTGAAATAGACACATATGTTCTTAAGAGACAGCAACCTGTTTTTGTCATCTCCAAAATATAATGTGTCTTCAGTTTCAGTATATCTTTGAATGTGTTTGATTATTGTGTTATCTATAAATCACCGAAATGCACTTAGTACGAAGATACCAGATACACTCCTTTTAACATACGGAGTTAGCCCCAGAAGTATTTCGGATAATATTTCTTCGTATTGAACGTCCAACAGACAATCAGCTTGCATACATAGCTTCTCAAACAATCCCTGATTTTGAAGTTTGCTTACTACCCACTGCTAAACAGATGTAGCTTTTTCGTTTTAGATGCCCTGTAATATCATTTTTAGTGTCACTAGATCTGCAATGTTCAAAAGTGATATTATTGGTACTAATATCAGATTCTCCACTTTTGTTATCGCTAGACCCCGAAGAACGACGCAATATCGGTCTCAAATTTAAAACTCATCAATGGAAAGCGTTATGGTTAATGATACGATTTATCTAGTACGATTTCGTCCAAGCTAACTGACCGCTTACTGACGATAGCGTTCCAACGATTTGGCAGGCTCGATATGGGCAGAAGAAAAACTGCTAAGGCAGCGTTTTCATATACAGCACAAATCTCTTCCCTATAGTCACCTACAAACGTGTATTACGTATGTGTGCGTTCAAGAAGCGAGGAGTGGGGACGCACGAAGCGATGCATACATGCCATTAGTTACAATTTACTTGTGATGTTGGATGGTTTGCTCAACTTTTGCGAATAGTTCGTATTCACGATGGATATTTTTACCCTTGAACAAAAAAAATATGTCATAAAACAGTATCATCTTGGTCGCAGCATCAGAGAAATTGCACGGGTATTTCAAATTAACTTTCAACGTACCATTGCGTTTGAATCGATAATTACGGGCGAAAATAGTTGAATCTATCCTAAATATTCAACCGCAAACGATTTTAAATGTTCAGAGAAACTTTTATGACAGATTAGGACATTGCTTGTTTGCATTAGGAGACCATTTTGAACATACAATACATTAAATAGTTTACTTTTTATTTTTTTAATTCTAGTTTTATTTATTATGTATAGAATGCAGAAGTTATTATGATTTACCGCTTTATTTATTGTTATTGTTATAGGTATATCTGACATTGTTTTAAACGTTAAAAATATTAAAATCTTCCAAAAAGTCCACACTTATTTGTGTTTATTATTACATAAAGTCCCAATTATTGACGGTAGTTCCACATTCATCGACGTTTATACTATGTATGTGCTTACATCCAAACTGATCTACAGTACATACATACAAGCTATGTGCGTCCCCACTTCTCGCATCTCGAACGCTCACATACGTAATACACGTTTGTAGGTGACTATAGGGAAGAGATTTGTACTGTATATATAAATGCTGTAACATATTTGCGTGTGCAAGTGTGTCTTACTGAATTTTGTGTCCATGGGCATGTTTTTATATAGCTACGAGCGTAAAATTGTGATTGTTTTATAAAAGATTTTATTATTATTATTATAATTATAATTATTATTGTTATTATTCACGATTGTTTCAATATACGATGATATACTTTTCTAAATGTTCATGTATAAAACTTTGTCTTTTCACACTAAAAAATATTTTTAAATTGTGAAAATGATCTTTCTACGCCGCAACAGGTTACTGGAGTATAACTGTAGTTACTTAAAATAGAGTTAGCTTTAATGTTATCATTTATTAAACTTGATATTTGTTTGTTTATTATATAACCAGGGTTCCGATTCAACACCTTGTCAATATAGTTTTTTTTAACTTTTAACCGAATTCACCAGTTACATTATTTAATTTTTGAATAGCGTTATTATAGATTTCTAATCATTGTCGTAAAGGTAGTTTTTGACTTACTATATTCTTTGTTACACATTCTTTATACACGAGGAATAGAACCAAACTATCTATGAAGAAATGGTAATTGTTTAAGCAAACTAGTTTTTATACTAGCGTTTTACTAATTCTTGCACTTTTCGCCGTATCTTCTAGACACATTACCACATTAATAATTGTTTTTAAATTGTTACTATTAAAAACCCAAGCTTGTATCCAGGTACCCCATCTAGTAATAACAGGTTGAAGAATCAAACTTAATCCACGACAAGGTTCTATGTAAAATTGTATTTTGCTGGGAGCTTTTAAGAAAATTGTTACATTAGTTACTAATAGAAAAGCTTTCTCTTTCTTGTCCGTAATTATGGAATCTATACTGCTTTTCATAAATTCCGTGTTTGATTGAAAATTTATGGTAGACAAACCTTTACTAGCAACTAAATGAGATTTTGGTGGTTTGGTTGATTCTAGCGTATTTACAATAACATTGCTGATTGAACGTCCCACTGTATCTGTAGTTAGATCCACTGATACAAAGATATTTTTGCCTTCTATATACTTTTTTATTTCCTGTATCTGTGTCAGATACATGGAATCTAGTTTCCTTCTTACAGTGCTTTCTTCGGGAATTGATATACTACAATACTTTTCCAAAAAAAAAGTTCAAGCCTGGATGATCGAGTTATTTGAAAGGAATATTTTCTTTAGCCTACCGAAAATCAATGACGGACTGCGTTGTCAAAGGTGTCAGTCATCAGTACACAATTTTCTTGAAAATCACTGTCCATTATATCATTATTTTCTACTTCTAAAACATGACCTTCTTGTATGATCACACTCATTGGCTCATTGCAGCAACGTTTCCTTGAATTTCTGATCACCAAACTTTACATTTTTCTTTGCCATTATTGCTTTTGTACTACAATTTCACTTAACGCAGCTTGCGATTCAACTGAATTACAAAGTATGCTGGACGGATATTTATACATCCTGTAATAGGATCCAACATGTACAAATTCCTTTACTTCAAATTGTACGACAACACACGACAGCAATAAGAAGTTAACACGCGTTAATACAAAAAATTGCTTGTGGGCCTCGCATGCCCTGTAAAGTAAAGTAAATGCAGAATAGCGATGATAAGGAATTATTTCCTAGTTTAGAAAAATAAATAAAAATTATTTGACCTGAGAAAGAGTTGAATGAATACTTGTTTAAAATACCCGGACGCTTGATTAATTTCAGAATAATGAACACAAATTATAAGTAATCAAATATACTCAGCCACATTAGAAGTGTTACACCAAGAAGGAATAATTTGTTCAACTTGATTTTTTGGTATCAGAATGACTATATTTAAAGCATGCTATGAGCAGAATGTCGACTTTTTATCTTTTATAATTTATTGACAAAAAAAGTTCTCTCTTAGTTCTCTCTCTTTTTGTGAAGAAACATGTTTATGAGAGCTGACTAGTACAGAAATGTTTAATTATTGCACGTCCGTCTACGAGTGTTAAGCGTATCAAAACCCCCAGAGTTCGAAGACGTCAAAATGTCACAGCGTTAGTGACTTTGACAGGGGTAGAATTGTTGCCTATCGAGATGTTGGTTAGTTATATCGCCAAATTGGCCGCCGTGTTAATTGAACTACGATGACGGTAATGCGTGTGTGTCGTGTATGGACACAAGAAGGTAGAGGAACACGAAGATGGCCAACTGGTTAACTGAGGTGTGCCACAGAGCGTCAAGATGGGCGCTTCAGACAACTAGCTCTACGAGACCGTTTTTCTACTACGCCTCAAATAGCTGACCAATGGTTTGGAAAAGAAGATAGACCTGTTACTATGAGTACACTATATCGCTGCATTCGAGCCTTTGGACTTCTTTCATACCGTTCACAATTAGTGCTTTCTTCGACTGTGGATCACTGTCGTCAACGTTTGAACTGGTGCAGAGAACGGCAGCATTTGGAGGTAGAATGGCATAATGTTGTTTTCAATGACGAATCGCGATTCTGTCTAGGTATGCACGATAGCCGTACAAGGGTACGACGCTGGGGTGGAGAATGACGTGATATTGGGTTTACTGTTCAGAGGCATGTACACAGGACTGTTGGAGTAATGGTTTGTGGGTTATTGCCAATGGTAGTACCCGATCACCACTTCTCTTTAGTCGAGGCAGTATGGCAGCTGCGCGTTATGTTGATGATGTCCTACAAACCACATTAATGCCTTATCTAGATGGCCGCTCACACGTCCTTTTTCAGCAATACAACGCACGTTCCGATATTGCTCGTCGAACTATGGACTTTCTCCAACAAGCAGGCGTTAATGTTTTGCCATGTCCACCTCGTTCGACGGATTTATACCCCATTGGGCACCTATGGGATATCATGGGGACGAGACTGTCCACTTTGCACCATCCTCCACAGACTATAGCGAAGTTAATCCACGAAACTCAAGTTGCTTGGAACGAGGTACCACAAGCAGATATCGACCATTTCATTTTGTCGATGCCTAGACGTGTACAGAGTGTACTCAGCTACGGGGTCACCAAACACATTACTATTTTTTTTCGTATTACATGTTAATAGAATATGTTATCGCTTCATTGTTTATGTAAAACTATCCCATTGCCAAAATGTCAAATTGAACAAATTATTCCTTTTGGGTGTAACACTTCTAATGTCACTGATTCTATTACTCCGGCCCTGGTAGCTAAGGTTTATGCATCTAAGGATTAATGTAAGTTTTAGATATCATAAGAAAGTTTATAAAATTAATTAAGGGGAAATGTAAATAGATTTGGATTTTAAAAGTATATTAAATATCACAAAATATAGAAACAGGTTTTACGTTTTACAGGTTTACAATTTTAATAAAGTAAAAATATTTCCACTGTAGAAACAATTTGTTTCTATTAGCAACTGTACTTACCCATACCGATTTTAGTAATGAAAAATATTTCATGCTAGCTAAATATGAGTGTTTAATCAGTCATTCCATTCATACCCAAACGAAAATGTAGTAATGAATGTGTTTGACGAGGCCGCTCGGAAAAAGCTCTACAGAAACTATTTGATTTTTAAAGCATTATCTAGAAAATTATGTTAGTGGAAATGATAATTGCGGTGAACATAAATTCCAGAATGTTATATTTTCCTCTTTTCATTACTAAATGAACGTGAATGGTTTTTGAAAATTGCGAAACTTTTAATATTTAATAAAAATGATGTTTTCTCTGAATATATATTCTGAGAAATACAAGGTGCTCAGAAAAAAATTTAAAATCATATCTAATACAATACTTTAAGATATGAGCAATGGTTAAAAAACTTTCATTTACTTTACAAAAAAATGAGACTAGAAAAATAATAACAAATAAAACACAGGCCTTTTCGGATCTCTTCGGCGACGTTGCATGATCTACATGGCCAATTAGATACAGCTCTTCAGATAGCTATTCGATCGCTACCATTACCCTGTATCTAATTTCATTCACTTTAAATGTATTACCAACCCAGTATGGATGAAATAAGAACAAAGCATGTTTCTTTCCAAAAAAACACACCACACAATCTATTTTTCTGGGTACAGTCTTTCTCCAATTCCTTTTTTTTTTATCTCCACACCCTATATTCTCCAATTATGCTTGTTTATGTATCCACCAGTTTCAAAATGAACTTCCTACGCGATTTTAAAATTGTTGACTCAGCCTGCTCAAATTTCTGCATGGAATTCTCAAAAGCTTTAGCAGGTGGGCCAAATCCTTGCAAAATGCATACGGCGCACAGTGGGACAGAATCCGAAAAAGCTAGCCAAAACCTCAAAACGTTGTCTAACGGGTTCGAAATTCTCTACTCGGGGGTTTTCGGGGTCGCTGATAACGAATCCAATATCAGTTTTGGCAAAAAAAAGTGTCGGAACCAATACGGCGACCGAGTATATTATAAAATTCTTATTTTTCGGTAAAATTTTGTATCCGGGGGTTTTACATTGCGCTAATTACGAATAAGATGTTTGCTTTTAAATAAACAAAATATTTTTATCGTAATTGCATTGGCAATGTATAAGAATCAGAAAAATTCCGGCAGGGACTTGGTACAAATAAATTGAGCATGAAAATTAGATACGAAAATATTTTTTAAAAATTTGTACACTACATCTACATTGCATTAATCTAGTCACATTCACTATCATTAGATTCACTATCGGTATGTATAGTGGAAACGTCGGTGTCGTCTTCAGTGTCCGTGTCATCGGGTACAGTTTAATGTAGAGCTTCAAGCGACATTTGCTTTTTTTCTTTTTCGATAGCTTTCGTACATTTAAAATGGATGGATCGGAGCTAAATTAACAAACGGCGAAATACACCTTGCATTGTCAAAGAACGGCTGCCTTTGCACGAGAAATCCTGGCGAAATTTTTTGGTATATTTGCGATACGTTTCCTGTGCTTCCTTTGCGAAGCAATTATTTGTGGACCATAAATAAGCAGTTCATGGTGGCATGCAGAACCATGAGTACAATTCAATAAATAATTTCGCAGCTTCCCAAGCATAATCTCTAAATATCGGAGTATTAATTGTGCGACCGGACGAAATCGCTTGTAAAATAGAGTGGAATTTTGTAATTAAACGAATGTCTATATACAGTAATTTTAGCTGAAATTGTAGCGTTTTCGAAAAAGCGACGAGCAGTGTTGTCATAATTCGTGCTCCCAAACTCTGGCTTCGGCTGGTCAATAATAAGGCCTAAATTTTTCTTGAAAGATTCATGAGTGGCTTTTTTTCGACTCTTAACAATCGTTTTATGTTCAGCAGTTCGAGGCCTGCCATTTCTTAATATCTAGTTTATAAGATAAGTGCAAACAACATTCAAAGCAACGTATCCATGAATGCACTGATGCACAAATAATCATCGATAACTTCCAGCTTCAACATTTTATCGATGTCATTAAAATCTTTTGATGTAGCTTTGCAAAGATAGCAGCGTTGAACCGTTGCATTGTCCGCCACTGCATTACACACTTTCCCGTCTACCATAGTCAAGGCAAGGTTATAATTAACTTTTATTTATACATTTTCCCCTAACTATGTCTGAAAATGGGAAAAGAATTTTAACTTGATCTTGTACATATTGAATTTCGGCTTTCGTTGTATTCACAGTTTCTTTCAAAACTTCTATTTTAATTGGTCTACAGTATCGCGGAGATGAAGGCGCAGGGTTTTGCCAGACAACATATTATTCGTTTTGTTCATTTATACTTGAAAGTTGCAGTGGAACTAATTACGTAAAGAAAATACTCGCGTCTGTAAATGTGTCATCATCCCCAGTGAATTTTTGCTTATATTCTCTCTGACATGAAGTTCCATCACAAGCCCACTTACAAGTAAGAGTCATTTTCAGAAACATAAATACGCCTTGGGAACGATTGTTTGGGGGCTCTCGATACCCCCACTTCACATTCCGCAATAAAAGAAACCCGAAATAAAACCTTGGTTTTTGAGGTTTTGTCCAGCTTTTTAGGATTCTGTCCCACTGCGCTTTCTTGCAGATGCAACAAAACAGTCCCCATTTTGGTAATGAGTTTTCACAATAAATATACGTTCTTCGATGAACAGGTGTTCCATGATGACCAAGCCACAACTAATCGCAAAGTTTTTATTTTGTATCTGTTACTATAAAGAAACTGTGAGGGAAGCTGGGTATAATTGACGGACAATTTAAATCGGAAGAAAAAATTTGGACACCGTTATATAGACTGCTTAAGAAATGCTTAATTAATGGCAATAGCTACTCCATATTAAATGCATTTTAGTAAATTAGATTATAAAATTTAAATAAAGGTAAACAACTTCATTATATCGAGCGAATGCATTTTATTCAACCCTAGAGAGCTAACCCTGATTCAAAATACGTGCAGACTAACCATTCGTAAATTTTACGATTTCAAATTAAAAGTGTTGTAATGTTTAAAAAATTTAGAATATTAAAAAAAACAGCTACATTATTGTCTTGAATAAACTTTATTCAAATGCTACAATAAACAAAAGTAGTTTTAAAGTCGCAAATTGGACACTTGCACATATCACAATAATTGGTTATCTTTTCGTCTTTTCTTTGACGAACAGATTTGGCAAGTGTTCGCAACTGTTTTTAAAGGTCCTTAAACAGGTCTTCTCTCAGCTCGGTTTTCTTTGACAATGTTTTCAATGTGAGTTCGGAGCGAACGTTGCATTTCAGCCAAGGGAACATCAGTTCTCGGCTCAATTCAATCATAAATTGTTTTTTATTTATGCGCTTCTGTTTTGATTTATGCATGGAATTTACATAAATTACATAAGCATTCATTGACGATATATTGAGCATATCATAAAACATACAAAGTGGTCATCTTTTTGTTTTTCGTGATGTAGATATGTTCCCACATATCTGGTGAAGCTTGTCGACTCTACCTTTTGTGCTATAATAGAAATAAATTACATCGGGTTTGCCTGTAGTTTCAGATATGAGAGTACTTCCCGAATGCATTGTAGTTAAAAATATGACATTTCTATTCTTTTTTCGTACATATGATAGTAAAGTCTTATCTTTATCAAGGAAAAATCTAGCATCCCGAGCTTGACGATTCTTTGTTGAGAGGAATTTGAAGGCATTTCACGCTTATTTTTTCGCTAGGTGCCTACCATTGTGAATTCATATTGATCTTGAAAACGATCATTAGCAAGTTTGACTGATGAGAACCAATTGTCCATTTTTCTGTTTGCGCTATACAGAGATCTTGTTAGTGTCTTCACGTGATACTCAGCTAAAGCCATGTTATCAGCTTTAGTTCTTTTGCCTAGGCAAGGCGATTCGTCAATCATGTATTTAGTTCCAGCGTCACATACCATGACAATTTTCAACCCATATTTAGCAGGTTTGTTGGGTATGTACATGCGAAATGGGCAACGACTCCTGAAAGCTAGCAACTGCTCGTCGATGGTGATGTACTGCTTTATAGAAGTTTCTATAACTGTTCATTAGTTCCTCCCATACCTTCCTTATTGCAGCCAAGGGATTTGTTTCTTCACTAGCCGACCTTGTGATTTTATTACAAAAACGGAGGCAATTTATACCAAATTTAAATCTTTCTCGGCTCATTGTAGTCCTATTAGTTGTCCCACATAACGTATTACTAAACAGGTCCTGAGTACTTGGATGATTATTCTTCAGTGTTGCTGAAATAATCGAATAAGCGCTCGAATTTCCATAGAATTAATTATAGAAGTCGTTGATTCTTCCTGGATATAATTTTCTGATTTTGTATCTATTTCACTATTGGTATGAATGGTAATCTCATCAAGAATTCTATCTGATATAAATAATGCCAAGTGGATTCGAGGCATATTTAGTGATCCCTGTTGATCCTTGAATTATGTGTGTTTTACTTTTCATTGGTATTCTGGAGGGTATTCCTGCTACTGGAGACCAACGGGAACCATTTCTTTCTTGCACTTGTGGAAAACTATCATCTTCTAACTCCCTGTCGAAAACTTACGAGTCTGAAGTTTATGAAGAAATTTGTTCGTAATGGAGATTGGTACCTCGTTCTGATATATTAACGGTTGTCTCTGATTGAGATTTGTTTACATACGTTTTTTTAATAAAATAGTTATTACCTTGTTTTTTATCAGCAACTGTATAGGTCTTCTTTCTCTTACTAGGACCTGGTGCCGAGTCATCTGTATTGCTTTCATCATCTGATGGCTGGTATTCACTGCCAGAATCTTCATACGGTTCATACTCGACAAGATCTTCGATCACTACAATCACAAGCTACAGCGTAAAAGGCGGATACATTTATTATATCCAAAAGTTCTTTGTAAGTCAGTGGTTTTTTCCAACAGTTTTTGTCCATTTTCTAAAATATATTTGACAACGATAATTAGAAAACCAAAAGAAATATGTTGTTACACATGAGACAAAAATGTTACGCGAAGACTAACCTTTCGTAATAATTACAAACGTGCTACCGATATAGCTGAAACTAGATGCAGCATAACACAACGTTGTCAGTTAAACAATGGTTGCAAATGACGAAACTACTGCAAGAAGGAAACATGCGCAAGGTATTTATAATACGTTGCGTGAAATTTACGACTGGTTATCTTTCTTGGGTTTAAACGTGAATTAAAAATATTGGTATTTTATTTAAAAATTAAAAATTAATTTAATTCTTTCACCAAAATCATTAGTGCTACATATAGCCAGCCCTCAAACATTGGATCGACTGAAAGTGCTATATTGCTTTTTAAAATATTTTACACAAAGATTTTCTGCATTCGTTCAAACCAATTGTTAAAGTAGTTATTCCATTGTTCAGTTGGTACAGACAAAATTGCTGTTTTGAAGGCATCTACTGCTTCTTCCAGTGACTGAAATCCATTCCATTATTAATCTTTGGGAACGTACAAAAACGTTGGATCGGAACTATACGAAGGATGGTCAAATAATTCGATATTTTGCTGCTCAAAAACGTTAATTGTTATTCGAGCTGTGTGCGAGCAGGATGATTCGTCGATGTTGGTTGGTTTCTCGAAGCATGGCGATTATTTCTGGCAAACAAACGGTTGCATTAACTATTCTTCGACCTTACAAAGGAATCGTAGCTGTATGACCTGATTTTGAGACAAACATTCCGACCATTTTTTTCGACGTACTTTTCCAACGGATAACTTTTGTCGGATTCTCTTTATCTTGAAACATCCAAACAGCGGACTTACGTTTATTTTCGGGTTGATAGGAATAAATCCATGATTCATCGTCACTCACGATACTATAGACATTTTTTGAGTGTCAGTTATTAAACAGGCTCAAAGTTTTTCGGCACCTATTAACGCAAGCCGACTTTTGCTCTTCGGTTAATATTCGAAATTCAACGGGAACTAACTTTCTTACACCCAGTTCATGAAGTATGATTGTTTGGATTGAGGTCTTTGAAATATCGATGTATGTCTCAATTCCAATATATGTCACATATGTCTGTCACTTGTAGATACCTGTTTATTTTCATAATTGCAAAGTTTCTAACCCTTGCGAATAGATGACGGTGGCTGTTTATAACTTTAAATGACATTTCTAACCATTTGCACCCGTTTGTTGTTTATTGTAAAAGAGTTTTGCGAAATTGTGCTTCAATAACCATTCTGTGATTTGACAAAAACTGAAACATGGCGAACTGGAAGTAAGTATAAGTTTATAAATTCTGGCGGATTTGAAAAATATCATAATTTTTACTCATTATTACTAATACTTCGGTATTTATGTGTGGTTCGAGAAACGCCATTCGTCTAGTATCAGTCTATGACAATAAAACGCAGTACTTTTAAAAGGACATTAGCATTATAACAAGCTACAGCATATTATTTTACGCTGATCGCCGCCCATTAAAACTACATGAAATAATGGATGAGATGAAGAAGGCAGTAGCAGAAGTATCAGATCAAAGAATCCCGACTTAAATCACTATATTTCCACCAGGCAATGCCAATGGAGCAATTAGAGATGAAAATTCCGGAGAGGATGAGGACGTATGCATGGATAACCTTCCAGGAAGTCAACTAAGACTTCAGCAGTGATGAATTTCGAAGAGCCGTCTCCTCAAGACGATACAGATGAGTCGTCAGATGAAGAGGATAATTTACCTCTGTCGCACTTTGTTCCGCTTATAAAATTGAAAACGTTCAATTGCCTTTTACGATAAGACTTACCCGAACCAACGGTAAAAGCTGGACTGCACCAAAGTTAGTTCTATGAAAAAGTTTCTGGATAAAATAATTTTTGTATACGTTTTAGACGTCTGTAAATAAACTATTATTAAATTTCAGTCTCTTATTTTAGTTTTGTCATAGACGTCCATTAAGCTGAAGTCCTTTTTAAAGGATCTATCATAGCATCGATGTTCTGGGTGACTGCTGTCCGCTATTATTATTTTCCAACAGCAACATACATTATTTCTTACATGATAATGCTATACATAGATAAACATTTAGTGCATTACTATAAATAGAAACAAACCATACATAAACTATAGTATATAAACGAAAAATTCAAAACTTGAACATAATTAGATTAGTTGAAATTTTGAAAGCAGTGAGTTTTTGAGCAAATTAATTTTATATTAAATAGACCAACATCACTACCAAAGCAGTTAACACTCCTTACGGGTGCTGAGAATAATGTCGGCTACTGCATTGACGAAGGCAAAACATTTTCTTGTTAGGACTATTCAATCTGGGAACATGAAAATCCAAGAAACTCAATAAATCTGGAGCAAATGTATCACCATTAATTAATTTAAATATGAAAATAATCTCACATGTAGTTCTCATATCACGCAAAGAGACAAATCCATAATCTCTTGCAACAAAAGTTATAAGGAAAAAATATTTTATGTTCGCTAATATGCAGTCTTGAGCATTTTCTTTTGAATCCTCTTAACCATATTCCCATAGTAGAAGTAGCCTGGATTCCATATAATTAAGGAGTATTCCAATTGGGAATAGAAAGACGCATTATATGTTATAACCTAACCCTTATTACTTAACTCTCTCTATTTCTAGTCAAGAAACCAAGGGTATTATATGTCGGCCCACATATATCCAGCACATTGTCATTAAACGTTAGTTTCGAATAAAATAGCACTCCTAGATCTTTAAAATTTTCAGAACGCTCAATGGGAGTTCCATGCAAATTGTAACTGTATAAAATCATATTTTGTTCCTAGTAATGGTCACAGCCCTGCATTTCGCAATGTTCAGCGATAAATAATTCTCTTCCCACCATTTGCAAAGCGATGCAAGATCACTGTGCAAAATATCGCAATAATTCGTGTCATCTATTTGGCAATAAATTTTCAAATCATCCACATACAACAAGCAGTCCGACGACAAAACACCCCTCGTAACATCGTCAATAAATATTAGAAACAACAAGGGCCCCAAAACAGATCAATGAAGTACTCCGGAAAAAGATCGGATACAATGAGATCTAAACCCACTGTACTCCACATAGCTCGTATGCTCCACCAAATACGTTTCAAGGAGTTCAACCAAGTCACTAGAAATCCCAAACCAGTGGAGCTTCTTAATCAAGATCATTTGTCGTTGTACTCGATCAAAGGCTTCCGAGAAATCTGTCTATACTGTATAAATTTGATGACGATTATTCACAAATCTGCACAAGTTTGTAGATGCCGATCGTCCTCTAATAAATCTTTCTTGTACTGACGACAGTCTAATAATTACATTGGTTTAAACAGTACCTTGGAAAAATTACAGAGTATGGATACTGGACGACAATTTCCAATATCGTTTCTATTTCCAGACTTAAAAATAGGCACTATTCATGACTCCTTCCATGCAGTTGGAAATTTCATTCTTCTCAAAAAGCTAAGTTATAAATACGATGAAGCCGGCTCAGCAAAGCATACCTACAATCCTTGACAATAAAGTCAGAGGAGGAGAAAATTTTATCACCAGGAATACGAGTGGAATTCGACCTCTCGCTAAGAAAACTCCATAACCTATTCGGATCTAGTTGTATACCGCTATCAACATCCATCATATAGTTTATATTCTTTACGGACCTGTTATGGGATCGTCGCAGTACCAACGTGTCAATTGTTGCTATGCTTCATCTTCAACAACAGGAACCAACTCAGCAAGACGTTGTTGTTGACTTAATCCTTTCCGAAAGTTGTATAAAATTATTGTGCGAAAATTTTTTCGACGCAATTCCATTTTTCGGTTTATATCTTTAAACCTTATAATCTTTAAAGATTCACTACGACAAAATCGCTTGCCATATCATGATGAAGCTTTAGATTTAGGTTAACAAAAGTTTGAATTAATTTAGACACCTGGCGCTTTATTAATGGCGCCCTCTTTGAGCTTATGTGCAAATTCCTAGTAGTACTAAAGTTATGGTAAAACAAATAAGCGATTGAAATTAAAAACAAGAAATTAATTATTCGCGTTCTTAATTAAAAGTTTTGAATCCAAAAATGTAGTCTAACTGTTGTACCTACTTGTAAAGCACACAACTATTACAGAAAACTCGGGAAATATAAATAAAATATGATGAAAGTAAAATAAGATCTGACGCAGAAATTTAATAAAAAGTGAAGTAGCAACACTTTCCCCCCCATATCTCGGACGTCTGACTTGATATATTACATCCTGGCTTATAATATTTCCCAATATTTTGCTTACACACAAACAATGTATTGAAGTATCATGTCGGCAGGTTGGTTCCTGATGTGACTTTCCTATATGTATTCAAGTTTTCTCCCCAGTTTTCCACTTCTTTTCCGTATCAACATCGACGATAACGCAAAAGGATCTTTAAGCGACATCTATATAAGGATAGATTACCACCGACGTGGGACTAGAACGACGTAATATGTTGGGGCCGTATCGGTTATAAAAGGCCGCGAAAAGAAAGACATTTTGACCCTGCACTTGCAACCCTATGGTTCAATTTGCCGCAGTTAACCCTCGCACTTGCAATCTGACCTTTATTCACTGATAACATAGACACGGAAATGTCTGCAACTAATTATCTCTATTGAGCATCCCTTTCGGGCCGAATTTTATGTATTTTATGAATAGACTTGGTCATATGGTCCATATGTTCATGTCGTATTATACACCTGGCGTATTTCTTTAGAAATTTACGTTTATGATAAATTTCCGTACGGCGTTGAATACCTATGTCTACATATTCTGATGCAATTGGTATTCTTGTTTTACAAGGAAAAATTTGAAAAAACTGTCTACCTTAAAAAGGTTATTAAAAGCTTGTTTACAAGGATTCGCAAAAAAAAACAAATATTTAGTAATTACAAGACGTATGAGGAGATTTGACGGGAAACTGACGTTCAATGAAGCACTTATTTTAACTATAAACTTAGTATAGCAACTTTCCATTTTTTAAGTCATCTGAAAAGTAATCTTTTGAAAGCTCGTCAAAATACGCATTCGTTGCAATTATCGTCCCCACATTTGTTCTGAATCTCATTGCGTAAGCCAATTTATCTGGGTTAACGCATATCATTTTATGACAAGAAATTACTTATTATAAACATTTTACTTACAATAAGAAACGTGCAAAGAAAAGAAAAGGCATTAATGTGATAGTTGCATTTGTTTTTCATTTAAAAGTTTCTCCATATGTGAATTTACGTTAGAAACACACAAAAGCCAATGGTTTTTGAGTGACAAGAGAAGATTCCTGTATTTCGTTTTTAGCACAACTGCAAACGAAAAACCCTTTTGACAAAGATAAGACGTGGCGAAAGGGATTAATATTTTCAATGCTTCCGTGACTATATTTCCATATTTATTTCGACGAACAAGTCATAACGTAACTTCAGATGCAAATTCCAGTTGCAGCGTTTCGTCAGCAGACACTTCGATGAGCTGGTCGTGAGTCTCAACTGGTAACTTAGCAGCGGCAACGTTATCACTAAACGGATTCAGTACCCATCTCCTCAAGAAATCACTTTTATCTTCGGAAAATAGTCCATCAACTAAGTTTTTAGCCCACGCAAATGCATCTTCATGCAATCCAAGCTGTGGTGAATAACAGTGTCTTGTTCTTTCAAATTTTTCTCAATATAATCCCGAGTGGGTCGGAACATATTTAAATTTTTTCTTTAAAGGCGAATAATCCAGATATCAAGCTTCTTAATAAAAGCATGAACTTTGTCTGTCAATAATAAATTGTTTTCATCACGTCCTTGTAAATTCACACTCACGTCGTTTAAATGCGAAGATACATCAGCTAAGTAAGCCAACAACAACATACACTTATTATTCTGTAAAAAGAATGAGAATGCCGTTTGTTTATCTTCGAAAAATATTATTAATTCATCTCGCAATTCCAATACCCGGGTTAACATTTTCGCTCGGGATAACCATCTAATTTCGGTATGGAAAAGAAGAGATTTTTAGTTTTTACCAATTTAATCGCACAGTTTAGCGAACATCCTGTTCTGCAACGGTCGGCTTTTAATAAAATGAACTATTTTTACGAAGCAACGAATTTGATTGAAATTTTCCGGCATGTTTCTTGCAACAAGAACATGCCTTTGAAGTAAGCAGTATGGCGATATTTTAATATTTTCATTGATCTACTGTTCTTTCCTGTAATCGCCTTTGCACCATCACTACATACTGCAAAACTTTGTCCAATCTATGTTAGTCTAGCAGTTCTAGTAGCTTCACAAAAACATCAAAAGGCCATTGTGCTGTTGCATGACCCGGTACTGTTTTGCAAAACAACACATTTGCTTTAATTGATGTGTCCCTATGACATTCATACCTCAAAAACATAAAATCTGAGACATGTTTGCTACATATTGCTGTGAGTTTGGAGCTAATATATTATTTAATATAAAATATATGATTGTGTGGGCAGTTATTCGAGCATATTTTTATTTAGACTCTGTATAATGTTTGAGTAACTCATGGCGATTTTTTATGTTCTACGTAACTAGGCCTAGAGTCTAAAGTAAATGTAAAGAAATAATGCAACATGGGGTAATTATTAATATTTCTTTTGTTGTTTGTTTATATGTTCATATCAAATATTGTTTTAACTTAAAATTTCTCATGCTTAACTTAAAGGCCTTAGTTATCAATGAAAATTTTTATACAAATTTTATTTATGAACAACACGAGTATAGTTTTGGAGTCTTTGGTCTTAGATTCGATTGAATCTCTCAAACTATAACGTTCAAGTATTTCACTTACAAAAGGGGATATTTACCCTCCAAACGTGAAGCTTAGTACTCAAAATGTACTTTTATCTTGAGTTGTGGATTTCTGGTTTCTACTGATATTTGTTCAAATTCGAGTGTGCTATTAAGCGTCGTTTAAGTGGAAATCGGAATAGTACGCTTATCTTCACACTATATATATTATTTGCTTTCACGTCTATTAGTAAACGTTCAATTTAAAATCTCAACAGTACAGATATTTCGAGATTATCCATGTAAACCTGCTTCCTCCACATTTGTCTCAAATATCTGGCATATGACACACATCTACCGTGTATTTATGATTCTTACTTCAAGTTAATGATCCATATGCATGTTATATATATATATATATATATGTATATATATATATGCATATGCATGATTTGTTAAGCTTTATATATATCGTGTGTCAAGTCTTACTTACTCGAACTTGAGTTCCTCATATATTTTGTCAAACTCCTCTTTGTACAATTTGTGTCTTTCAAAATTGATAATAATTTATTTCAATTAGCAATGATATAATTGAATGATTAAGTACTTAGATAAAAGTGAAAATTAAATAATAAATTATAAATTATTTATTAATCAACTAATGTAATTATGAGTTCTCGAATCAATAATGAATCAATGGTGAATCTCGAATGAATCTATGCTTAATCTCTCAATTCTGACAAGTCTAGGCCTCTTATATGCCGTGTCTTGTGGTTCATGGAATATCTTTTCCACTCCGAGCGATTTATTTCTATTTTTGTCTGGTTTCAAGTTCATTTTACATTTTGACCCATGTATCTTTTTCTCTCTTATAGATAACTTCGTTTTTCCTATTCTTGTGTGCAAATTCTTTGTCTATATACTTTCTCCTTTGTCGTAATTTTTGTGTTTTGTACAGTCGATATTTTCTTAAAATTAGTGCAATGTGTTTATACCGGATGTCACACAAAAACGCCCCAAGCTGTAACTCTGTTATTTACATTCCGATTTTCACGAGACAGGTACCAAATGAAATGGTGTCATGAATACTATGTTTGAGGCTACGTTTATTTTTTTCCAACCCCATCGTAAATTTCTAGCGAGTGTCAACTTTTTTTTTCAAATTGCTCGCTATATTTATTTTGCATCATTGGATAGGGATGTTTTTCTGAATCCATTGATGTACAATGTATGAATTTTAGTTAAACTTAAAAGAATAAAAATTATTAAAACACTGTCCGTATATTCTCTTAGCCACTTGTGTTTTACTGTAGTGTGCGATTGAAAAATTACTCACTACGCATATGTATATCTAGTCATCTTTGACTTTTGTTTACTAAGCAAGCATAATTTGATATTTTTGAAGTAAATAAGGAATTTTAATTAACTTACTGACATGCTACAAGTTTATTTTGAATGTAATAAAAACTCTAATCAGGCCTTGCGAATTTACATGAAACGTCTTCCGGAAAGAGAAGATCCAGAAAATCGTAAATTTAGCCGACTTGAAAAAAATTTAAGAAGATATGGATGTTTCAAGAAACCAAAAGAAGTGCACAGGAAATATTCTGAAAATGTGCAACTGGACGTTTTGTTAGTTGTTGAAGCAAATGCCAAGACCCCGGTTCGTGAAGTTACGAATACAGTCAGTACATCCCGAAGTACTGTGTCTCCAGTTCTTAAAAAACATACAAAAAGTGTATGCAATAGACGAAAACGATCCAATTCGAAGAACACAGTCTTGTAATTTTTACTAAACAACTTTGCAACAAGACCCGTTGTTTTATCGCAAAATTATTAGGCCAGATGAATGTACATTCTTTCACTGATTATAGAATTTTTAATTTCAGCATTTATCGCCAATGGAGAAAACGAAAATCCTTGATATGTCGTCGACAATAATTTACAACGTCGTTTCAGCTGTAATGTTTGGTGCGGCCAACTTGGAGACCGCTTGATTGGGCCATTTTTTAACGACGGTTCCTTAAATCAACTAAGATACCCCAGCTATTAGGCGAAGATGTTGAAAGTTTTTTTGGATAATTTACCGCTTGCGGAACAGCGTGAAGTATATTGGGTGCTACTCCCCATAAGGCACGAATAAATGTTGGTTGGTTGAATAGAAATTTTAATGAACAATGGATTATCACTATTGACCTATTCTTTGACCTGTGCGTTCACCTGATCTTACGCCTCTAGATTTTTGGTTTTGGGGATATCTCTAAGGATCGAGTTTAGTTAACAGTGCCACAGAACGTAAACGATTTACGAAACCGAATAATTGAAGCTTTTCAGGAAATAACTAATAATTTCGTATTAAATGCCACCCATGGTGTTATAAGGAGATACTAGTATTGTATTGAGCATGACGGTAATCAATTCGAATAATATTTGTAAAATTCTTTAGTTTTGAATTTAATTTTTAGTTTTGTTATTTATTTTTCATTGTGAATTAAAATTAGATACATATGGGCAATGCTTTATTTCTTACACCTATTTTTTTTCATAGCAAACTACAGTATGCACAAGTAACTTTAAGAGAATGTTGGGAAAGGGTTCTAATTATTATTTTTCTCTTCTAAATTTACAATTAAAATGGATTCATTGTACATCAAAGGATTCAGAAAAAAACTCTATTCAATGATTTCTCATATCGATTACTTTTATTGCATACCACCTGTGGTGGTGGAAACTATCTGTTCGCACTATATCTTGAAACAGACTATACGTGTTACAGTATTTAGCATATCAATTTCGATTTAGAACAACAAACTACTTTATATACACCTATTTTTGTCAACGTTACTTCATAAATGGGTAAAAAATTGAATTGTACTTGTAAGTACCTGACGAAGTCACAGTACTGGCGAAACAATTGTCATTTTACTAACAAATATTCACCTATTCAAAATTAAGCCAATAAACGATTTCTAAAATTTTATTTTAAAACAGTGCAGAAAGAGCAAACACTTTTCTATCGATTCATCATAAATATGATGATCTAATGTGAAAAATGTGAGAGCATTTCACTAATGAGTAAAGCAATAACGAGACCGATGTAGGTATGTGTATGCATCATCAATCAGACGATCGACAGCGGACTCTTGTAGTCTGAGCTGCCGATAATAAGCTAAACTGACAAGCAGTCGGGCATAGTAAGTCTCACACGGTGCTAAATTATACATTCAACATGTGTGTTTGCTGTGCAAATCATATCTGGATTTCTGCCCGTTATTATCCGATGTACCCACGTCAATGATCGTGTGTTCTCTGGCGGACGCTAAGTGCCGTGAAATGTGTAATTTTCTACTTAGACCTTCATCGGTTGTTTGTGCTGTGTTTTACTGCAGCGTAAAGGGTCAATTAATCATAACTAGTCCATTTCAAGTAGCGCTTCTTTCACATTGATAGCGGTTCATATTTTAAAGTTACGTTTAGGTAATGCTATATCTGATAAAAATCGCAATTAATCATACTTTATAGTGCCGAGCAAATATTTGTACAATATTTTATTACCTCCATACATATGCATGTTCCTTTGTTCAAATATAATTATTCAACTTTCGTTAACGAAATGCACCCTACAACTTAGCAGTGTTCATAATAAAAGTATGGTAATGATGATAATGAAAATGATTAACCAATAAATTTTTATAGATTTATAAAAGGCCTTTAGCTTTATTAATTAAATTGTTTTATTTCTAGAAATGTTAAATAATAAATTAAAAATAAAGAATACAAGAGAAAGTAATGTTCTCTTGATAATGATACAGGAACATTTTCGCGTTGGATTGATATAGAAAATATTGAGTCTTAGTACATTTTAATTCCTAATATAAGTCAACTAATAAAACTGAGTTGGCAAAACCTCACCATTTTTGTATAAGAAAAAACATTTATAATAATACTAGCTCAACCCGGCTCAATCTGGTATGAAATGAGTGGAAAAATAAATAAAGGTATTGTAGCGAACATAGATTCACCGAGAAAGCACATAATTCAATTCAATACCTTGCGTTGGTGTGGCTATGTGGAATGAAGGAAAAGGAAGAAAACGGTGTTTTTCACAAAAAATGTTTTTTATTGTAAAACTAGTGGATTGACTACATTTTCTTATAAACTATCTAACCTGCTATTTTAATAGTGTTCTTGTCCCTTGGATTTTGATATATTGTAGAAATTGCAGTCATGTTTTAACTCGATTGGCTCCAAAACCGTTCATTAAAAAAAAACGACGTATTAACATCTATATATATAGATGATTTCTGATTATCAGTCTGTTATGAAATGCATTATTACGGGCGGAAGACATACATTTCTGTTTATAATCCCGACAGCCGATCAATCTAACTAATACTATTGCAAAGACGAAGCAAGACCTAAAGAATCTGTATAAATTGTTTTCTTGACGCATCACTTACAGGGCTCAACTTCCGTATATGCTGATTATTTATTTTGTTTGATGGCAGTCATATTGAAAGTTGGTGTGTTTTCTGAATATTTTATTTATTTCACAAAAAACTCTCAAACCTAATTTATTAAATTCTTACAAATACCACTTAATGTTAAACTTCAAACTTAAATTCTTTACTGTTAATTCAGACTGGTGTTATATGGTTGTTAATATGATACTCTTATATTGTTGTTAAGAAGATACTGTAGATACTCTTGTTGTGTATAAGACTCTGATTGATGCTGCTGTCTTGTTGTATTGCAAGTAAGTAATAATTAGAGCTGAGGATGTTTGCGGTACGGCAGGACCGTATGTAGTGCATCCCCACCAGCGTATAAACCCGATGCAGCGAAACACTTTAGTTAGTCAGCCAGTTCCCGGCAACGTGATCGTGTGTTGTCTTGAGCTCTATTTAATAAGTATGACGGACGTGCCCAAGCCAAGAAAGCGCCCATTGTATAACGACGTGAACAAATTTATCCGAGACTTTCCCGATTTGTATTATAATGGAGCAAAAGTGGTTTGTAAATTATGCGATAAATAGTTACTTTGCTGGGACAAATACGACTGTAAAAGACATGTTGAAAGTGTACACCACAAAGACAAAAAAAATAATGTGCTGTCTAAAACGCAATTCATTTTCGATTTATTGACAATGCTACTCGTCTGGGATGTGCCAGTTCACCTGCTAGATAAAAAAGCCTTCCACGACTTTTGGAAAAAATACAATTCCAACAAAAAGCTACCATCACGGAGAACGTTACTCACCTATTTACCAATTGTGCGTGAGGACATTGAAAACAGAATGAAAGCAGTGGTAAATGATAAACAGTTATGGGTATGTGTCGACGAAACGACAGATCGAAAAAACATTCTATTGTGAATATTATAGTGCGTGTACTAGATCCTGTCAAATCAACATTTCCCATTTTATTAGCCAGCAAAAGATTGGAAAAGTGCACTAGCGAAGTAATTACGAAGGTAGTGCTCGATACGCTACAAAAATTTCAAGTTTCAACTAATCAACTCCTGATGTTTATGAGCGATGGTGCTGCGACAATGCGTTCTGTAGGCCGTTCTCTTAAAGCAGATTGTGAGAGACTTTTGCATGTGACATGTAAAGTTCATGCTTTACACCTTGTGGCACAAACTATTCCGCAATGTTATCCAGAGGTGGATGCATTAATAGCAACCACAAAAAAAGTGTTTCTAAAATTTCCCAAATGAATTCGAGAGTTTCACAGTCGGTGCCCTGGTATTCCCGAACCACCAGAGGCAATCCTTACACGTTGGGGAAGTTGATTAAAGGCGGCATTTTATTATGCCAAGTATTTCCTACTAATAAAATCTGTGGTTCTACAATTCAATCCTGCCGAAGCTGTAGCCATTAAGGAAAGCCAGAGACTCTTTCAAAACCCTTCCCTTGATGCAGATTTACAAACTATTTATAACAATCATATAGGATTGTTTAACGCAATCGAGAAATTTCAAAATACTGCATTATCGTTAGCGGAGTCACTGCAAATACTGGACGATGTACACGCCCAGCTATGCGCAGTAAATGACAACAAAAATGTTAATGTAATAGAAAAGTTCGAGAGTGTGATAAACAATGATTTTGATTTTACCAGATTAAAACAAATTAGTAATTGTGCAAGTGTAGATTCGGTTTCTATCTATAAAGATTATTTTAATTGTGCGTGTGTTACATCCGTAGATGTCGAGCGGTCTTTCTCAAAATATAAAAAAATTTATTCATCACGGCGTACATCGCTAACCGCTACAAATATGGAAACGTATCTAATGCTACAAACTTACTGCAAGTCTTATCCACTTGGCGCTATGCTATAATAATCGTAAATAAGATAAGTGTGTTATTTATATACAGTACACATAACTGACATACCTAAGTGATATAAATAGCGAATGCATGTAAAGCAATAAAATCACGCATGCATCACCGATGGAAACAAGGTCAATATATTCGTGCGTTTAACTGAATACTATCCTGGCACACCGCAAACATCCCCAGCTCTAGTAATAATGCACAACTACTCCTATAAACTATTATACAATTAAATGCGTGTATTGGTTGTACATTATATTGGTTGACGTCACAGATGGGGAAAATTTCAATGTGATCCATTCGTAGAAATCGTACCTATTGATAACAATACCAAGGTTTACAATAGGTTTTTAACAGTCTAATCTTCGGATAATATTATTAAACAAGTATTGGTCATAAACTTAAGTATATAGTTATGGATAAAATCCATTGTTTTGAAATGGAATTTATTAATACATATTTAGGGTAAGAAAACAGGCGATTTAAATAATAAAGTAATAAATTTGCGAATTTAAGAGATGCCGCTTCTTAGAATCTAAAGAAAGTTCTATAATTTGAATATAATAAGAAAATACTGCTTGGTTTGCAGTGATTTAAATTTGAAAATGAATGTTGAACACTTATAATATTGAAAATGTGATAGTTGAATTCTTTATCTTAGAGTTACTCATATTTAACATATATGCAATAGTATATATTCTATCTTGAACAAATGCAATAGCGTTGTATTCTCTTAAATATTTTATCTTCCTTTCGTGTGATTCTTTATTTTTGAATTTTATATCACTTTATTTTTAACTTATTTCTATAACAACTTCTCTATTCCTGTTCCCTATCATTTTTCATTCTCTTTACACTCGTTATTAAATTCCTTTTACCAATACCGGTCTTATTCCAGTTATAATTTTTCGATTGACGATTTATTACAAATATACAGTGACTGCTGAAATGTTTTGTCCATTTTTTATTGATAAGTAACACAACGAGAACGATAAATATTTAAATAATTATAATATAATCTTAAACGTTAAGAATAGGTGTTAAGTCCTCCTGGTTTGAAGGACTATGTATATTTTATATCTGGTCAAAGTACCGAATGTTGCGTTATACTCGATTCTCGAAGGACCATGTATAATTTTGTGTTTGACCCACCGCTCACGGGGCGTAACTTCCGTATAAGCTGGTTATTTATTTTGGTTGGTGACAGTTATATTGAAAGTTGGTGTGTTTTCTGAATGTTTTATTTATTTTATAAAAACACTTAAACCTAATTTCATAAAATAAATATCGCACTTAATGTTAACTTAAAGTTAATTCTCTACTGTTTGATTGTTGTATATTGTATGAATATATATAGAATGATTGTTGTGTTCAGTATGATTGTTGTAGAATGTATGCAGTCTATATTGTATTCTAAATGATCGTGTTGTATTACAAGTATATATAAAATATATATTTGTTTTACTTTATGGTTGTGAGATTTACCTATATTATTACTTCTTAGAAATAGTACCTACATTCAAACAATACCCAATGTTTCCGATAGTCTTAAAGATCTTAAAAAGAAATAAATATAATAATAAAAAAGAATTGCTAATTACGTATTAATAGGCTGTCATAAATTTTCTTAATGTATTTGTATCTGATCGGTTCATCAATAATATATTTTTATGTTACCTACATATTTGGATATGTTGAGCCTGTTATGTATATTAATATAGTTAACAATAGCAAGTATTGAAGGGTCTATTGAAAATGTTGAACTTCTCAACGAATAGGTACTTTGAGATCCTCCACATTTCTTGGTTTACTTTTGAAGACTGCCCTTTAAATAGCCCCAGAGAAAATATCAAGGAGAGAAATATCAGGAGATCTCGGCGGCTAATTGAAATCACCGGTTCGAGAAATTAATCGATTTTTGAATGTCTGAAGCAGTAGTTCCATACAATATGATAGGTCGCCCAGTCTTGTTGAAAAAGTAATTTCTTTCTTCAATGTCAAATCGCGATATAAAAAATGTTTCAAGCATATGCACATACCGTTTAGAATTTATTGTGACTCTTCTTGCGTTTTCTCCGAAAAAATATGGTCCTATGATTCTGGACGGTGGTACAGCACACCACTCGCTAACTTGTGGGGAATGTAAAGGCCTATCTCAGATTGAACGTGGGTTCTTGATAGCCTAATACCGATAATTTTTCTTATTTACCGTGCCATGTAGAGTAAAGTGTACTTCGTCGCTCATGAATAGGTGTAATATTCGGTTGTTGATTTTTTAGTTCCAAGAAAAAGTCGACAAAACTCAATGCGTTTTTGTTTATCACGATCAATGAATATGCCACTGCCATTTTGTATGGGTGAAACTTCATTTTGTGCAGAATTCTTCGTGTCTTGTGTTGTGTGTGTAATGTTGCCGCATATCGTCGAATTAATCGCTTGAAGCTAAGTAGGTACAATGGCTTGTCTTTCTTGATCTTTATTAATAGAATTTCATGCAGATTTCATTGTTCCGGTTGATTTTATTTTCTCTACTAATCCATGATTTCATCACTTCCTTACTCAGTACGATATAACAATTAGGGCAGGAACACCGCGAACTTTAAAATTTTGCCGAAATAAACGCTGTTTTTGGATAATACAGTTGTATTTAATAAATTTTTCATTGCAAAATAGACGTTGTTTACACCAACGCTCCATTATAGCAACTGTCAAAATATCTCCAAAGCCTCCTCTTTCAATTATTATCAATAGATTTGCTATAGGTATATTATATGATTAGATGTTGCTAATTAAAAATGAACAAATCATTTAACTGTCACTGTATATGTTTGACATTAATGCCAGGAAACTTATAATATTTACTTTCTTTTTCCCATTTAGTACTATTTGATCATTCAAATAGTTAAATTGATTCGCCTTTTACTTGATGAAAATCCATAATTTAAAATAGAAATAAAACTAATGCATAAAATCTTCACTTTCTTATAAAAAAGTGAAGATTTTAAAAATTAGTTTTAAAAAATAGTACCTTTGTACCGTGATTACTTTTTTTTCCAAAACTTTTTCGTTGCTATCTAAAAATGAATAATACTTTCTCCTTTTCTTTTCTTTCAAAAGCCCGGCTACTTACTTAATTGTTTTTCAAATATAAATTACATTAATATTTTCGTTTTCAAAATCGACAATTATCTGTCATATTTTTTTAAAATAACATCTTACTGACCTTCATCTGACTATGCACATTAATTTAAATTTTTGTATAAGATAACACTGGCCAACACGATTTTTGCTGATTTCTAAACGAGACTTGTTTTTTTTACTAATTTGGGTGTACTGAATCCGAAAATCATATCAGTTTTTGCCTATCACGTCAAAATTAAACTGTATACTGTACTATATTCTTTGAAGAATTACTAATGCGGCTAAGTAGTTACTTGCATAAGACCTGTTACGATATAAAAAAAAGTATAAAATTTTATAATTTATTTCAATAAAATATTAGTCACAAGTTTAGTGCAAGTATTTACAAAATAATCATTAAAAAATTACAAGAGTATTTGTTAAAAGAAAAACAAGAATTTTCGTTTGTAGCACTTTCTGCTGTGTATTTTAGTTTGACAGTCCCTTTGAACCTTCCTACAGTAATCGGCCATGATATGAGGACCTCATCTTCCTTGGTACCGAATTTCTATGATTTCTAAATCTTGATGAAATCTCTCGCCTTGTTCCGCGCTTACAGCACCTAAATTTTCGGGAAACCTATCAAGATGACTGAAGGAAATGAAGTTTTATGCTCATGTTACAAACTAGGCGGTGAAATTTTTTAAGCATTGATTGCACTAGATCATTATAATTGCAGGCTTTTTTCTTTCCAAGAAAATTGTTCGCGACTATCGTGAATGATGTCCAGGCTTCTTTCTCAGCTTCATTCATAGAGTTGATGAAATTTGGATCTCTCATTAGAGTTCTAATTTGAGGTCCATCAAATACCCCAGCTTTAATTTTTTCGTAACTTAGTCGTGTAAACTTTTCACATATGTACTAGAAGCAGTTACCTTGCAAATCTAGATATATTGCTTCATAAAACCCAATTAGAAGTGAAGAGGCGGAGAAATTACTTTTTTATGTCGACTAAAGATTGACTTATAATATTATTTTCTCCATCATCTAGGGGTGTTCTGAGATTCCAATGTTTCTGAATCTAGTGTTGGCTTCTAGCTCGACTATCCCAGGAGCACAAGAAACACAAAAATTTTGTATATCTCGTTTGAAAGCCAAGTAGTAAAAAGTTTACCATTTTGGGATCCACATAGAAAACCTAGTTATGGTTTGTATATTTTAATGTGAATTGAACCGACCACATTCCCGTTGTGTAGTAGGACACACTTGAGTAGGCTTAGTAGGCTTCTGCTGGAACTGTCGATAAACAAACGCTACTCACTTGGGTCACATTGTACAACGCCCATTTTAGTTAGCAAACCTAGCACATTGTTACAATAAACAAATTCACACTCGTCTTTAAAATATTGCACAAGATGACTTTCCCTGCTACGATAAAAAGTTATCTGCGTACTTTGCTCTAGTAAGTTCTTTTCATTTAATCATGACTCTAGTAGTTCCGATGATTCCTTCGATAGGCCCAAATCCCTTACTAAATCATTCAATTCTGTTTTAGTAAAACGTTGTGGTCCATCATTAGAAATTATATCTCCATAGTCACAATCTCAATCTGAATCTTGCTCCTCAATAGCATCTGCATCTGCCGAGTACCCAAGTGAAGAAAGATTTTCATAAACTGGCAGGGGTATTTCATGGGAATGAGGCAATGGTCGAATCGCGGAGTCGATATTAGGATATATAATTTTACTTTTTAACAAAAGTACCAAACATCTACGTGGTTTTTCGGTTCACGCCATATCATTGGAACGCCAAACGCTAATTTCTGACGTTTTCCCTTGCTCCACTGCCTGAAATTTTCCACACATGGTTTACACAGATTATGTGGAGCCCATGACTTGTCCTGATCAGCAAGTTTTACGTCAAAATAAGTCAAATACATTTTCTTAAAGAAAGCAGTAATAGTTGCCCTTTGACTGGGAACGGTAAAGCTGCCACAAACGTAGCAGAACGAATCGGTACTATTTACACATCTTCGAGAAGTATCCATAATATAGTTTTTTACCTAATAACCAACATGTAACTAACGTTTTATTATCACCCTTGTTTCCTTTTAATTAGACCTAGGTGGTTAATACTTTCTAATACCATCTCATTAAACCCTAATATGTTCACTTAATGAACACTATTAGCTTAATAGACTTGCATTTCTTTATAATTATTTATTACTTAATTAGTTCAGTAAGTACTTAATTATTATTATGTACACGTGTACATTATGCTAAGTAGATAAAAGTATTTGGAATGTCTTTCAATTCTTTGAACAATTAAGAATTTGCTGCCTTTATTTAACGATTTTCTAGAATATTGAAATTTGCAAACAAGAGGTGCCGTAGAAAGAAAACTTGACGTAATAGGGACCAATAGGTTTCATATTTGGCATTAGGGTACCAATATTAATTAAAAACAAGTGACGGATCATAGTTAACAGAAAAAAAATGTAATTGTTAGCCAGTGTAATTCAAGACTAAATCATTTATTTTTCTTTTTATCATTATGATTTTAAAACAATATGTAAGCGTAAATAGATACGCACCGCTTTCGATAAACGTTGATTTAAGTAGTGGATCAAATTATTGCTGACGATCGAGTCCGTTTACGGTGCCCTCGATGTAGATGCTACGCATCTGGCGCAGGGCAATACTTGTGTCTATATTTATTATTTCTTTTTTATTTTGTGTTCCACGAACTTCAATTCGAAGATCAATTTCAATTTCAATAATATTCATAGTACCGATGTCAATAATATAAATATGTCCATTCCTAATGAAACTAGTAGAAACAGATAATATAATCGTGATGAATTTGTGATTATAATCTTACTTAGTTGGCCTCCAAATTCTCTTGTATTTATGATAAACCAAAATTGTCTGCCCAAACCCCATACAAATTTGTGAAATAAATGTTTGACTACAATTTACTATATCAGGTCAAAGTTAAACGAATTCCTATTAAAGTTATTACCCGTTCATGTGGGAAAGCTATTACACACACTCTAAGGCAGAAGTCCAATTATTTCCATGCGGTAATGAAATCTGTAATAAATTTTTCAAAAACGTAAATATCACGAGTAATAAATTTCACTTTTTATTAGCATGTAAACGAGAGAAATAAATCCTAAAGTGAGACGAACTTTTAATTAGTACCTCGTAGACGTTAATGTTATAGGCGCTGCATACCACCATCGCTTCAGATCTCACATTCTCAATTTGAATATTTCAAAATCTGTTCCTTTCATGTTTTCGTTGGTACATTAATGTTTTTTACTACATACGAACATCGTGTATAGGTATTAAAACATAACTGATATATTGTATTTTCTTCATAAATACATTGCGTACAATATAAGTGAGTTAATTAACAGATAGATTCAACTTAACGAAGAACTTGGTAATAAAGATTTTATCAATAATGTCATCTCCGTCAAGTAAAGTACGGGTAATTTAGAAGTTTAGAGATTTGAATTCACTGTATCTTTACGATTTCATATTTTAGAGAGATTCGACATATATATAGTTCTATATTTTCCGATGAAAACCATGGTATTTGTAAAATTTCATACAATATTATTAGTTAAAAACACAATATAACTAAACTTAAAGAAATACGTGTGTACTGGGTATAGAGTATTGATGTTACACTGCGATGAGAAGAGTAGGAAGCCTAAGGCTAGTGATTCTTAAAATAATAAAATTGATTTTTTCATTTTATTCTCAGGTGATTACAAGTATGTAAACGATCGCAATAAATCGATAATAAATCCGAATTTATAGATTCTAATAAACATGTGGCATAACACCTTCGATGTCACAGTAAAGGATATCTTAACCAAAGCAAGATCATCGAACTCGATGTTAAATCTACTATTTATTACCACGTAGGTGTTCAAATGACACACGATCATTTTAGCTAGTACGAAGTGATACCTTATAAATTAATACTCGCCGAGGTGCATGACATCAGCATGTTCGGCAAGAGATCATCAATCACCCATCAATGTAAAACGTAATTTGAATGACTATGAACCATCTTCCTTGGCGATAATTAATTATCTCTTGGTGGGAGTTATTTGAGAAATATGCGTTCTGCGTGTTCGTTAAAATGGACTCATTATGGGTGTTAGTAGATGTTGCGCTTAAGTAAAGTATTTCAACAAATGTATTTTAAACAGGTTGTTATTCCAAGAAAAGTAAAGAAAATTTGTCAGAATGTAAACAAGAAGAATGGTAACTTAAATTTTTTCTCTAAATTTTATTGGCCACAGCATATACTCTGTTTTTTAGTAAGAAAGACAAAATTGAAAACGGTCCGCCAAAATACCTACTTACGATTGGCTAATTGCCTGTCCTGTTTACACTGATCATACTTGGTAATTTAGTGCCGTCATATTGTAGATACAGTAGATCGAGTATATATTTTTGTTAAGTATTTTCAGATTATTTTTTTGTGTTTATATAATATTTAGATAACAATATATATATATATATATATATATATATATATATATATATATATATATATATATATATTTACTATTTGCTTGTCAAAATGGATCCACAGCCTAGTACAAGTCAACTATCAATATCGCCTCCAAGAAAGCGTGCTACCTTGGGATGTGGACATTTGTCTATACAGGACAAACAAGCTATATTGAACGTCTACAAGAAAATTATTCGTAGTGATTCTAAAATAAAGAAAACACGGGTTAAACTGGAAATAAAACTTTGGCTAACATATATAAATATTTTTGTGTCTATATTTAACAATAACAGAAGGTGTTTCAAGGTCAAGTGTTTACCGTATTATTCACGAATACAGAGCGAAAGAACTAACTTCATCACAAAGACAACGTCGCCCTTAGCGTGGAGCAACACGACTATAATGCTTAATAATAATAATTTCTAAACAATATAGCAATCCATTTAAACTGAAAAATCTGAAGATGGATGCGGAAATTTGTAACATCTTGTACATTAGTTAATAATTCTACAACATCCGCAGTCATATACTATATAAGCACAGAAAATCTCACTTTCCTGTCTTTCTTAGTTTCCACGCCAAAGTCCGCCGACGCACTATTGGCGCACCCGGAACATCAAACACGACGTAGACGCGCTGAAGGCAATATTCGCTTCTTTAGTAATTAGTAGGGGCCGGACACGAGAGGTCGAAATTACGATGGACAATATAAATAGCCTCTATCATCGCTAAGTACAACACGCAGTTATTAAATGACACTATTCATTCAGTTAACCCCACACCTGCTTCTTGTCGTTGAATAGTGACGGAGTTACTTCAATTTTACAGTTAAATTCCTTTCTGTATGGGCGTAGATAGAAGTAGGAGTGAGGAGTTTCTATAAATTATTTAATTTGTCAGTTTATATTTCGTAAGATAAATAAAGTACGGTGAGTTGGTTTCTTGTTTCATTGTTTTAACTGTTAATTACATACTTCTTACGCATACATTTTTAATTTTCATTTATTTAGAACTAGAACATTGTGCAAGTTATCTTTTCAGATATGATATGGAACAATGTCGAGAATAGCATCGTGAAGCAATGGCGAATTGGATTAAGGGTCAAACTGATTGTATGTTCATTGACAGTGATTCCGAAGTTTATAGCAAAGTCTGTAAAATATCGACAAAAAATTCCAAAAAATCGCACGTAAAATGTCACTTAACGTCGCAAACACATACGCAGAAATTAGACCCGTTGGCATCTGACAATTTTAACGAAGCACTGTGAAACTTTAATGGCGGCAAATATTCCATTAAATAAACTTAACAATCCTACATTAAAAACATTTCTCCAAAGATATACTGGTCGAAATGTTCCTGATGGATCTATCTGAGGCAAATGTTATGTTTTTAAAGGTTACACGAAAGCAGTAGAATGAATTAGAAGCCATCTTCCAAATCAATACCTATGGATAAGTGCCGATGAAACTGTCGATATATTAGGACGCTGTGTGGTAAATGTTGTAGATGGTGTACTACATCCAACTATTCCATCTAACGCATATGTAATAGCAACGAAGTCATGAATACAGTTGATGCGGAAACGGTAGCTAAAAGTATTTACGACAACATGCACCAAATGCTTCATTCGGAAGACGGGTACAAAGAGAAAATACTTTTATTTGTCAGTGACAGCGCTACATATATATTAAAAACAGGGACTATTAAGGAAAACGTATCCTAATATGCTGCATATGTTGCATACTTGTGTAGCACATGCTCTCCACACAATCTATAAATATATCAGAGGCACCTTTCCGGAAGTTCAGAGACTTGTATCCGCTTTAAAAAAAAGTTTTCAGAAAAGCACCATTGACCTCTTTACAGGGAATACTTCCATCTTTATCACTGCCTCCCTCTCCAGTAATAACTACATGAGGAACATGGTTGAAACCTACTAGTTTTTATGGAAAGAATTTTGATAGTTTACAAAATTTCGTTACATGTTTAAATAGTAGTATTTCTGAGTGCAAGGAACTCATAGAAAACCAAATTGAAAAAATCAATTGTACTTTCTTCAGGAATACTTTGCAAATTTGCTAAGACTAATCACGTATTTTGAAAATAAAAATCTCAAATTAAATGATGGAATAACCACATTAGATGTAGCTATTAATAATTTGAGAAATATTCCAAGTACCTTCGGATCTGGTCTTCGGCAAAAGCTAGACGAAGTTTTGAATAGAAATCCAGATTTGATAACATTACGGCAATTGTATATGGCGACAATGCCTCAAAATGTAACTGCTAAATACGCTGAAATAAAAGAATATTTCCAGTATGCACCTATAACCAGTTGCGATGGAGAAAAGATGTTTTCTATCTACAAAGATATATTTCATTCAAAGAGAACAAATTTTACAGAAGAAAACCTTGAGAATATATTGCTAGTTAATATTAATACTCAACTTGAACTACAAAATGAACAAATAAAAATATATTTCGTGTTTTATAGATCACCATTCGTTTGTTTTCGAATTATATAACTAAAATTAAAAATACAAATTTTTAAAAGTACGCCGGTGGCCGGTGAGTCATCGGCCTCTCGTGTACGGCCTCTAGTAATTTGTATACCAAAGACAGCCACTTAAGTAGGCAAGCAACAGCGTCACTGCGTTGGATTTACTGAAATATAGGTGCGCGTTCTTTAGAAAAATTCTTTCTGTTCGAATTACAGCTACGTGTATTCGTAAATACATGTAATAACTACTTTACGTTATGACAGCTGTTAATGTACTTATCTACTGCATACATATAGCACACGAAGCGCTGATAGAGTGAGGTTCCTGAACCTCACATCCGTCCTTGCCTCTGCGAATGGCGGTCCGAGAATGGCGGTCTTTCGTAATTACTGTAAAGCTATAAAAGTCTGTGTTATTTTGTAATATTGTAAAAATTAATCAAACCGAAACGCGAATTTTACAAATAAATAAGATATATGTTGACTCATTTCTTTTTGTTGCACATTGCGCAAATATACCTGTTTTTTTTCTTATCAACACATAAATCACCCTATGTCTAGAGTTAAAAAAATACAAGTCAATGCATTGGTGGCATAGCAGGCAGCCAGTTATACTTATACACCAGTGACGTATTTTTCTAAATGTCAAATATTTCTGATTTTTAAATTCATTCTTAAATTAAATACATTTTATTGAAAAATAGATAATTTATTTGAAACAGTTAATTATTATTAACAGGCGTATACCTTGTGTGAAGACAATTCTAAATATTTTTAATCCCCCCCCCCCCCCCCCCAACACACACAAAGAAAATAAACCAATCACGTGTAAATAGAACACATGAAATTGAATATCCTGTGTTATGTAGGATCGCTTTTTAGATGCAGCCAGGTCATTGGAGTATCGTGCCGTCTGTTGTTCAAAACACCGAAGGAATTCAAATATAAGCCATATATTATAGCAAACCACCAAAAGCTTTTCAAGGAAGATAAAGTAAAACGAACTATTTTTCTGACAAAATGTTTAATTTGTTAAATGAAAATGAAGTAATTTTAAATTAACTAATTTTTACTGATAAAGCAAACAGTTCCGTAATAGATTTAAAGAGTTTGATGTACATTCTGTACGGCAAACTAAATAATTTCCTTAGAATGCTTAAAGATTCATATCTTTAATAATTAAAAAGCATAGTAAGATGAAACCTAATGAGTTATTTATTTAGCTAATAGGAAAAGGTTGGTTGTAATTTTAATAAAATAAATACTTCTGTTACTTATTAATATTTTTAAAATTTTTATTTAGGCACATTATCATATTAACATTTTTTTGGTTTGAGTCTTGCACGCCTTTATTCAATTATTCTATTATTAAACGAGCTGTGCTAAACACTTTCACTTTCTGCTGAACTTTCTGGAATATAAAAGTATTTCCTAGCACATTATTCTAAGGGTTTCAGCCCCATTCCTATTATCTAAAAGAAAATCCTAATAAAAAATGAAATTACCTTTCCTTTTTAAACTTACCTTCCAAAATAAAAGAGGATCTACGTCCTGATTTGAATTTGGGCTTTCGAGGTATTGCCTTTTAGTTATTATTACATCATCTGTAATTGATTTTAATTTCTCTTATTCTTTCTTGAAAAATCCAAATAATAAAAGTGACTTTTGATGTGGACTAATGTCTGTTTCGATTACATGCATTTGTTCTTTATTTTCAAGATCTATATTCTTCATAATATTAAACATTTCTTGTTCTAGAAAAGAAGCAGCCTTAATAGCATTTTCAGTACTACGAAAACCTCTTCTTAATTGAGGGTCTATGACAGTTGCTACTTTAATAACTAATCCTTACAGGTAACTCGATGAGACCTATCGTTTCAGGTATCAACTCAACGACCTACTCGATTTCCAAATGGTTAGTGAATGAATTTAAAAATTTACCCGTGAAACCAGAAAATTTCTAAGTTAGTAATTCCTTAGAATTTGTTAAATATTAAAGATTGTGAACTGGAAGCCGGGGAAATTTTAGTTTCATTCGATGTAACGTCTTTATTTCCCTCGGTACCTATTCCAGAGACTATGAAATATTTAGAAAGCTTGCTCCACAAGAATAACATTGAATCTTCAAAAATAAAAGAATACATGAGATTGACAACTCTGTGCATGACGCAAAATTGTTTCCAAGTTGGAGAAAAATTTTATGAACAGGAACAAGGCACAACAATGGGTAACTGACAAAGGGACCGCGCGATCGCAGGCGCATGCGCATACAGACTATATCGGAAAAGAAAAGTTGGAACTTGCTAAAGAAAACAAAAGGTAATGAAAAGGCTAGAAAATAGTTAACTCGTATATTACCCAATTTAAATAAAACAAACAACGTTAAAAGAAAATGGTAATCACCATAAAACAGATAAATATCTGGTTAAAAAAATATAATCATTCTGTATATAAAGATTTTGCAATTTAGACGTTACAAAAGAATAATTAATATAAAACAAAACTAACCATAATATGTAATGAAAGCACGTTAAATAAATATCTTAGGAAATAGAAAGCAAAGGTAATATATCTTAATTAAATAATTACGCAAAAAAGGAAACTCCAAAAATAGTCTCAGTTTACAGGTTTAATTAAATAAAAGCCTTTTCTGTGGATCCGTAGAAATAACCGTACAGTATAATACATTCAAATTAAACAAATAGCAAAATAGTTTGACACGTAATTAAAAAATTTTAACCAAATATATTTCTAGAATTTTATTGATTTTAACGTCAGTGCATCTCCACCAGATGTAAAGTTATTATACGTATAAGTTTTTAACATTACAAGAATCTAACAGCAATTAGAAATATTACTTTAAAATATTATGTGCCAATTTAAAATAAATTCAATACAGTAATAAGTAGAGCTGAGGATGTTTGCGGTACGGCAGGACCGTATGTAGTGCATCCCCACATTTAACTATTTATCTAAATATTCTCTGAAATGATTTGCCGGATCTCATAAATTAATAGAGTGATATTTTAGTATGCACTGGTTATTGTTATTATACAAAATCATAATAGCCATTTGTATTTATGGATCATAAATAATAATACGCATGTATTTGTATTTGGTTGTGAATTCAATTTAAATTTAAAACGAATCGTAATATTTTAACGACAAGCCGTCCTTACAATACATGCATTCGAGACAAAGTGTGCAACTCTACGAATAACTTCCATAATTGATCGAAAATGGACATTTTGGAGCTGAAGTAAAGCCCCTATTCTTAGAAAATTTTATTACTGTCGTTAAGAACTATTATTATAAACAACAAAGGCCTTTTATTAGTGTTGAAGTTTTAGTTTCATTGAATTTCCATGTTGTAAGTAGTCAATTGTAAAGTGTTCATTCACAATATTCTAAAACAAGGTGTAAATTTAACTAAAATCCAGAAAAACACATTCTGATAATATATTACTAGATTAGAAGCTGTGTTTATTACTATTTATTATATTATTTTTATAACCAAATGCAATAAAAGCTAAGAAAACAAAAGAAACCTCGATTTATTAAAATCTTGTAACACAGCCTTTCAAAGCCTGGCAGCACATATTTTGCATATATTTTATATATACTACCTACTTGAACTAGGTGAATGAAGTTAGAAGTTATAACTTCTAACTTCATTCACCTAGTTCAAGTAGGTAGTATATATAAAATATAGCAAAATATGTGCTGCCAGGCTTTGAAAGGCTGTGTGACAAGATTTTAATAAATCGAGGTTTCTTTTGTTTTCTTAGCTTTTATTGCATTTGGTTATAAAAATAATATAATAAATAGTAATAAACACAGCTTCTAATCTAGTAATATATTATCAGAATGTGTTTTTCTGGATTTTAGTTAAATTTACACCTTGTTTTAGAATATTGTGAATGAACACTTTACAATTGACTACTTACAACATGGAAATTCAATGAAACTAAAACTTCAACACTAATAAAAGGCCTTTGTTGTTTATAATAATAGTTCTTAACGACAGTAATAAAATTTTCTAAAAATAGGGGCTTTACTTCAGCTCCAAAATGTCCATTTTCGATCAATTATGGAAGTTATTCGTAGAGTTGCACACTTTGTCTCGAATGCATGTATTGTAAGGACGGCTTGTCGTTAAAATATTACGATTCGTTTTAAGTTTAAATTGAATTCACAACCAAATACAAATACATGCGTATTATTATTTATGATCCATAAATACAAATGGCTATTATGATTTTGTATAATAACAATATCCAGTGCATACTAAAATATCACTCTATTAATTTATGAGATTCGGCAAATCATTTCAGAGAATATTTAGATAAATAGTTAAATGTGGGGATGCACTACATACGGTCCTGCCGTACCGCAAACATCCTCAGCTCTAGTAATAAGACTAATATTGTGTTAAAAATAAAATTATAAACCATAAAAGCTAAATCTAAATTAAAATGGAAATTGAACTCAAATCGAAATTTGATTTCAAATATCTTACAAAAAAATATATTACGTGACACATTGCCACCAAATATGAATGAATATTAAATTCTAAACATTTATTAAATTTTTTATCAAATATGTAATTTATTCTTAAAACAAAAGGTAAGTAATTAAATGTAATTAAACTTCAAGACGTTAAATTCATTCTATACCTAACAAAATTATAGCATTAAAGAAAGTCAGTCATACAAGCGGCTCTGTTTTTTTTTCTTCGTTACGTCCACGTAAAATTGCCCACAGGTTGCTATCTACATACTGTCAGCCCTCGAAAAAAAAACAGGTTTTACGTCTTCTTCTCACACTGAAGAATCGAATTCGTTTTTGGCTGCAGACTAAGGTGCAAGGTGTCTGAATTTTTGTTTTAGCAAGAGAAGTTTGAATTAATCCACAGTTCTGTATAAGAAATGCCGCCAAAAAGTACTATATTTGTCAGAAAAGGAGTTTTACCCCTCTTGTACGAAAGAACACACACACTACCACTCTCAATTGGATTCGTTAACCGGCTCTGATCGAATAACCTTGCACGGCAGATGTATCGGAAGGCGGGAGATACCATTTCAATATTTTAAAATCAGAGGACGACACAAATACGTGTAGAATGAAAAATATATTGTTCATAACCGAAATATAGTAGACCGGAAAAGAAAACGCAAGTGTAACACTGTCTTGCGGCAAACAAAAGCGAAAAAAGTGCCTCAATTTTCACTAGATCGCAACAAATATCCTAATAATATACGAGTATATAAAGTCTATCGTCGCTTATTACCGTTCTAATTGGTCAAATACGTATACGATCTGCAAGCTAGGTAAACTTCGATGTATATAGAAATACACTTTATGAAATGGGAATATGAATTCTGCAAAAGAAGCTCTCTAGACACCAAATTAGATTTTTAATTTTTTTTTGGAGGAATTCATTTATGCCGCATTTTTGTTAACACGTATGTCCTTATGAGGTTTGTACGCAGAAATGTTTTGCATTCTATATATTTTAAAATCAAATTCTTATTAAGCAAAAGTTATTTAAATCAGAAATGATTTTATTACATTTTATGAGTTATTACAACAGCACATGACAAATGCAAAATTAAAGGGCGAGAAATCTAATTAAAGAGGCTTTTATTTAGACCTTTATTAAAAAATATCAAGAGTACTTAGGGCTTTCATAAAAGGTAAATTGGACTTTGTGTTCCGAGATTCAGCGCATTTGTTAGGGGTTGCTTATACCGCCGTATGTATATTAGGGTTGATATTATATAGTAAACCTGGTTAAATACACTATGCGGTTATAAGGGATTGTTTATGTCAAGATGGGGTACGCTAATATATAGGAAAAGATAATGACCTACATCCAAGGCGGCCAGGGCATTTTCGAAATGTCAAATGAAGCCATTCAAAAGCAGTAACTGGGCCTGAAATAAAAGTTAATTGCACATTAAAATTTCATCCGATTTCGTTCTGTCCTTGTTTATATGGTTTGCGGTACTTGAATGCTTTTATTATAAATGTGATTGTGTACAAAAGACCGGCAGAGAAAACATTAGGTAATAAGAACATTTCCCCATTTTATATAATTTAGTTATCTCAACTCTATAACCCCCATACTCGTTAAAAAGTTAGAAACTATATTATCCGAAGAACAAATAGAACAAATGAATATTGTTTTAAACGTTCTCTTGAAATGCAAAATTATTATAGAATTTGGAGCTTTTATCATATAGATACGAATTTATAAGAAAAACTTTTCACTTAATTAATATGTACTTTAAGCCAAACTATACAGGTGTCCTTGGAAGATCTAATTTTGTACAAGAGTTTGACACATTTGGGGTTGATGATATTATAACAAACGTATGATATACACAAAAAAGTTATTTTATTTATTGTCTTCACCAAACTGTATGAATTTGTTTTGTGTATATTAAAGAGCATGAAAAATACTGAAGCAAAGAAAGTACAAACAATTGAAAAACCTGAAACTGTAATCTTTTTTATATGGAAACTTCTGCAAGTTGCTTTTAATTTTGAAAATACCACTGATAATCTCAAAATTTTTAATTTAACAGATGATTAGAGCCAACGGACATCAAAACAAATAAGGCAGTTGAAACACAATTCATTAGAAGTATCTCGCAAAAACTTGCTACAAAAGATGAAAACACATTCAAATGTATTTATTTATTTATTAATAACATGAACATGAGTATATATATATATATATATATATATATATATATATATATATATATATATATATATAATTAAAAATGGAAATATAAAAAATATAATAAATATTTTATAATGCCGTAACCACTATCACCAAGTGTAACTGAATTATGGAAACGTTCATTTTCTTAGCTTTTTTTAATTTCCAATGCACTCAAAATTGTTTGGCTATGTATAGATCCTGGCCATCTAGCTACGATGTCACAAATTCTTAATCGAGAATCCCCTGTTATTTAAATATTCCCTGAAAAATATCCTTTTGTGTTGGCGTACAGCTCAGAATTATTTACACCAGAAGCTTGTATTCTTATGTAAGTGCAATCAATTGAACTTGCTACATTAGGAAATCTAGTTACCTGATAAAATCTCAGTATAGTTTCTTGTAATTCTTCTACATTTCTAGGCATATTTAGGTAAAAATTGTGGCCACAGTCTGCCAATTGTATCTGTAGTATTTTGTATGATTATTTTTGTTATTATCATTGTACCCGTTGCATAAAATCTCAGAGTCAGTAAACAAGTTTAATTTCTGCATTTATTCTGTGATTTAAGTCATTTGAAGACTATTTCTGGTCTTATATGTTCTAATATATTTCTTGAAGCATTTTTACTTAATTGAGAAATCGCTTTTTGAACTCTTCATCCGACAAGGTGTTAAAATAATTGACTCTGCAACAAAACAATATATTAAAAACATATGCTTATTGTATGTTCTGTAAGCCTACCTGCCCTTAAAGGCCTGACGGCTCCGAAAGTAACCCACACGATATCTAATTTCTTCATCGCTTTCTGAATCAAAGACATTCATATCCATTTTAATTTATAAAATCAGTTATAAAAAATGAGTCTGGAAAACTAACATTACATAAACAGCTAATCAGCTGTTTACTAATACTTGTCACTTTTACTGCCAACACAAGAAAATTTGATATATTTGGCGGTCTAACTATCCGTGAAATAAAAACGACGCGTAGAACGTACGCTGGCATAAATCTCGGGTTATAACTTGGAATAAGTTAAAAAACATGGGTTAGAACCGAGTTTTATCTTCGGTCGTGTAGAACCGGTCCTTAGCGAACTGGCTTGTATAACTCGTTTAGCTCAGCTCGACTATGGAATAAACAATTAGCCAATCGTATCGTGCGAGTAATCAGGTGTTCAGGGTAGCTCAGCATGGCGACAAAACTTGGTCAATTTCAATTTCTATAACCGAACGAGACGAGCGATCATTTCAAATGTCAAATTAAATTTATAAAATCTAACCTGACTTTTAAGAATATGAGCCAAAGAGATTGGCAATGTTGTATATTTCCGTGAACCGTTGTTCTGGTTGTTATTTATTCATGGACAAAGTAGAAAATTTTATCAATTTAGTACAAGATAAAGAGGAATTGTATAATGTGCGGCTAGTCAATTACAAAAATGTATGTATAAGGAAAACACTGTGGCAAATCATTGTAAAAGTAACTTTACACTTTATCAAATAAACCGGGTGTTATTCTATAAGAATCGAAAATTTATTACTTGTCTTGAAGCCGCATTTCTAAACTTCAATGGTGAAATGCACCTTTAACTTGTCTCTTTGTAATAAAAGTTTTAATATGGT
Source organism: Melolontha melolontha (assembly GCA_935421215.2). Classification (NCBI taxonomy): domain Eukaryota; kingdom Metazoa; phylum Arthropoda; class Insecta; order Coleoptera; family Scarabaeidae; genus Melolontha; species Melolontha melolontha. Next base: position 38,163,797 of record OW285243.1, read on the forward strand.
TTTGCATCCACAGCAATTTACAGTAAAAATAACAATAAATTAAAATTTTTCTTCGTCATTGGTCCATCACAAACCGAGGTTGAATGAACTTTTGGTAGTAAATTAATAATAGCCACCAACGTCAACTGTCAAATAGAAAATGCGCTAAGATCATGCATGGAAATAAACCATTCTGAGCTATATGAGCTGATCTAAACGAGCTACGCAAATAAGTTTGGTAAGACGCATCTTAAAGCATACCACATCACGGTTTCTGAAGTCGTGCAGGTACGATTTAGGCACCATAAATTATAATAACTATATCAATTTGTATTATCTGTTATGTACTCTAACAGAGACGAAGAAAAAAGGAAAAGGACTAGTAAAACTTGCAAAGAATAATATACTCATATACAGCGGAGTTAAAAAAGAGGAAAGAGCAGCAGCGGGAGTGGGGTGCCTAATACATAGAAAACGAGAAACGCATATACAGAATTGGAATGCATGGTCGGAACGTATACTAATAGTGGAAATGAAAACTAAAAATAATAATCACATAGATATGATAATAATCGTTTATGGGCCAAACGAAGATGATAAAAATATAAATAAAGATACATTTTGGGACGAATTAACTGGAATCACTGAACAAGCTAAAGGAAGAATAATTTTGATAGGAGACATCAATAGTAGAGCCGGTTTACAAGATGGAAAGTATAAAGCAGTCATTGGGAAATGCGGAGAAATAAGTAGAAACAATAATGGAAACAGAATGCTTGATTTTTGCTTAATAAATAACCTGATAAGAACAAATACATTTTACCAACACAAAGTTATACATAAATATACACGCGAGGTGGAAAGCAGAAAGGAGAAACCCATAATTGACTACGTAGTAATAGAAAAAAGGTTCAGAAAAATAATAATGGACACCAAAGTAAGAAGAGGACCCGAAATCGCCAGTGACCATTATGTAGTAATTTCTAAAATTAATGAAAAGAAAGAAATTCACAATCAGCAAAGTACCACAGGGACGAGTAAGATACAACACAACTCCATCAGATCTTACAAATTGAGAGAAAAAGAAATCGCAAAGGAATACGAACGAAAAATAAATAAGGAATTGACAAGTATCAGAATAATTGAAACAAACATGAGTAGGTAAACCCCACCAGTTTTGTATAATACAAAGGTATTTTTAATAATATAAAATATTATTAAAAATCTGGTGTGAAGAACACAAATACAGGTTCACTATTAATATTTTTGTGATCGTGTCCGAACATATCTCTTCCCAGAGACGTAGATACGTATTTCGCCTTTCTAGAGGTTCATCGGTACGCCCCTGTGGAGAAAGAATATTTCCAAGACACATTCACAAAAAAGAACCACATCGCCACAGCACAGAAATTATCCAGACCGGGCGTAGAAGTAAATTCAGCGCTGCCTGTTGTCAGACAGTCGAAGTACCTCGCCCCGTCCACATAACCAATGTGAAGTAACGACGCCTTTCCAAAGGTGGCAAGTCATCCCTCTAGAAACTGCATTTTGTAGAACTATATGAATAGGGTTGAAAACAACCCTTCCACATCGATTGATTTCATATTTACAATTTAAAGTAATCCTTGTGACAACTTAATAGATCTTTCGGCGCACCTTCACAAATTTGTCTTAGTATGAGAAAATCTGAATCCTTGTCAATAACACTTTCAAATTTTCGTATCACATACGCTGCACATAGATGTGAGTGAACATCATCCACAATTTGAACAGAATCCACAAACGACGTCGAATCATTTTGTAAATTTTTCAATTCCCTCCGCTAATCCATAGTAGTTCTTGCGAGTAGTTTTTAAATCACTTTTTACCTGACTATCTTGAAACATTTTCAGGTTTTTCTTGAGAGCTTCGACGTGTCTCGGACAGAATTGTAAAGCTACCTTCTTTACATCATAAAAATGTTCGCAGTAGTAAAACGCAGCCTCTAACTATGTTCCCTAATGCGTAGTAATCGGCTGTGGTGGTTCAGGGACTTTGGGTCGCGGTTCGTGAATTTTTTTCTTACGTTTTTGGGACTTTAGAAACACTGCCTTCGTGTGAGCTATTAAAGCATTTAGATATCAATTGCGCCGCAAAGTCTAAAGGATGGATTTTATATGTTACATGTAACAGATTGCCACTCTCTTCTTTAAGAGATCGACCTAAAGAAAGCATGTTAGCAGCACCGTCACTCACAAACATTAAAAGTTGGTTTGTTTAAACTTGAAATTTGTTCAATGCGCTCAACACCAATTTTAAAATTTCATCGCTAGTTCATTTTGAAACTCTTTTGGAAGCAAGTAAGATAGATGATGACGGTCACATTCACCACAGAATTTTTTTTGCCGATCGGTTGTTTCGTCCACGCATAACCACAATTTTTTATCTTTCAACTATGCTTTAATTCTTCTTTCAACATAGTAACGAGCAGATGGCATAACGTTTCTTGTCGATGTCCGACTTGTTAATGTATAATCCGAATACTTGCTCGAGAAAGAGACAAATGCTTTTTGATCTAGCAAAGTGAATGGTAGATTACTTATAATAAAACAGACACTTATATCAAATGTTGGCTATTAATAATATTGTGAAAAAATATTGGTCGTGTTTTTCTGGTCGTTGGAAATCTAAAAATCAATTGCTACGCCTATTTACATAACCCGACAAATGAAAATGACATTGTTACTCATGAAACTGGGATTGTCATATTGCAGAGCAAGGATTCTGACAAAGTATTCACGTCTTGCAGCATAATCACCCATTATCAATTGTTGGGTCGTCTGAATAACGTATGAATGGGCATCAAGTTGTTTCAATATCTTCTGAAGAATCCTCCTTATCATTTTCAATTTTGTAGCAGATCTCCGTTGACTACGACATGGTGAGTCCATAATTTGATTGAACACTCGTTCATGATTTTCGTTGATATCCACAGTTTATGTTCATCCAGTTTTACCTTTTCCTTAGTGTAGCACACTACCAGTTCATGTAAATTTGATTATAATATTCAGTACGATAGCATTACTTCGTGCCTGTTTATTGAAATGTTTCGAATATTGACCGCGAACGAATTTAATGCTTGGACCATTTTGTCTACCTAAACCGTACCGTATAAGCGAAAACAGTGCTCAACTAAAAAGACATTCCCTTCAGTAGATAACATTATTTACGAACTTGCAAACATATCAGTATATCTAACTAAAACCAAATGTCAATGTTTATGTTAAATAACAGTGTTAATTGTTCGAGGTTTAACCACTAGAAAGCCTAATGTTTCAGTTCTGTAAATGAATAGCCATATATTATTAAATACTGTTTTGTACTTTGTTTTATGAATTGTTGCTAATGTACACCACAAATTATATAATCCATTATTGTTCTGTTAGTAGCAATCGCTGTTGGACGAACAAGGATTATTATTATTATTAAAGAAAATTAGATAGTATTTGTATGAATTAAAATTAATTGAGAGACCAAATCTAACTTTTAAACTTATAAATTGTTATTGTTTATAATTTAATTTCAAAATTTTAATATAATAAATGGAAATTAATATTTATAGGTTACGTGTTTTGTTGAAACAGACTCTAACGAATTTTTTCCATATCGACAAGTCACGAAAGCATTTGTTTTCGTTCTAAAAATGCCCTAAATTATTCCCACTTTGAATATTTAACATTTCTCACATATACACATATGCACAAATATGTATGTCACGCACACAAATGGAATAATCTTTGTGTACTGTGAGGTGCTAGATGTAATTATATGTTACGTTTTTGGTTCGCTACGTTTGACCAACGCATTTTGATAATAATAATTTATTCAAATTCAATACGGAATTGATATGATCTGAGGACGGGTTACTATTTTGTTTCGCTACCGGATGAAGGAAGTAGGGTGAAACGTTCGTAGAATTTAATTTATTTATTCCGTCTTTTGTTTCCCAAAATGTTTTTTAAAACTTGTCGTTTTAGAAATACTTACGTTTTTAATATACACTGCACTGTAAGAAATTAACGCAAGACTAGAAAATTCTTTATAAAACTATAGTATATGACAAGATAATAATAATAATAATAATAATAATAATATTATTTATTGCCAAACAGAAATATTCCAATTACAGGACAAATCATAACCTAAATAAATACATAAATTGTACCTTAATATATTTAATGCACTGTTAAAAAATAATAGTAAATAATGAAAATAAATAATACAATTGAATAACAAAACTAATGATAATTCGTAGACATGTGGAGTTGTCAAAATTACTTCAAATCACCGAGGGAAAGGATCAGGGTATAATTTGTGTAGGTTGTCTATCATATGCAGCAAGGCGGCTTTGAGCAACACATTTGATCTTGTGATGGAATGGTGAAAGTGTTCGACGATCGAGTTAAATGTCCTGGAACCAAAAAATTCAATTGTGACAGAAGAGACGGACCATCTAGTAAATTAAGGAGAAATTTGGCAATAATATTTTCTCTTCTATCACTCAGGGAATTCAAAGAATAGCATATTTAGTGTCTCTTTCCGGATATAAACCATCACACTTGAAAGACGGATACTGAGAGATAAAAATCGTCTTTGAACACTCTCCACAGTTATACGCAAATGCAGGTAATGAGGATACCATAAAGGAGAGCCGTAATCCAATCTACTCTTTAAATAGGCGTAATACAGAGATTTTAATGTTAAGGAACTACGAAACTGTCTACAAGATCTTATAATGAATCCCAAAGATTACCCAAATACCGTAACCTTATCGATTATGGGAATGAGAATATGGTCCAGAGCATACGGAAACAAAACAGGACAACACGGACATACGAGATAATTGCACATTTGTCAGTATACAAAGCTATTCCATTATGACTACACCACCAATTAACCAAATTGGATATTACGTAACAGTTCCCTACAATCGTTCAACGACGAGACTCTAGATAATATATTAAGATAATCCTCCTAAGCTGGCACTTTACAATATAATAGCATAATGGTATCATTAATAAAAATATTAAATAATAAGTGTCCTAGAGTAGATCATTGGGGAACGTTCGACGATTACTATACTATACTATACTATATTGAAAACCATTGTAGTAGATTTAACTAGATCTGTTACACAAATATGAAGATATTAGTAGCAGTAGACGATACGAGAAACCAAAAGCATCCAATTTAGTTAACAGTAAGAAATGGTTAACAGAATCATATGGTTTGGCAAAGTCTGCATAGATTACATCCATCTGCATTCGAGCATCTAAAGATTCACTAATGTACTGGGTTATTTCAGCCAAATTCATAATAGTGAGCCTACCTGCAATGTAACCGTCATGTTGTACAACCATCGCCGATTTACACTTTCAAACTTCCAAAAATCTTCGCAAAATTGCTAATAATGTTAACAGGCCTACAATTTAAAAGGTTCGATCTGACACTCTTCTTGAAAACTGGAATAACTTTTTTCAATCTTCCACACGTCCGGATACGAGGATGATTTAATTACTTAATTAAGTCATCCTCTGAATCCTCTGAAGAAAAAGGTTGAATTGATACGCATAATGAGTGGTTGTGAGTAGATGTGGTATTTGTGAATTGAAGTAGAGAATGAAAAATATTTGAGAAAATATTAGCAAAAGCATCCTCTACTTCCTCAGGATTTGAAACGTTGTGATCCCTAATCATAATAGAGCCAGGTATCGTAGAAATGCTCTTCTCAGCCGCCATAAAATTCCAAAAGGATTTCGGATCTCTCATGATATTAGTCCCCACACTCGGTTGATAAATATTAGACGCCCTCACTACTATAGAGAAGTATATTCGATTCTTTGATAATTTCCAACTTTTAATATATAAACTTTATTTAATCTTCTAATAAATTAGCCTTTAGAAATTAATACACAGTGAAAAGCAACAAAAAGAGGAAAGCATTTTTAATGAAATGGCCTTAGCATCGAATATTTCCACCTCTGCTTCTAACGACGGCTTGACATCGACAACTCATACACAAGATACGCGAACTTGTGCCATTCTGCTCCAATCCATTCCATATTTCCACAAGGCGGCGCCCTACCTCTTCGTGGTTGTTGACTGGTTTCGGATAATCTTGCAGACGTTTACCAAGCATGTCCCAGACATGCTCTATTGGATTGAGGTCTTCTCGTTGGACAATCCATGGTGTCGATTTCAATCTCCACAAGATAATTTTGAACAATGCGAGCACTGTGGGGCGGTCATTATCTTGCATTAATAAAAAATTTGGTTGTCCAATATAAGGCACGAATGGCACAACATGGTCTTGAAGGATGTTAGTTATGTACTGGTTAAGTACTGGTCAGCATTAATACTTCCATTGTTTAACACTACTAAGTTCGTACGAGTTGATGCCTACACCATTACAGAACCTCCACCAAATAATATGCTTCTGAACTTACTGCAAATGAGAATTAATGAATATTAAATCTCATCTTTACATGTAAATGTCGCCTTATGTGATACGTTAATAACTACAATCCGACAAACTAAGTTTGTACCAGTATGTAGAACACACCTCGTCGCAATTCCGACCTTCCTGGTAATTAGGATAATTAAAAATTGCTGAAAAGCCACGTCCATCAACGGAACGTGCACACGCGTTTCGCCATTATTGGAGCTTATCAATGTACGGTATCTCGAAGACGGATATGGCTTTTCACTTCTATACTTTGTGTGTATATAGTTAACATTCTGAACTTACTGCAAATGAGAATTAATGAATATTAAATCTCATCTTTACATGTAAATGTCGCCTTATGTGATGCGTTAATAACTACAATCCGACAAACTAAGTTTGTAACAGTATGTAGAACACAACTCGTCGCGACTCTGACCTTCCTGGTAATTAGGATAATTAAAAATTGCTGAAAGGCCACGTCCATCAATGGAACGTACAGACTCGTTTCGCTCTTATAGGAGCTTATCAATGTACGGTATCTCGAAGACAGAATGGCTTTTCACTTCTATACTTTTCGTGTATATAGTTAACAAACTGAACTTACTACAAATCAGAATTAATGAATATTGAATCTCATCTTTACATGTAAATGTCGCCTTATGTGATCCGTTAATAACTACAATCCAACAAACTAAGTTTGCACCAGTATTTAGAACACAGCTCGTCGCTACTCCAACCTTCTTGATAATTAGGATAATTAAAAATTCCAATAAGAGCGAAACGCGCCTGTACGTTCCTGTGATGGACGTGGCTTTTCAGCAATTTTTAATTATCCTAATTACCAGGAAGGTCGGAGTCGCGACGAGGTGTGTTCTACATACTGGTACAAACTTAGTTTGTCGGATTGTAGTTATTAACGCATCACATAAGGCGACATTTACATTTAGAGATGAGATTTAATATTCATTAATTCTCATTTGCAGTAAGTTCAGAATGTTAACTATATATACACAAAGTATAGAAGTGAAAATCCATATCCGTCTTCGAGATACCGTACATTGATAAGCTCCAATAAGAGCGAAATGCGTCTCTACGTTCCGTTGATGGACGTGGCTTTTCAGCAATTTTTAAATAATATGCTATTTTGAATGTTGCATTGAGCATATCGTTCATTTGATTGTCTGTACAAACGAACACGTCTATCAGTGAAACAGACAAAATCTTGATCTGGACACCACATACAGAATTAGCTTCTCTTAAACGTTTACGAACTGTTTCTATCCTAATTCGATTAGAATGAACTCCCTGCAGATGTGATTGCAATCACCGGCTTACAATGAATCGTCTTCTTAGAGCAGAAAGTCTGAAAAAGCGATTCTGTACACGGGTTGTTGCTCGATGTCTACCTTGCTGAGGTCATCAGATATGGTTACCAGTATCCCTATACTTTTGTTTCATTCGAGATACGGATATATGAGACGCACCGAATCTTTCGCCTATTCGGCGATAACTCCAGCCTTCCTATAATAACACAACGACTCACGTACATTCCTCTCTCGTCAAATTTAGAAATTCACGTTACATAATGGTTGAAAAGGCAAAACAAGAAACAAGAGGATAATTTTACCAATATTAAACACGATATAAACACAAGTTAAAATTGATTGTATATTAAATTATTACTGGATGTGATTTAATTTTATGTAACTAACCGCTAAAACAACACCAAATGTCAACACAAGTTTGATAGCTGAACATCAGATACCAAGTCCTTACAAACCAACGCCAACCACTACAAACGGTAAGAAAAGCGCCATGCCATTTACAACGCCCATGGTTTGGCGTGAACAAATGAACCATTCTGCTGATTGCTACTTTTGTTACACGAAAGCTCTCAGGTTTTCCAACAAAAATATGAAAAAAGTGTTACGCTAGTCTGCCCTCTGTCACTTTTCCAGTCCTCATTCAGAAACTTTGCCAATACCAAGGCCCATAGGTGTTTCGAATGAAGAATAGGGTGTTACAGAACCAGAAGAAGCAAGTTATCGACCAACGATGATATTTACCGTCTGAAGAGATCGGACCACACCCAATAAATTAGCTAGAATCGTCTTATTCAAAACTCATCCGAACTTGAGTTTGTCAAGAACTAAAACAGAAATACTAAGAGAATGGAAGAGAATGGTGTATCGTAGTCGTGAGAAAGAACTGTCACAGTATCTGTAACCGACTAGCGTCTTTCATACAGCAATAATGTCGACGATTTTATGTTGGCATTAGGTCATCAACACCTTCCCGAAGAATGGCGTCAACAGTTAATTACAAAATGCACAAATAGTATATCGGTGCTGACCTCAAGGTTGTTGAAATTCTACTCAGTTTACAACTAGTATACGAAATTTTCTTTGCGAGTCCGACGGACTTTCAAAAAATTCCCACCACATTGTTAAAGACTGGCCAGTCAGCGCTCGGTATATTCCTGAACAAAAGAATGTAAGTCATTAGTTGAACCTGATAAAATACTTCTACCGCCATTACACATAAAATTAGGTTTGACGAAAAATTTCGTGAAAGCATTGGATTCCAATAGCTTAAACAACAATTTCCCAAAATCTCAAAGAGTGAGCAAGGAATTTTCGTAGGACCCCAAAAACTAAAGACAAAAAGTTTGAAAAAACCTTAAATGACTTGGAGTGTGTTGCTTGGAATGATATTAAAAATGTGACTCACAATTTTCTAGGAAACGGGAAATCGGACAATTATATAGCACTCATAAATTGGGCTGTAACATGAGCTTTAAAATCAATTTTTTGTACTCGCATCTGGATTTATTTTCTCTGAACCTCTGCGACGTGAGTGATGAACAGGGCGAAAGGTTTCATCAAGGTATTTCTGTTATTGAAAAACGTTATTAGGGTATAAGGAAAAGTGAGATGTTTGCTGATTAATGAAAGTGCCGAAGACCAGCATAAAAGAAAAGCAAAAGGAAAACCATGTTAAATAAGACGATTCCATACAGCTATATAATGTACATTCCTAATTAATATTATTTCGTTTATTTAATTTTCAATATTTTTTTAACATGACGTGCCAGAATAAATTTGCTGTTATTACTGTTGTTAGAACTATAAAAGAAACGAAAATTGTACATAGTTTCTAAAGTCACTGAATACGTTGCAGCATAAAAGAGCTCTCCGATTGCCATTCACATTACCCGAACTTTAAAACGCTCTTTCGTAACTAGATAAATGAATAAAGTTGACCAGCGATTTTGATAAGCACGAAATAGTATACTATGTAACGAATGACGAAAGTAACATTTTTTTAAGCGATAGAACAGTTAATGTTCGTGAGCTTAAAAAAATTGTTTCGACGAGCTAAACACTATACTTTTTCTACGGCCTCGTCTGGCATTATAACAAACTTTAAAATATATGTAAACAAATACTTTATTTTCAATTAAAAATTACTAAGCTATATATTTAAATTAGTTATGATTTAAACATTTATATATAGAATATGTAGACCACAAGGTCGATGATTTCAAATTTTCCCACAATTTTGCAAAATATGCAAACAGTACAATTGCCGAATATGAATTTACGCTATTATCAGCCCTCTATTCAATGAATTTTACATAGACTTCTTCATACCTCTTTCTCGATTTTTCTCATAATAAGTCCGCATAGGTTTTCTTATCTTGATTTACTATTTCTGGTGATGTACTAGGGATATCTAAATCACTTTCTCATTCAGAAATCATGATAAAGCTACAAACAGCACAAACTGACGTTATTTAAAAATTAGACGATATAGCAATAACAGGCAACTAGACGCAAGTGAAAATTAGTATGTAATTTTCGTCACTAGGGACGAAAGTTAACGTTATGGGATTTTCTCTCACTAGTGATGGAAGTAAAATTTTCGCTGCAGTATTCGGTGACGAAAAATGTCCTTTTATATACAGGGTTGGGTAAAAGTAACGCATCAGTCGAATAATTCCGTAATTATAAACTTTAGAACAAAATATTGTTAACAAAAGTTTTTTGACAAGTTATTTTGTATTGGTTCAGTCATTTGTTTCTTTTTTCATGATGATTACATATATATATATATATATATATATATATATATATATATATATATATATATATATATATATATATATATATATATTTTAAATGGGAATAATATTATTTTTTAGACAATTCGCAATCTTTATTAAGTTCTGAATATGAATGCGTACTATTTTCATGGGGTTAGATAATAAAAATATTGAGAAAAAAATAAAATTTAACAAAAGTAAACAAACTACAAAATTAAATTAAATGCTCAAAGTGACGTCCTTCTACGACCTGACAGTGTCCTAAACGTTCCAAAAAATGACGAATTGTATTTTGTAAACTATTAGATGGTATGGCTTGTATCTCACGAGTAATTTTTGCTCTCAAATCCTCTAGGTTTCTAGGTTTCTCCTTGTGTACTTTCGACTTCAAGGGTCCCCAAAGAAAGAAATCCAATGGATTTAAATCCGGAGACCTAGCGGGCCAATCAATAAAACCCCGACGTCCAATCCAATGACCGGGAAAAATTGTGTCTAAATACTGTCGAACATTAATAGCATAATGTGGTGGTGCTCCATCTTGTTGAAACCATAGATTACGGTTTGGCATGCTTGGTTGATTGTCGTTACGAAATAAAATCAACAGATCTGGTACAATATGGTTACGCAATAAATGTAAGTAACCATCACCATTTAGGTTGTGTTCCAAGAAGTACGGACCTATGATTCGTTGCCCAACAATGCCAGCCCACACATTAAGTTTGTGGCGATGCTGTGTATGATTTTCTCGCATCCAATGTCAGTCACCCAATAACGGCAGTTATGCTTATTTACAAATCCATTTAGACAAAATGTAGCTTCGTCAGAAAATACGATGTTAAACTTAAAAAAAGATATAAAACCCCTTACCACAATTATTAATCGTATCCTAAACACGTATTTCGACAACTAAGTTGTCATCATTAGGTAAAACCACTAATCAAGGTGCCGCACATTGGGCACAGTAAAGCTAGTACAACTGCTTACGCAACAACTTTACGCGGCGTCCACGTATACACTAACTAAAACATACAAATATATTGAACGAAAGGATCGACAAAATATTACCTCTCTTAAGGAAAACGGCACCCACATGTGTTTTCTCTACAATTTGTGACAACGTCCACGACCTTTTTATTTACGGTTCTAAGAATGAAAAGAGACAGGTGAAGGGGATCGGTCCTTTATCTTAGGTCCTTAGAATTTTGTTTGTTTTTAGCGATATGAATACTTTCGTAGGCGTCAAGATCGCGGGGGTTATTAATGGCCTTGGCAAGTTTCAGCCCTTTAATCGACACATTGTGCAGTGTACTTAAAGTTGGCATGGTTGGCAACATTAGATTTATCCGGTCTATTGCATTTAATATGTGATATGTATTCTTTAAACCGGGTTATTATTGGTCGTTTTGTTTGGCCTATATATTTCAAATTACAATCATCGCAATTAATTTCTAATATACCTGATTTCGAATTAAAATTAACTTTATCTTTGGCATTCCCTAGGAGACTTTTGATAGTATTTTTGGACAGACAGGCAACTTTGAGACCTCGTTCTTTCACAACTTTATTAATGTTTTTCGTGATGGGGTGGTATGGTAAACACATGTACTTTTTCTCCTGGTTACTTTGAGATGTCAAACTTGTGGATTCGGGGATTGTATTTTTTAGTTTAGTTTTTCTACTTAATTTATTGATTATTTCTATGTCAAAGCCATTATATTTCGCGAAATTTTTAATGAAATCCAGTTCTATTTCATATTTTTAATATTATTATTAATATTAATAAGTTACATCTGACGGACGAAAGAGACTTTTTCGGCAAAGTCTCTTTCGTCCGTCAGATGTCACTTATTAAGTAAGTGCCACCTTATAGGATGATATTTGCTTTATCTAGTGAGGGACTTCGGCTTAATGGCATATACAGATACAGATCTATTTATAAAGATTTGTATCATTTGTATACATTGCTTCACTAGCTTAACTGACGACGCCTATAGATAGCAGAAACATATGTCTTAAGCAGAAGTAAATGCCGAAAATACGAAGTTTTGTCCAAGTATACAGTTACAGATATGTAAATTATTTACATGTCTGTTTCATAATGAAACAAAAGCGTTATACGTGCATATTAACGTATAGATATATTTAAAACCTTTTTTGTATATTTACCGCCATCTGGCTTATTTATGGACAACCCGTATTGTTTCGTTTTTTGTATCAGCATAGCTGGTCAAACGAAAGATCCCTTTTTTCGGCAAAGTCTCTGTCGTCCGTCAGATGTCACTTATTAAATAAGTGCCACCTTATAGGATGAAATTTGCTTTATCTAGTAAGGGATTTCGGCTTAATGGCATATTCAGATACAGATCTATTGATAAAGATTTGTATCATTTGTATACATTGCTTCACTAGCTTAACTGACGACGCCTATAGATGGCAGAAACATATGTCTTAAGCAGAAGTAAATGCCGAAAATACGAGGTATTGTCCAAGTATACAGTTACAGATATGTAAATTATTTACATGTCCGTTTCATAATGAAACAAAAGCGTTATACGTGCATATTAACGTATAGATATATTTAAAACCTTTTTTGTATACCGTATCATTTCTTACTAATTTAATTATTAATTGCATTATACATTTCATAATCAAAAAATACTCTCCATACCGAGGTCCATTAAGTATACCTTCAATGAAGAAAGGCCAAATAACATTGTTGTCTATCATCACTACCCATACATTAATTTTCTCCGGATACTGAGTATGCACTTGCCGCATATAACGGGTCTCTAGACGTAATTTGATAGTTATGTCTATTGACTACACCACTCAAACAAAATGTTGCTTCATCTAAGAACACAATTTTTCTGATAAAATTTCGATTTGCTGCGCATCTGTTCTGCAAGTTTTCACAAAATTATATTCTGCGATCGGAGTCGTCTTCAGTTGATTCATGACAGAAGCGAAGTTTATAGGGTTCAGCTTTTCTGATTTCAGTATATTCAGAACGGAATTATAGCATACACCATTATCAAGAGCTGTGGTTGATATTTGTGAATTCTCTTCCAATACGAATACCACATCCAACTTTACGTTATCATTTGTTACCGAATTTGGCATTCCAGACGTATGTTTATTTTTTACATGATAAGTTCATAAATAGCGTCTTACAGTTTCCACAACCGCTGATTTTATGATTTGATTACCTGGACTAAGTTCATTGAACAGATTCAAAACTTCATTGTAAGAACGCTGTTTGTCTTCATAGTCTCGCAACATTAAAATTTCAATGCGTTATGATTCAGTCAGGAACACCATAATAGACAACACAACAATAACTAACACTACAGAGAAATATTGCTAACAACATTAGACGATTTTGAAATAAAAAGCTTTTAACTAGACAACTCATTTATTGGCCTTGTTGTTTGGCTTAACTTAGTACAAAACATAAAATTATTCATTGATGCAATTAAGGTTCTATAAAATTATGAATGTGAGGCTTTGAACATTTAATCTAGTCAGCTAATCATTGTTATTTTTTGTTAAAATAAATAAATTGCTAAAAATTCCGAGTTTAAAGGACTTGTTTTTGGGAATTAGCTATTTTACCAATTCGTTCATGGCTTATGATGTTACTAATGAAAACTAATTTCCAGGAAGTAATATTTTTGATCTCAATAGCAATGTGGAGGTTTCCTGCATCCAGAATTTAACAAGGCATTCAAAAATGTAAAAATATACAGAGTGTTCCATTTAAAATAACAAATTGGCTCTTATTTCCGATATAACCGAGAGTGGCACAGCAAATCTGATATTATTTTTTGAATCTTTGAATCTTTTTATAAAGGAATACCCAATTTTATTTAAAAAGATTTATCCGTTCAAGAGATACTTAGGGGTATCCAAACTTTTTACTAACACTAACACTAAATTTTCGTTCAATAAAAATTATAATCAAATCACACAGATTTTTTTCAGAAATGTATACTATTTCAATATTATTTTATTACGCCAAACGATTCATATATTCTAAACGACGCGCGTAGAAATTATTATAACACATTTAAATGAACGTATCCAAGATAAACACGATTAACATTCAACAAGAAACAGTTGAAATGGCATGGGCGGACTTTTGTATAATTAGAGATGGCGGCAATCAACCAAAGATCTGACTACGAAACAGGACGTGAAGTGCTTGATATATTACGGGCAAATATAAAGTGACAGGCAGCGGCAACAACACTTTATATTTCACAAAGGTAGATTTAATTCGTTTAAAAAGTTTATACCAAATGAAAGTGTTACTCTGACAGTCAAGATCCATAGACAAACTTCATATAATTACTAAAACCTTTCACGATATCATGCAGTGAATGTCTAGAACTCTTCACTTAGCTTGTGATTTTTGTAATTTCCTGCTTTTTTTTATAACTTAATATTAGTCTCAGTTGGAAAGGTACAAGTTTTTATTCGTTTGATATTTTGGCATAGAAAAATTCCTGAAAACTACTTTACATATAATATATGCAGGACAAGAAGAAATTATTGAGAATAAAAGACGCAATTAATATTTTCTACGATTTTATTTTAAATACTCTCAAAGTAATTCCCATCAGCAATGATACACTTAACCATTCCTTCTTTCCACTTTCTGAAAGCTCCCAACCAATCTTCTTTCGGAATACCTTCAAAATAAGCGTGAACTGCGGTATTAATCTTTTCTTCAGATGAAAACGTTCTAACCTGCAAATTGCGTTTAAGGCCAAAAAATCGCCAAAATTCACACATTGCTAAAACAGGTGGGTACGGCAGATATTCTATTATTTTTATATTTATTTATATTTATATACAAAAACTGGAGAGTTAAAGGTGTCATACGAGATGATGCATTATCTTGGTAGAGCATAATTCCTTTCCTGGAACTGTAATGTCAGAAATGGCTAGAATGATCGCAATGATATGTACCCTGGTCGTAGATTCGTTTCTGAGACGGACGCATTTATCGGTAGAATAAAGAACTCATTCGGGAACGATATATAATAATTTTAATGTATGTGTAAAATAGTATAATAGGCGAAGAGCACAATATACAGTAAGTATATATTAAATATATCAAATACACGTGTAGCATATAGAAAAATTAGCGATATATTTAGCACAGGTAAGAAAAACCTACACGGAAGAGAAGTCCTTTGTTTTTCTTTTCTGCCAGGGGAAAGATGTGATAACTTAAGTAGGACATCTATTTTAACACATTCAATGTAATACATATTTAATGCAACACGTCCTTCTTAGTTACTACATCTTGTGACATTCTAGTTCATTTATCTAGGTTAGCATGTCATTAAGTAAGCAAATATGTAAACCAGGTCACATTAACTAAGTTAGTAGAAGTAGAGATGATATATAAACTAAAGACTGAGGAGTCTTATCAGTCTTGTGTATCAGATCGTTACGTTGCTATATAAGTGACCATTGTAACTTGTAATGATATTGTTATTTATTTAATTAAACGTTACTATAAATCGTTAGCGAATGAGTTGTTTATTCTACCGATAAATCTGGCTTTTAGTGAGTTCGCATCGGAAAAGAACGTACGACCAATACCAGGGGACATCACAGGACTCTACTGAACACTTCAGGCAAACATTTCTCGGTGTACCACTTAGCTGTAACTGTCTTATGTCCATCTAGCTTAATTAGATTTATTAATCACATATTTCTGAATTATATTGTAGGTGTTTAATCATCTTCGTGAATCCATATACTCTCTTGGTAGGGCGGAAGGTCGAAAAAATGAATATAAGTTTCGTCACCTGTCACTATTTTGGAAAAAATTTGGTGCCCGCCATTATTTAAGAAATTTAAAGTTTAATGGCAGATTATTATAAGCTCTGATTTTTGGAAGTCAGAAAGGTGATGCGGCACAAAACGACCTGCCTTTCTTTAAATGCAGGTGATCGTGTATGATTGTTTTAACAGCTGAGGATCCAATCCTGAGTTAATGCTCTATTACAGCGTAAGTGGCTTTATTGTTCTCTTCAATTATTTTTAAAGGTGGCAATGTTTTCGTTGATAACAGCCGTAGAAGGGCGCCCTGCTCCTTTTTGTTGCTGAACAGAATTCCTTTCGCGTTCAAATTCCCTATACCATCGGCACGTTGTAGCCAAGGAGGGAGCTTGTTCAATAAAAACTGAATCTAAACTCCCTTTGCATTCATAAGCGCTAAAATCTCTTTTAAAAACATAACAAATTATGAATTCAAAGTGCTCTCTGGTTAACTCAATTTTCTTTTACTTTTAAAACATAAGTAGCTGAGTTATAATA
This sequence comes from Melolontha melolontha, assembly GCA_935421215.2. Classification (NCBI taxonomy): domain Eukaryota; kingdom Metazoa; phylum Arthropoda; class Insecta; order Coleoptera; family Scarabaeidae; genus Melolontha; species Melolontha melolontha. The sequence continues at coordinate 38,180,698 of OW285243.1, forward strand.
AGGGACCGGGCACAAGAGGCCTATGCCTGGGCGTACAATTGAAAATTTGAATTTTTAAAAAGTTTTTAATTTTATTTATATAATTGACAAACAAACGTGATCTATTAAATGCGAAATATATTTTTATTTGCTCATTTTGTCGTTCAAGTTGAGTAAAGGAGTATTAACATTAACTAGCAATAATTTCTCAAGTTTCTCATCTGTAAAATTTCTTCTCTTTGAAGAAAATACATGGTTGTAGATAGAAAAAAAAATTCAGAAAAGTACCAATTGAGAGTAGCTCTTTACAGGGAAAAACTTTAATATTTGTCACTGCCTCCTGCTCCAGTAATAAATAGCTGGGGAACATGGTCGGAAGCTATTAGATTTTAAGCAGAGAATATCGATAGTTTACAAAATTTCGTTATATGTTTAAATGACGATGTTCGAAGTATTTCTAAGTGCAAGGAACTAATACAAATTCCAAATTTAAAAAATCAGTTCTACTTTCTTCAGGAACACTTTGGAAATTTGCCAAAGCTAATCACTTATTTTGAAAATCAAAAGCTCAAATTAAATGATGGATTAACCACATTAGATGTGACAATTAATAATTTGGAAAATATTCTAAGTGACTTCGGATGTGGCCTTCGGCAAGAGTTAGACGCAGTTTTTAATAAAACTCCAAATTTAGTAGCATTGCGCCAATTGTGTATGGGGACAATGCCTTAAAATATAACTGTTAAATATGCTGAAATAAAAGAATATTTCCATTATGCACCTCTAACTGTTGCGATGTAGAAAGTATGTTTTTTGTCTACAAGGATACGTCCTCCCGTGTCCGGTCCCTAGTTATTACGTGTTACTTTACTCTAGTTATCAGATATACCGTTTAGTTTCCGTTATTTTTGCCTTCTTTCATATACTAAAGATGAATTTCTCGAAGGAGGAACTCGTAGACATGGTATTTGTTCTTGGAGTTTGCGACAGAAATCGAACAGAACGTTAATACAATAAGATTACCACAATGAAACAATGGTGCTTAATCAAAGATCATTGCTATTTTATTACATTTACAAAATATGTGTTTTTTAATACCGTTAATCAAATTATTTCAGCGTAGAATGGACATATCCATAAAATTGGGGTGATATTCCTAATAATAAAGAATATGTTTCTTTTGTTATTAAACAAACTTATCATATGATGCCTTATGGTGTCTTATGTGAGAAAAAAAATAATGATGGATGTACAAAAATACATTCTGGGACAAGTTAAAACGTATTATTCGTTTTCCCAAAAATTAAGGTTTTGAACATGTTGGATTCTTACAAAAAACGCTTCAATATTTTGTACTATGTTATCTAAATTCATTATTTTTCATATTTTCTCGTTCTATTATGTTTACTTTCGTTTACAAATTCGTAAGATGCCTAAACTTTAGCATTGCTAAAAGACAAAACAAACAAAAAAATATCATGCTACCAAGTACACCTGTCACAGATCATATACCATTACTTACATAAATACTAAGGGGCTTTTACGAAGCTTTTAATCCTAGTTGACATCTTTAAATAACTTTCGTGTGTTTTGCAAATGTATTTATACACATTCGGATGTTATCGTGGAAACTGAAGAGCGTTATGTCCTCTCTAATATCTCCCTAAAATCTTAAAATTCGATAAAACATCCGTATGTGCGACTGTAAAGATAAGTTAGAACGTCGCAATCCGACACGATTTAAGGAGTGTTAACTCAACCCTCAGACATCTAACGTGTTTGTGTTTATTCGACTGTGTCCGGAAATCGTATGTCACTTTCGCCAAATGTTGTGCATCATTTGTTGGAGATAGAGGGAGAGTTGTCGAAAGAAGGTGACATATTTGCACGACTGTTCCTAAAATATTCTAGAGATCCAATTCATTAAAAGGGCGTTTAGAGTAAAATCTTTAGGATTATGTGTGCGTGTGTATATATAGTAGTAATATATGAGGGGTATATATGCAAAACGCGACAAGTCACAAAAGAACGAAAATTGAGTTATATAAATCATTAGACTTGTCGACTGTTTCTGTAAGATTTTACTATATATTTAGCTGCAAAATTCAACAAATGAATAGAAATTTCATAGGTTGAAATATCCGATAAGATGCAAAGTGCGACATTTGTCTACTCGGTTCAGTTGCAAAGACCGACACGTCCACAGTAGCCAATAGAAATAAAGAATTATTCTCATGTGATCTTGTTGACATCATGGCCGACTGTGGTTGCTATTATATAAATGCAACAAGTGTTGTTTAATAAAAGTGAAGTGAATTTTCAAATACTACGGGATGGAAACGGGATGTTCAAGAATAGTGGAAGATAATGAAAATCGAGCAAGAAAATGGCATTGCATCCCAGAAGATTGGAAGCGAACAAAAGCAAAACGTGCAAGGTAAGCATAACAGTAGGGTTATGTATCTATGTAATTTAAAATAAATCTATTTTATTATTTGAAGGTATGCCCCTAAATCTTTGCCCATATTTCCTCGATGCGGCCATAAAGGAAAACCATACCAGCCTTATCAATGTACTTCACATCTAAACATAACTGATGTAAAAAAGTTCCACGAGTTATTCTAATGTACGAAAGACAAAGCCGCTCAAGACACATTCGTTCTTACATATTGCACTGGAACTCCCCCTAAAAGAAAGAGACCTAGGGTTAATCACCGAGCAAAATCTAAGGCCCACGCCATCTCCATTGCATATACAATTAAAACTACAGAGGGACTAAAAATTCCAGTTTGTCCAGAGGCATTTTTGGGTGTATTAGGTATAAAGAAAGACCGAGTTATACGATTAGTAAAGAAATTTGGACAAACTGGATTGCCACCCACAGAAACTCGAGGAGGAGATAGAGTAAAAAATCAAAATGATACAAAAAAAGAAAGCATAAAGAAATTTGTTGAATCTCTCAAATGTACCGAAAGCCATTACTGCCGTAGTGATACTCCTCATCGAGTTTATTTACCCTGTGAATTGAATGTGAAGAAGCTTTGGTTTATGTATAATCAGCAGGCCTAAAACAGTCTGAAAGTGAAGCTTTGTTATTTCAGAACTTATTTTAACAGACATTTTAATGTGGGTTTTGGGACTCCCCAGACAGATCAGTGTTCCAAATGCTTACAATTTAAAGAAAAAATTAAGTACTGTGCCGATCTCACTGCAAAAACAGAATTAATAACTAATCATAAGATACATAAACTCCAGGCTAAAAGTTTCTATGACCTGTTGAAAAAAGATGAACCTCACATTGCCAATTTCTCTTTTGACTGTGAAAAGAATATGCCGTTGCCTAAATTGCCAAATCAACAAGCGTATTTTCTATGCAGACTAATTTCTATAATTTCAGTGTAGTAGCTGGAAATTCAAAATCAAAGCTTTCTGATAAGAATGTTTGGAGTTTTGTTTGGACAGAAGCGGACAGACCTAAAAGTTCGAATGAGATTGCCTCTGGAGTTTATCACGTTTTATCAAATTTTGAATATTCTGAAAACATAACGACAGTTCGTCTATTTTGTGATTGGTGTGGTGGGCAGAACAAGAAATCCACATTTATGGGAATGCTTTGTAACTGGCTGTATTGTTCTGCTCCACCCCATATTAAGCATTGCGAAGTTATTTTTCCTGTGGTAGGTCATTCGTTTCTACCACCCGACAGAGTGTTCGGCAATATAGAAAAAGCTGTGAGAAAACAATCTGAAATACTAAACCCAGAAGGTTACATAAACATCATACAATCTCGGGCAAAAATTTTGAAGATGGGACAAGACTTTAAAGTTTTTGACTGGAAAAAAGAAACTCAAAGAATCCTTAAAAGTCCATCCAACTGGCACTTCCAATTTAAACCTTGTAAACAATTTATTTTTCAAAACAACAAGGATACTGTTTTAATAAGAGGTGAAACCTTGTATAGAAGTGACATGGGGCATGCTAAGGGAGTTTGTAAGAGAGGCCTAAAAATTATAGGCATGAAGCCAAAAGAACTACATGTAGAGGTACCACCTAAACCAGATAAGATAAAAAGTATTGAAAGTTTATTGCTTAACCATTATGGCGAGAATTACAGAGTAAATCCAGCATTGCAGTATCTTGTTCAACTTTTTGAACGTAATATAGAAATCGTTGATGCTGCCATCGACGAAAATTCAGAACCGGAAGATGTAGCAGGAGCAGTTTGCAATTAAAGCTTAACTTTATTATTCCTAATTATTATTGTGTATTGTTTTTGTGATACTATTACTTTAAGTTTAATGAGTCTGTTTGTTTTTCCTTTAGAATTTGAATTATGTTCAGTGGACACTTAACTCTAAATTATATTTTATTCATGTCCAGAGTGTGTTCTATTATTATGTTCAATAAACATGACTTCAAAATAATATTATTATTGTCTCTTAGTACTTGTGTTTGTATATTTTTAGATTCAAGTGTCGACAAGTCCACCATTTAAACGCAAAACTGGACATGTCAATCTATTTTTTTTAAATTTTGGCTTTGTTTCAACACATCATTTTAAAAGGCATAGTGTTACTTAAAGAAACACTGTTGCCAATTCAATTAAAAAAAAAGAAAACCAGGCTATCACTATAAAGACGCTTGTGACAATTGTTTGCAGTTTTCTTAAAATTCGTTTAAAATGACATGTCGCATTTTGCATATACAGGCTGATTCATTTTCGGCCGTCACCACGGGGATCTCGCTTATTATTGGAGATAGAGTATAGGTTTAAATTTGGCAAAGTTGTTAAATTTTGTGTTTGTTATAAATCCGTAAAGAAAATAGACCTGTGACAAATGACCTTCGTTATTTAAAAAAAATACGCGAAAACCCCATTTTCTTCTTTTACCTGTAGCACCGACATTTGGCCATGTAGAGAAAAAATAAAAACACATCCTTGTGGCCATTTCTAAACCTCCATCCAGTGGTGTACTCTAAATTTTTATACCACGTTTCGTTTCTTTCTGGCCATTATCAACTATCTAATTTCTTATAGGCGCCATATTTGATTTAGACACCTTCAGAAAGAGTTTTTTTTTCTTATTTCAACCATGTACCACATGCTGACTAAAATTTTTGACATTAGGTCTTATTTGAAAGAATAAATTATAAGATTAAATAAGGTAGCCATGAAATTTCATGATGATGATTAGATTAATCAACAATCTAATCATTTTTATATTTTGTACGTAAATTTTATTATTTTTTAACTCTACATTTTTTACCCCAGAAGAAGAGACAAAGTGTTGCGAAATATAGGGTAATTTACCCGAATTTAAATAAATTTTTGATATATTTATATATATAATATCTTCGTGACCTTGGTATGATAAGGTAAACTTAATAAGTCGGCGATTAAAGGTCTGGTTCATTACTTCAAAGTATATATATTTAAAACAACCCTACATATTTCGGCAATATGCCCTTGTCAAGGGAATACAAAATATAAAATATATAATATATATATATATATATATATATATATATATATATATATATATATATATGTATATATATATATAATTCAATGCCGCGACGATTACGCGATGTAATTGATAGTCGTGGAGGACATACACGCTATTGATGAGGTTCTGGATTAGAATTAACAACACCAATTTTATTTTTAGAAGTTTAGAGAAAATTTCGTTTAAACTGTTATTATTTTCTAAAATTAAATTTACTTATTACTAGAGCTGAGGATGTTTGCGGTATAACCATGGTTATATCATATAACCATAGTAATTTACTATGGTTACATGATATAACCATGGTTATACCGCAAACATCCTCAGCTCTACTTATTACTGCCTTACCTGCCTTATTACTTAAAGAAAATTTGCATATGTTGCACCTACAATGTTAGTTCTTGGATTCAATTTCAATAGAAACTGATAAAATGATTGGAGCGTTCATTGTGCTAAAAATTTAAGGTGGGCGGTTAGTCTATTATTTATATATATATATATATATATATATATATATATATATATATTATATATATATATATATATATTATATTATATATATATATATATATATATATATATATATATATATAAACTGACCGGCAAAAAAAACCGCACACCTTAAATTTTTAGCACAATGAACGCTCCAATCATTTTATCAGTTTCTATTGAAATTGAATCCAAGAACTAACATTGTATGTGCAACAAATGCAAATTTTCTTTAAGTAATAAGGCAGGTAAGGCAGTAATAAGTAAATTTAATTTTAGAAAATAATAACAGTTTCAACGAAATTTTCTCTTAACTTCTAAAAATAAAATTGGTGTTGTTAATTCTAATCCAGAACCTCATCAATAGCGTGTATGTCCTCCACGACTATCAATTACATCGCGTAATCGTCGCGGCATTGAATTAATTAAATTTCTTATGTATTCTTGTGGAATTGATTCAAATTCTTCTTGAAGCGCAAATCTCAGCTCTTGCAAAGTAGGTGGTACGACAGCGCGTCGGCGAATACGCCTCTGTAGTTGATCCCAAAGTTGCTCAATAGGATTGAGATTTGGGCTACATGCAGGCCAGTTGAATGTGCGAATGCCGACCTCGTTTAAATACTCGGTTAAGATTCGTGCAATATGAGGCCTTGCGTTATCATGCATTAAAATGAAGCCTTCTCCAATAAAATGGGAAAATGGAATTACAGCCTCTTCAAGAACTTCTTCCACATATCTATGCGCATTTAAAGCACCATTTTCTATTAATATAAGGTCGGTACGTGATTCTGTAGAAATACCAGCCCATACCATAACAGAACCTCCCCGGAAAGGCACCAGTTCCGTAATGGTTCAGTTTGCATAGCGTTCGTTCTGTCTTCTCCACACTCTTTCTCTGCCATCTGGAGATCGTAAACAGAAGCGCGACTCATCTGTGAACAGAACTTCACTCCATTGTTGAACATTCCAATTCGCATGCAAAAGCGCGAACTGAAGGCGCGCTCTTCGATGCCTGAGTAACAACTGCGTTCCAGTTGCCGGTCTCCGTGAATTCAGGCCACTCTCTCTAAGTCTTCGTCTTACCGTTCTTTCACTTATATCAACTCCTCTTACAGCTAGCAAACGATGTTGAAGTTGAACCGCAGTTGACCTACGGTCCCTTAGCGTGTTGAGGGCAATAAAGCGATCATCAACTCTTTGTTGCTCTTCTTCTTCCGGAACCTACTCGTCTAACAAATGTGCCAGTCTCTAAAAATCTATTCCAGGCATCCCGAACGGTAGTGCGTGGTATTCCCAAATGTTGGGACACATAACGTTGACTACGTCCATCTTCAATTAATGCAACAATTTGAGAAACGTCTACCACCGTTAACGGCATTGCTATTGTTACAAAACTTGTGTATTAACTGTCAAATTTGACATTGATTTTAGATAGTAACGAACTAAGCCTACTTGCAATTTTTCATTTTAAGGATATGTCCAAAAAATGTTGTGCATTATTAAAATCAGTTAATATTGTCTAGTTGGGAATTTCATCACCAAAAAATAAAATCCATCGCGTTTTATAATGAAATAAATAATATGAAGCATTTATTAATGAAATATAATCGGATAAACTAAGCAAGTGTAAACAGAAAACATATTAGACGGGTGGGCGGTTTTTTTTGCCGGCCAGTTTATATATATCGTGAGGTTTGTTTATCTCTATACATAGCATATGTTCGGTTTTAAAAAAAGCCTCAATATATGGGAATGTTATGCAACCAACATCGCTCGATTATGTGTTTCGACAAATGTCAAAATCTATGTCAGTAATGTGCATAAAAGAAATGACATTTAAAATATTTTAGTATTTAACATTTCTATTCACCTAATTATAAAATGTATACAAAAGATGAAAAAATAGAAATTTTAAGCTGGTATAAGGCTGAAAACAATTTAAGGAAAGTGCGCGACCTGTTTTCTATAAAATATCTTAACAGGCCCATAACATCTATAGGAACAATTCAGGCCATTATTAAGAAATTTTGTTCTGATGGCTGCATAATAAATACACATAGAAAGAAAATTAAAACCCCCACATTTCAGAAGACCTAAAATTAAATGTGCTCTCTTACATTGAAGAATGCCCCATAACACCATTAAGTAAAATAGCACAACAATTTAATATTTCGAAGACGTCTGTATTTAGAATTCTCAAACAGTAGAAATACAAATCTTACAAGTTTTCTAATCACCAACAATTGTTTGATGAAGATAGAATAAAACGTGTTAATTTTATCGAAATACTATTTAATTTATTAAATGAAAATCATAATATTTTGAAAAAAATACTTTTAAATGATCAAGCGTCTTTTAAGTTAAGCGGTTCTGTTAACTCTCAAAATTATTGATATGTTATGAAAGCTCCTTATTTCACTAAATCATTAACTTAATTTTACCGTTTTACTTACATCTTAAAATATTGGTCACTGATGAATGATCATATTCAAAATTTGACACATACACAATATAACGCTAGAGTTAATGTGTGGGCAGGTATAATCGGCTCTGAACTTGTGCGACCATACTTTATTGACAAAATTTTTAATTCCAATAAATTCTTGGAATTACTTTGAACACGCATGCTTCCTCGAATTGAAAATTTAGCCAACGAAAATCCCTGGTTTGAAATGGGTGGGGCCCAATTCATTCAACTGCAGCAATTACGAATTTTCTAAATTCAAGTTTTCCTGGTCGATGGACAGGGAGGTTTGGTCCGATAGTTTGGCCGGCCGGTTCGACAGATTTATCGCCAAATGACTTTTTTCTTTGGAGGTACCTTAAATTTAAAATTTATAATAATGTAATGTTCACTAACATTGAAAATTTAAACGTAAGTATAGCCTGCGATGAATTACAAACCAAAACGGATTTTTTAACACACTCTTTACAGGAATTTCATAATCGAGTCGCATATTGTATGGAATGTGAAGGTTGACATTTCGAACATTTATTAAAAAGTTAAACAACTATGAATACAAAATATTTTTTTTTTAAGTTTTCATAAAATTCATTTTAAAATTGTTTGTGTAAGTTAAATGTTTAATAAATTATTTTCACACTTTGTTGACATTGACAACTAAAATGCCATATTACGACAAGTGATGACACTTGCAATGTTGGTTGCATAACGTTCGCATGGATTGAAGCATTTATTTTAAGATTGACCATAGGTGTATTCATGTGCTATATTCAGTGATAGAAAAAGATCAGGATATATATATATATATATATATATATATATATATATATATATATATATATATATATATATATATATATATATATATATATATATATAAATAATAAACTTTTTCTTGGTTTAGCGACCTTTAATGAATTCCAATTTTTTAATACGACGTTTCGACTTTTTTATTAATTAATTAAATAAATTAAAATAAATGGGTGAGTTTTGTATCTTTTAATTTTGCTTACTTTAATTTCATTATTTTATTTTTAATTTTAATTAATTCATACAAATGTAAATATATTTCTTACCTTTCTTTGTATTAATTTTTTAGTTCTAATTACTTGAAAAAGACTTAATAAAGAAGTCGAAACGTCGTATTAAAAAATTGGAATTCATTAAAGGTCGCTGAACCAAGAAAAAGTCATTATTTTAATATTATGACACAGACAATAAAATAAATAAGAAATAAATTTTAATTCTTATTAACACTAAATATATATATATATATATATATATATATATATATATATATATATATATATATATATATATACATATTGTTGAGGAACTGAGTTTTCTTATTTATAACCAGTTCCTATGAATGAGAACACAGAAAATTTAAATAGAAATAGAATTTAAAAAATCATTAGTGTATATGTGCAGTCTTAGAAAATTAATGTCTAAATATTAAATAAATTAATATTCCTTCAATCTTTTTACTTTGCATATCATTATATTAATAAAAATTTGACTTTTCACAATTCATCATTCATTCATTTTAAAAATATGCGCATTGGAAGATTACCTGGTCTCTTTGATTAATATCCCTTCTTTAAGTTTTCCTATTAAATAAATTAATAATCTAATTGTACTTGTTATTAGTTTCATTTCCATATCTCTCGATGATATATTTTGACAGTGACAGGTAGATAACCTTCATACCATTTCATCTATATCCGCATTTGAAGAATGCAGCATAATTTATAGGAGAAATTCATATAATTCTTTTTAAAGCACGTTGTATATCCACGGTATGTTTTTAAATATATCGTGGGATCAAGCATGTTATAGAAACCTATAAGTTGGTAATATTCGGGAATATAAGGGGGGTCACGCTTACTGCTAGCGCTAGCTGCTAAACATCTGTAAACTTCAATGTGACAAACATTAGTTTCGTACTGATTATCGAGTGAAACGCAATTGTCATGTCGGTGTTTTTATTATTACGTTAAATACTGCCTAGAACTTATATTTGAGTAATATAACTTTCGAATAAATATAGTTTTGAAGTGAAACAACTGTTCAATAGAAACAAAAGAATAAGAAACTAAAAATTAAGGAATTTAATGAAAAAATTGAGAAAATAGAAAATTGAAATTTATATTTCCCAATACACAAGTTTTTAAAATAAGAAACTGCAAATGTATGTTTTTTACAATGCATAATTAATTAGAAAATACCTCAATCACAGTTATAAACATAGCATACCTATATAAGGTAAAACTATTAATGCTTCTGTATAATATTCGACATATTCATATTAAATTAACGAGAAGAATCTGTTTTTTGATACTCGACTTCACTTTCACTTTCTGCCAATTAATGCGGTCCATTCTGTAAAAGACGCGCCTAGTTCTTAATTACTAAGTTCGTTAACCTACGACCGGCATACACTCAAACTAATAAACATTTAGGAATATATACTCGACGAATGTCTGGTCCAATATGTACCTTGTGTAGGTTGCTGGGAGGTTTACTCGGCGTAATCACAGGGTGTCATGGAAATAGAGACGTTAGCGGAAGACAATGGATGGGCAGGCATTAACAGGTTTTGCGTCGGATAGTGGGAGCTATATCAAGTGCAGGGCCGCCTGAGGAAACTTGTAATTACAATGAACATTATTCACATCGAATGGCAGACGAATTTCTCTGTTGAAGTCCCTAAAGTTATTAAAGCTCTGAAAACAATACGTATTATTTTGTTTTTCACTTTCGTTATGAATGCATTCGCGTATTCATGAACAATAAATAATAAATTTCCACATACAAAGTCATTGCGCTTTTAATATAGGAATTTAATATTGAGTATATAAAAAAATATTTACGTAGTATATTATTAATAGACGATTTGGAAATTTGTGGATATGTCGCCCACAATCTTCGAACACTTAATTCAAGGTTGTCTTTAAGATCCATTAAAATAGCACCTTGGAATTCCTACTACATTCGAATCCCTACGAATTCGAACCATAACAGGATGTCTACTTGTTCCTCTTTTTTAGGAAACATTGATCCGATTTCCCACAACTATTGGTGAAGGGCGGTAAAGGCTGTATGATTGGGATGCGTTCTATTAGGAAACTGTTCTGCCTATTTACGCTGTGCTGCTAATTCATTACAATTAACTTCCGCGTTAACTTCCCTTTTAATAAATAAACCAGACACTGACTTTAAATTGTACGAAATTATTATTATGACAATAACAATTTTTGACATTGACAATTTTCAAACGGCACTATACTGTTTTGTTTTTTTTTTTAAGCAGTAATGTATGTAACAAAATCCTTCCATCTAGGTTTTTACATTTGTACTAAATATGAAATAAGAAAAAACAAGGCCGCTCCACATCGCATGTATTTTCTTGAAAACGGTTGGTTCTTCCGATGTTAGCAGAAGAATGTATACGGCCTCTGACACCTCTCCAAAGCTGTATGCGATAGTCACTGGCCAATAAACATAGAAAGTATAAATTATCATTTGTCAATCAGGTACCAAATTTGAATCGTAAATTAAATGTAGTTCAAGACTAATTTAATTGACCAACAACCAGTTTTGTGGCGCATCTCTAAAGTGCGGTAGTTCCATTAAGAAGCATTTCCCGACCCCAGTTGATAGAAACTTTTTTTCATACTTTTGTATATAAAATCACCCAACAAGAGTAACAACAGTACAAGCATTTCATTCTTTAGGGATTGTTCGTGGACACGCTGTATAGTTGACATTTTGAACTTACTGGAAATGAGAGTTATGAGCACTAAATCTCATTTCTACATGCAAATATTGCCGAATGTGTTGCGTTAATTTCTACAATTTGCCAAACTAAGTCTGTACCAGTTAGTAGGAGGAGTTACGTCTGTCTCCACGATTTCGTGGTGCTAATGAGACGTAATAAGATCGAAATGCATTCAAACGGCCCTGGGACAGATGTGGCTTTTCATGAATTTTTCGTTATCCTAACAACCAGAAAGGTTGACGTCGCGACGTGTCGCGTCTGCATACTGGTACAAATTAAGTTTGTCAAATTGTAGAAATTAACGCAACATATTAGGCGACATTTGCATGCAGAAATGAGATGTAAAGGTTATTAACTCTATTTGCAGTAAGTTGAAAACCATGAACCAAGTTAAGACAGCGGTTATTTATCCTTATAAAAATATCGAAAAGCTTTCTAGAATAGTTAATCGAACGCAAGAATAAAATCATACTACATTTGATGTAAGAAAAATGTCGTCCAGGACAAATGTCGACCAGTTTCGAGAATTAGGATCCTGACATGTAGGCTTAAAAAAGGAAACGTGGTGGATATTATGAGAATAAGGAACTGTAAAATTTCATAACATTTCGTTATTGTCATTTTCATTAATATTTTGAAGAAGTTTTTTTTCAGTCTTCAAGAACTACGTTCATATTCTACGCCATTCTTAGCTTACTTTTAAACCTCTCTGTGGTCTGGAACTATCTTTCGACATAATACATTATTTTTATGCCATCCTCAAACGTTTTGTTAATTCTGATCTGCAGATTCAACTATACAACCATTCAACGATCAATAAAGTCGAGGTCAACAAATAAGAGTGGCCCAAACATAGGACACTGAGGTAAACCGGATACCGATATAAACTGCTGTTCAATTGAAGTGGTCCACTAATGAAAAAAATAATACAAATGAACGTTTTTCCAAAATAAATTAACAAAAAAGCAAAAGGCGGCAGGAATATAACAAAATATGTATTTTTTAACTATTAAAAACCATTTAAGCACTAACTTAATGATAAGAATGAATAAATTGTTAAAAAATAAACCTAAGTGATAATTCAAAAAAATAATGTTTTAACTAAAAGGAAACATTTTTTACACAAAAAATAACTTTAAATGTGGCAACTTCAATTTTAATATTTTGTAGGGCCCCCTCGAGCTCGTGACACAGCTAAGCATCTTCTTGGCATGTTTTCTATTAGCGTATTGATGAATTCTTGCGGTATTCTTTCCCATTCTTCTCGCACCGCTTCCGTGAGTTCATCTAGCGTTGTGGGAGGACGAGCACGAGATCGCAACTGTCGATCAAGTTTGTCCCAAGCATGCTCGATGCAATTGCAATCTGGAGAATTAGGGGGCCATATCATTCTTTCAATATTATTGGTAACAATGATATCCTCGACGATGTGGGCTCGGCGGGGACCCGCATTATCGTCCACAAATACGAAATTTCTTCCAAAATTTCGGGCAAATGGTACAACTATTGGCAAAATACATAGGTCCCTATACCTCTCTGCATTCATGGATTGATTTCTCAAAACCACCAGCTCGGTGCGACCGTTAAATTTTATGCCACCCCAAACAGTAACACCTCCACCTCCAAATGGCACACGTGGGGCCATGGTCCTTTCAAGATACCGTTCTCCACGCTTCCTCCACACTAAAACTCTACTAACAGAATGATGTAGAGTGAATCTCTACTCGTCAGAGAAAAGGCATCTTCTCCAATCGCGGGCCTCCCATCGTAAGTGATTTGCAGCCCACTGCCTCCTAGCGATCTTGTGTTGCCTGGTCAACAGTGGGAATATGGCCCTTCTTCTAGCCCTTAAACCAAACTCGTGCAGCCTTCTTCTAACTGTTAGATTAGATATAACCACTCCTGTAGCTGCACGAAGATCGTTATTCAATGTCCTAGACGACTGAACTCCATTTCGTCTGACCTGGAATCTTAAATACTGATCTTGTGCAGGAGTTGTACTCCTCCGACGGCCTCCCCCATGAGTGTAAATCTTACACTACCACTTCTACGAAATCGTATTGCAACTCTATTAATGACACTGTGAGATACATTATAAATTCTAGCCACTTCTCTGTTGGGATATCCATTTTGTATTAATCTTAGAGCATTGCTCATAATATCTTCACTAAGACGCGGCATTTTTATTAATTTAAGTTACTTAACCCTAGTTTTAAGTCAGCAACAAACTGACAGATATAAACTAATATCAAAAAGTCAATGCCAACCTAACATTTTGTGTGAAATATTCCCCTAACTTAAAAACATATTTCCATTAGAATTTAATCCAATAAATTAATAAAGTATCATAAGTTAAAATTTTAACAAAACGAACATTATATTAGACTTGCTGCGTTAAATAAACTATAAAACATTTAAATTCGTCATGCTACTAAGAGTAACATCAAACTTTTAATAGTGGACCACTTCAATTGAACAGCAGTTTATATAACATTGATATTTAAAACCAAGGTATTATGCATAGTTCATGCGTTCATATAGAAATGAACAAAGAAGGTCAATAATATTATCGGAAATTCCAAATCGATGCATTCACCCCCAGCATGTGAAGCTTTACTCAATAAAAGACTTTTAAAATATTAGCGTAAACTGTGTCACCCTAATAGTGTTCATCTGAAGCATCTGCAACCTGATGAACAAACGTACATAAGTTTGTAACTATTGATCTTCCTCGAGTAAACTCATCGCATGTATTACTCCTACCACCGGATTTTAAAACAGGTACTATTTCAGAAAATTCCCATGTAGTAGGAAATTTCCTCTTCAAGAAACTTAGATTAAATATGAAGAAAGATTGTTCAGGAAAATATTCCAAATCCACCGGATAAGTGTTAATTCATCCATTACTCTGCGTTCTTCATGAGTTTCTGTGTCAGTTTTTCCGAGCAGAAAGCAAACTCTATGGACGCGCGCTGTTTAGGAAGAACAGCATAAATTTTTGCATAAACGACTAACGCACAAAGAAACTGTCACAAACCGAAAGGAACCCTTTTTAGCAACAACGCTTGACTTACTGAGTAGCATGAATGGTATTCTATGCGCCCCTAGCGACAGAAAGCAGTACCACCCATCACAACGTCAGTTCGGCTTCTTTTGGGTACTCCCTCGTATATTTTGTTATAGCGAAGGATTAATATGTATTTGCATAATGTATATTTATCCATGAATAACACTGGCCAACAATTAAATTTTTCTTTTGCTGATTATGATCTGATACATATTTTTTACTTAATATTGATTCGCTAATGCCAAATATGAAATCCATTTGTCCTTATCACGTCAAGTTTTCTTTCTACGGCACTTGTTGTGTGCCGATTTCAAAATTCTTGAAAATCGTTAAGTAGGTAAATGTAGCAAATTCTTAATTTTTCAAAGAATTCAAAGACATTCCAAATACATCGGCAGAATGTGCACTTGTACCTGATCGTATTTAAGTACTTAATGAACTAATTAAATGCTAAACAATAATTATAAAGAAATGCAGGTCTACTAAGCTAATCCTTTCCATTAAGTGAACATTAAAGGTTCAATTAGATTTTATTAGAAAGTGTTGATCACTTAGGACCATTTAAAAGTAAACAAGCGTGATAATAAAACGTTAGTTACATGATAGTTATTAGGGAAGAAACTACATCATGTCTACTACTCGAAGATGTGTAAATAATGCCGATTCGTTTTGCTACATTTGTGCTAGTTTTACCGTTCTCAGTCAAAGGTTTACTATTACTGCTTTCGTTAGGATAATGTATTTGGTTTATTTTGACGTAAAGACTGCTGATCAAGACAAGTCATGAGCTCCGCATAATGTGTGTAAACCATCTGTGGGAAATTTGGGCAGGAGAGCAAGGGAAAACGCCAGAAATTAGCTTTTAGCGTTCTAATGATATGGCGTGAACCGAAAAACCACGTAGATGATTGCTACTTTTGTTTGGTTCGGACCATCGGTTGTAATAAGAAGAATAAGAATAAAATAGTATATTCTAATATCGACTCTGCGATTGGACCAGCGCCTCATTCAGATGAAATACCCGTGCCAGTTTATGAAAAGTTTCCTTCACTTGAGTATTCGTTTCGTGAAGAGATGGCAGATGCTATTGAGGAGCATGATTCAGATGCAGATTGTGACTATGGAGATCACATCAAATTAGGTCTTAAGAAGCAATATGTTAAAGCTCTAGATTTACAAAGTAACTGCTTCCAGTACATATGTGAAAAGTTTCCACTACTGAATCACGAAAAAATTAAAGCTGTGGTATTTTATGGACCTCAAATTAGAACTTTAATAAGAGATCCAAATTTCATCAGCTCTATGAATGAAGCTGAGAAAGAAGCCTGGACTTCATTCACGATGGTCGCGAGCAATTTTCTTGGAAACAAGAAAGCCTGCAATTATAAAGATCTAGTGCAACCAATGCTTAAAAAATTTCACCACCTTGGTTGTAACACGAGCATAAAGCTTCATTTCCTTCATAGTCCTCTTGATAGGTTTGCCTAAAATTGAGGTGCTGTAAGCCATAAACAAGGCGAGAGATTTCATCAAGATTTAAAAATCATGGAAACTCGTTACCAAGGAAGACGGAATCATCATATGAATACTATTGGAGTGTTCAAAGGGACTATCAAACCGAAATATACAGCGGAAAGTGCTACAAACGAAAATTTATACCCTAATTGTTGTTCTTCGTTTTACAAATACATCATTTTTTAGTAATATTTGTGTAAATACTTGCACTGTACACGTGACTAATATTGTATTGAAATAAATAAATGCATTACTGAATTTTATACTTTCTTTACACGAGATACTAACAGGTCTTGTAAATGTAAATAATTACTTACCCGCATTAGTGATTCTTCAAAGAGCATACTACAGTATACAGTTTAATTTTGACCTGATAAGCAAAACTAATATGACTTTCGGATTCAGCACACCCGAATTAGTGAAAAACAGGTATCGCTTAAAAGTCAGCAAAAATCGTGTTGGTCAGTGTGATAGACTGAATTAATAAAAAGGCAGAAGCATTTGATTTTATCGATAATATTGTTAGAATCAGAATTAAAAGAAGATGTCTCATAGTAAGTAAATTATAAAAAAAATATAAATCGAAAAAGGAAGTGTAAAAGAAGAAATAAACATAATTTCATTAAAAACACGTTTCATGGTATTGAGATTTTAATTTACTACAAATGTATCTGCTCCATTTTTTACATCATCCTTCTAAATTGTATCGGAAAAATTCGTATTTAAAAAACCCAAACTTACATTCATTATAACTTGCTTGAGTTTCCTTCTTGCTTTAAGAACTTCCTTTACGTACCACGTTCATTATCATTTAACCGTGCTTCCATATCTAAATAACCGAATGAAAACTACTCCCTTGTTTTAAAAAATATATCGAAAATTTAAAGTTACTTTTTAATATAAAATTGAATGCAAATGAAAAAAATGTTTAACTATCAAAAGCACAAACAAAACGAAACATTATTAAAATGATGTACGATTTATGAATCCAAAAAGTATGAATCAAAAAATTAAATAAAAAACTTTTTCTTGTTTTTTCGCGCCGTCCCTAATTTATCAAATTTTGAAATGCTTATAAGCTGTCGAAACGTCTTTGTGAAATCTTGCATTAAGAAGGTTCCCCAATTTTTTTCATCCTTTTTTTGTTTGGAATCTATCTTTTTTGTCATCGAAATGTTTTTCTTTTGGCACAATTTTCAATTCCGAGAAGAAGAAAAATCTATCTACTAGAGCTAGATCAGGCTGGTAGATAAACAATGGCATTTCGAGCGCAAAATCCCAAGTATTTCCTTATGGAGCTTGATTTTTCAATTCAAGGTTATTTGAGTTGTGACGTCACAGTCACGAAAGGCAGCTAACTTCACGTTAGTTATTACGTAGAGGCCATTGAATCCCACCTCCTTTTCACTAATAAGTAATACAGAGGCTATTAAAATGTAACCATTTGCTTTTTGGAGTTAGATGTTGAAACTGTTAAAAAGGTGTTCAGGAGCTGTTTACTACCTGTTTATAAACTACTCAATAGTACTTTATTATCTGTATTGGTTCAGTTATTCATGCTCCGTTTCACCGAACAGGTGCCGAGCACATAATAAAGTTCTATTGAACAGCCAATAAACAGGTCTTTACAGCTAATAAACAGCTTTTGATTAATTCTACAATTCCTAAACTGCTAGAAAGGGAAGCTCAATCCAAAAGGTGGATGCTTACATTTTAATAGCCTCTCGGAAGTTTACTGCATTGCTTATTAGCGAAAGGGGGAAGATTCAATGGCTTCGGTGAGCAACTGCATAATAACTAACGTGAAATTAGCTGCGTTACTCATCTGTGACGTCAGAGCCCAAACGATCTTGAATGGCTAAATGTTCTTTTATGAAGCTTCATTTTTCCATGTTCATTTGTATATTTTTAAACGTTAGATTGTAAAGAAGTATCGTGCTTTCACCTCAATAATAAACAAGCACGTCTAGAGCCGCAAGTGTGCTTTAATAATAAATTGCTACGTTATAATTAGAGACCGGGCACGAGAGGCCCATGGACTCATCGTTCAGATGCATATTAGAAATATTCTCTTATATCAGCGTATTTAGCAGTTATATTTTGAGGCATTGTCTCCATACACAATTGCCGCAATGATATTAAATCTGGATTTCTATTAAAAACTGCATCTAACTAACAAGGCTACATCCGAAGTCACTTGAGAATATTTTTCGAGTTATTAATAGCCACATTTAATGTGGTTAATCCATCATTTAATTCGAAATTTTGATTTTCACAAGAGATTAGTTTTGGTAAATTTCCAAAGTGTTCCTGAAGAACGTACAACTGATTTTTTAAATTTGGAATTTGTATTAGTTCCTTGCACTCAAAAATACTTCGAGCAACGTCATTTAAACATAACGAAATTTTGTAAACTATCAAAATTCTCTGAATAAAAACCAGTTGCTTCCAACCATGTTCCCCATCTAGTTATTACAGGAGCGAGAGGCAGTGGCGAAGATGGAAGTTCTTCCCTGTAAAAAACTACTCTCAATGGTGCTTTTCTGAAAACTTTTTTAAAAGTGGGTACAAGTCTATTAACTTCCGGAAAGACGTCTCTGATATATTCACAGATCCTGTGGAGAGTGCTACACAAGTAATATGCAGCATACTAGGATATGTTTCCTTTAACAGTCTGCCTGTTTTTAATACATATGCAGCTGACATATAAAAGTATTTTTTCTTTGTACCTGCCGTCCGAATGAAGCATTTGTTGTATATTCTCGTAAATCTCGTAAATGGTTTTAGCTACTTTTTGCGCATCAACTGTATTTATAAGTTTTGTTGCTATTAATTATTCGTTATTTGGAATAGCTAGATGTAGTACACCAGCTATAACATATACCACAGAGCATCCTAATATATCGACAGTTTCGCTGGCATTTATCCATAGATACTGATTTGAAAGATGGCTTCTAATGCGTTCTACTGCTTTTGTGTAGAAAAATAATATTTGCGTAAGGTAGAGTCATCAGGAACATTTCGACCAGTAGATTTTTGAAGAAATATTTTGAAGGTGGGATTGTTAAATTTATTTAATGGAATATTTGCCGCCATTAAAGTTTCACAGAGTTTTTCGTAAAATTGTTAGATTCCAACAAGTCTAATTTCTGTGTATGTGTATGTGTTAGCGATGCTAAGTGAAGTTTTACCTGCCATTTCTTGGAATTTATTAACGATATTTTACAGACTTTGCAATAATTTTTGAAATCACTGGCAATGACCAAAGAATCAGTTTGGCCCTTAATCCACCCGTCATTGTTTCAGGATGATATTATCGACGTTGTCCAATATCATATCTGAAAAAATAATTTAGGCAATGTTGTAACTTTAAATAAATGAAAATTAAAAATGTATGCCTAAGTTATTGAAACTTAACGAAATTCTCTGGTCACGTATATATGTAATTAACAGTTAAAACAATGAAAAGAAGAAACTAACTCGCCGTACTTTATTAATCTTACGAAATATAAACTATTAAATGAAATAAATTATAGAAACTTCTCACGTTTCTATATACGCCCTTGAAGAAAGGAATTAAACTTTAATATTGAAGTAATAGCGTCACAATTCAACGGAAAAAAATACTTGTGCGGTTAACCGAATGTTCTTAGCGATGTTATAGTGATGTTATAGAATATTTATAGGGTCCATCATAATTTCGGCCTGATGCTTACAGTCTCTACACATGAGACAAAAACCTTTCGTAATAATTACGAATGTGCTACCGATACAACAGAAACTAAGTATCTGTAGCACAACACAACACTTTTTTTCAAACAATAGTAGCAAATGACTAAACTACTGCGAGAGACAGCCTTCTAGCAGGTGTACAGGAAATATGCGCAATGGATTTATAATAATATAAATGTAGGTGTAGGTTTCCGCGGTCGTTCTCTAGATGTAGATCTCGGTTTCCCGGTTGGAACCGCGTCGAGTTAGGCGTAATTGCCAACGTTTCGTCCGCTGTTTCAAGGGACATCTTCAGGGCTGTACGTAAATGTTCGTCGTTTCGCAGTAGCTTGAAGAATGCTATGACAGAGATCGGCACAACTTATATAGGGGGGACCGGATCAGATGGTGGCCTGCTATTGGCTGGGGACAATGAGCCAATGGTATGCGTCGTATGGGCGTAGTAATTCTAGTAGAGTTCAGTAGAGTTTGCCACGTCGGATGTAACGTATAGCCATCGTCTCTATTGAGATTGTGGGGATGTTTGTAAATTTCAATAGATTCACGGATTTTCCTAGGGAAATAATGCGATTCACGGAACAGAAGCTTGACATCTTTGAATAAAATTTTATGACCTGAGTTGAGTTTGTGTTCTGCCAGTGTTGAACTGGCTATATGTAACAGTCTAGTACAACGTTCATGTTCGGATACACGCACACCGACTGGCCGCCTAGCTACGCCAATGTATACACTGCCCCACGAACACGGAATGCGATACACTCCTTGTGCTTGGAGCGGAGATATTTTGTCTTTAACCGAGGGTAAGAAGTCCGAAACTTTAGAATGGGGTCTGAAGACAGTTTTGATTTTATTTATATGTAGAACCTTTTCTATATGATCGGTGATACCTTGAATATACGGTAAGAAGGCGGTGCTGATCTTAGGATCGGGTTCACTTCGAGGTTTGGGGTTACGATGTCTCACTATAGTACGGTGTATTTCGAGGGCGTTATAATTATTCTGGAGTAGGGTGTTAGAAATATGCTTAAGTTCGGAGGGTAGTGCCCTAGGTTCTGAGATAGAAAACGCACGATATACAAGAGTATTGATGACGCTTGTTTGTGTGCTGGGTGATGATGGGAAAACCCGTTCAGATATCGGTTCGTATGAGTCGGTTTCCTGTAGACCGTGTGGCCCAGTTTGCCATTGATATCAATGGCAAAGACACCATTGATGCAAAAACTCCTGTTCAGAATAAGTCGATTATGTATTGAAGTGCATTACGCTAATTAATACTTATCATTATAGCACTTTCAAGTGTAAATGGACTACTGCGAATTCCTCAATTGAATTTAGAGCATTTAGGGTAATTAAAGTTACACGATCCTCGGTGATGTAATGAGTAGCATCTCCGATCAGGATAACAGAGGGTAGTTTAAAATTTTGTTCGGCAGGAGTAAGATCTTAAATACACATACATAAACGAAATTATAATGTGAACTATAACAAATAAAACTTAAATAAGTAGTTTTTAACCTCTAATGCCTGCAAGTTTAACAACTGGAAGAAATAATTTACAGCTTATGAATAAATGTTATATGCATTTCATTACAGACCAAAGCATCTTATTTACCATCAACTACACCAAACTTTATCAAGTTTTCTCGCCATGCGGAAGCATCAGCGCATACGATAATAAGTTTCTGCATATTATTCAACTTACGAATATCTTGAGAATATTCACACAAGAGCGATTTAACGTTTATTCATATTTTACTTTTAATAATAAATTTGTAGAGTACTTCATATTTATTCTAGTTCTTTTATATTTATTAATGAGTTAGTTACAAATTCTTAAATGAAGTATTCGTATATGACTTCCGGAAGCCAAATATTTTCGTGTCACAATATTGTGTATTTCTAAGAAATTTTGGCAAATACATACCACATTCTAACTTAAAAATTTCCCAACATAACGTTCGTATTCTATTCTATAAAAACTTCTAATTATAATTTAACTGAGTATTTAGTTGACTAAATTTAAAATAGAAATAAAACCAATAGTTAAAAATCTTTACTTTATCGACGAGGGATGTTTCCCAAGTTCGGGGAATTGTGCCCAAATTAAATTTACGCAGAACTTATACGCAATGCTATTGGCGACGGACAAGTCTTGACATGTTTATGCAGCTATCTAGTGCAATATCGTTCAGTCTGATTCAGGTGTTTGCCCGATACGAACGCATTTTCGTAGCACTGTGTAACCATGGAAGACGTGGCTAAATCTCAAAGAGCAATTTGCTTTTTTTAAAGAATATTGTGAAAACTTCAGAAATTATTAAACGTCTGCAAGTGTGTGTGCAAGAGTGTTTGGCGTGTCTGCAGAATATAAAAGTACTGTATATCGGTGGGTCGATCCTTTTAAAAATGGTAGAATATCATTAGAAAAAGATCCACGAAGTGGTCGCCCGAGCACGTCGGTAAAGAAACTGCCGCGGAGAACCCACTGAAAGAAGACGGACGAATGGCTATTACTCACATTAGTGTACGCCTAGGAATAGGTACACAACAAGTTCATGAGATCCTACATGATTGCTTGGTCATATGCAACGTTTCGGCCCGCTGGTTGCTCAGGTTGTTGGGACCAGAACAGAAACTTAATAGGTCTGAGATTGTCGTCAACTTCAAGAGCTGTTAGCCCATTACGGTGATGAATTTTGGCAGCGGACAATTACCACTCACGAAACGTGGTTTCCCTATTTCAATCCTGAAACCAAAAGTCATTCCAAAGAATGGCGTAAACCCGAAGAAGGGTCCACTTAAGGTGCGTGCAGTTCTTTCTGTCGGAAATGTAATGCTTACTGTATCCTGGGATTGCGCAGGGATTATTTGTATAGATTATCTGGGGAAAGAATATTATTCTAACTTATTATTCGGACCGCAGCGGCAGGCAGCAAATCTTTGAAGTTGCATAAGCGTCCGTTATTGCAACAGGATAATGTAAAACCGCGCACCGCGGGAAATGTGAAGGATGCCTTGAACAATTTACAATGGGAATTGCTTCTGCGTCCACCTTATTCACCGGATCTTGCACAGAGTGATTTTCATCTGTTCCCAGACTTGAAAAAAACTTTACGGGTGTTTGTTTAACTGACGTAAAACATGCCATAAATAATAGGTGTTCAAAAATTATTTGAAGACAGCTTAAAAAAAATTATTTATCGTTGGGATGAATGTATTCAATCAAATGGCGATTATGTTGGAAAACTACATTATAATATTAATGAAAACTAACAAAATAAAAAAATTATAGCTAAATTCTCAGAACTTTGGAACCATCCCTCGTACATATATTTGCTATATTTTGCTCTTCTAATATTATGGCACATCACTGTAACAATATTTCGTATTTTGAGGAAATTCATTTGTTTTGAAGAAAGCACATTTATTATTATTTTTCATGTTATGAGGCGGACCAAGGATTAATGATGCTGACGAAAGAAAACAGTACTAAAAAAAACTAATTTGTTTGGTAATTTAAGTTGGTAATATTTCTAAAGGTAACTGTCAAACTTTCCGTCCATTCCGTTCGTAAAGAAGCTTGTTACCTATCAGTGATTAAGTTCTCCTTTATAAATAATAAAATGGACTATGAACAGGATCAGCTTATCTGATGAACAACGCAGTAGACACCAAAAATACTTGTGCATTCGAGATATTATAAAAACAGTACAGGAGATGGTGCGAGATGACCGTTTTGAGAAGATAATCTAAATATATTGTCTGGATTTTGCATAATGAATCGAATAGGAAAAAATTATGCATAAGATGGTTGATTGCATGTTGGCCGTGGACCACAAACATATAATCGCTCAATTTAGCGAAGTCAAGACATGAACCGAAGGCGTTTTGGCACTGAATAATAACGGTTGATGAAATCTGGATACTTCATTATCCACCTGAAATGAAGCAATAATAGAAACAATGGACTGGGGCTGGTGCACGTGCTCCAAAGAAGGCAAAGACTGTACGATTGCCCAGAAAGGTTATGGCGTCATTCTATTAGAACTGCAGTGCTCTTAAATGCTACCTTTATAATGTGAAAACAACAGCAGGTGAAGAGTATGTATCGATTTTGGATCAACTGCGGCATACAATTCAAGGCAATGCCTTGCATTGTATGTGCTTGCATTGAACGGATTTTTGTAAGAAAAATGTACGTGTTGACACGTCGACTCTTTCAGTGAATTAAATTCTTGTACCAGCAGACTTTACCTTTTCAGACTTTTTTTCATCTGAAAACCTAGCTTGGTGACAGGAGATTTAAGTCAAATGAGGAGGTAATCACTAAAACTAACATTATTTCGAACAGTTTGATAAAGATTACTTTTGTGAAAGAAGGAAGGGACTTGAATATCGGTAGATTAAATATAATAAGTAGGGACTGGACACGAGAGGCCGAAATTACGATGGACCATATAAATAGTCTACAACATCGCTAAGAATAACACGCAGTTATTGAAAAGAACTATTCATTCGGTTAATTGCACATATGTGTTTTGTCGTAAAATTTCGACGCACTTACCTCAATGTTAAACTTAAATTCCTTTCTTCATGGGCGTAGATAGACTCTGGAGGAGCTTTTATAATTTGTTTTATTTTTCAGTTTAAATTTCGTAAAATAAATAATGTACGGTGAGCTAGTTTTTTTTTTGTTGTTTTAACTGTTGATTACATATTTACGTAAATGTCCAGTGGATTTCGTTAAGTTTCAATAACTCACGCATACATTTTTAATTTTTATTTATTTACATCTGGAACATTGTTTAAGTTACCTTTTCAGATATAATATGGAACAACGTCGAGAATGGCATCGTGAAACAATGGCGAGTTGGATTGAGGGTCAAACTGATGGTATGTCCATTGCCTGTGATTCCGAAATTTATTGCAAAGTCTATAAAATATCTAGTCAAGTCTAAGAAAACACGTAAAACGCCACTTAGCATCGAAAACACATACATAGAAATTAGACCCGTTGGAATCTGACAATTTTATCGAGAAGAACTCTGTGACACTTTAATGGCGGCATATATAACATTAAATAAACTTAGCAATCCCACCTTCAAAACATTTCTCCAAAAATATATTGGTCGAAATATTTCTGATGAATCCACCTTACGCAAATATTATGTTTCTAAGTGCTACATGAAAGCAGTAGAACGCATTAGAAGCCATCGTTCAAATCACTACCTATAGATGTCGACGAAACTGTCGATATATTAGGACGCTGTGAGGTAAATGATGTAGCTGGTGTATTACATTCAACTAGTCCATATAACGCACATGTAATAGCAACAAAAGTTATGTATTTATAACATTTGTTATTATAATACAGTTGATGCGGAAACAGTAGCTAAAACAATTTACGAGAATATACACCAAATACTTCATTCGGACAATAGGTACAAAGAAAAAATACTTTTATTTGCCAATGACAGTGTAAAAACGGGCAGACTATTAAAGGAAACATATATGCTGTATATTACTTGTGTAGCACATGCTCTCCACAGAATCTGCGACACCTCTCTGGAAGTTGATAGACTTGTATCCGCTTTTAAAAAAGTTTTCAGAGGAGCACCAATGAGAGTAGCACTTTACAGGGAAAGGCTTCCATCTTTTTCACTGCCTCCCTCTCCAGGAATAACTAGATGGGGATCATGGAAGCTACAAGTTTTTATGCAGAGAATTTAGATAGCTTACAAAATATCGTTACATGTGTAAATGACAATGCTCGAAAAAGTTCTGAGTTCAAGGAACTAATACAAATTCCAAATTAAAAAAATCAGTTGCACTTTCTTCAGGAACACAGGAATCGCTTATTTTGAAAATCAACATCTCAACTTAAATGATGGATTAGCCACATTAGATATGGCTATTAATAATTTGAAAAATATTCCAAGTGACTTTGGATGTGGCCTTCAGAAAAAGTTAGACGCGGTTTATAATAGAAAGCTAGATTTAATATCTGAGGGGACAAGGCCTCAAAATCTAACCGATAAATACGCTGAAATAAAAGAATATTTCCAGTATGCACCTACAGCCAGTTGCCTTGTAGAAAGGACGTTCTCTATCAACGAGGATGTAGTTTATTTAAGGAGGACAAATTTTACAGAAGAGAACCTTGAGAAAGTATTGCTAGTTAATATTAATATTCCTTTACCCAACTTTAACTACAAAATGAAGAAATAAAAATTTATTCCGTATTTTATAAATCACCAGCCGTTTGTTTTCCAATTACATAAATAAAATTAAAAACTCTTTAAAAATACAAATTTTCAATGGTACGTCCGTGGGCGATGAGTCATGGGCCTCTAGTGTCAGGTCCCCAATAATGAGTTAGAAGGAGAATACTTTGAAAAATAGAATAATTTTTTTCCAAAAAGTTTGCATTTTCTTGTCTAGGTTCATAAATTACTGAATCTTCTTCCTGTTATACTAATTTTGTATTTAAAAAGCTCTCATCGCTATATTTTCAAACGCAGCAATATATTTATAAATTCGTAGTCCCATATTTTCCATATTTTCATTTCCTTTTATTTTGTAATTTTGAAATTAGAATAACGTGTTACGATTGCACGATTTATGCATGTATACCAATGAAATGAATTATATGTTAAATAAATTAACATCATCTGTCCAGCATACACCTAATTTATACGAACGGTACTAATGGTAATGTTTTTTCATTTTCAAACGTTCGTCTGCGTGAAAGTGTATCTACCTTAAGTACCGTGAATATTAGAAAATGCCAAGCCGTGACAAATTCTGATTCATAGTTAATTCAGATGTCACAGTGAATGTCTAGATGTCAAGGTCACGGGTCAATTAACCAACCTCTCTGTGCGTGACCTTAGATTCGTCAGTGTGTCTTTCACCTTCATTATCGAACATATTACTGTACCGTTAATTCTAATGAACCATGTAATAATCCGCAATAAAACTTACTGTTCTTTAGCTTTTATTCTAAATATTTTCATTCTCATAAGAGTCGACTAATAGTACCAATCCATAAAGAGTATTAACACTAAAATATTTATTAAATGTTAAAAACTAAAATATAGTGTTATTTATTCAACTTCATTCATATCCTTTAGCAAGAAGTACACGTAGAAATGTTCACTAATTTTAATTATTATAGATAACAACACACATATGATAAAACAACACTGTTGTTTCTTCAGATGTGTGACGAAACAATTTCTATAAGACTTTTTAATTTTATTTATATAACTGGAAAACAAACGGGTGGTGATCTATAAAATACGAAATACATTTTTATTTGTTTATTTCTTAGTTCAAGTTGAGTAAGGGAGTATTAATATTAACTAGCGAAACTTTCTCAAGGTTCTCTTCTATCAAATTTGCTCTCTTTGAATGAAATACATCCTTGTAGATAGAAAACGTCCTTTCTATATCGCAACTGGTTATAGGTGCATACTGGAAATATTCTTTTATTTCAGCGATTTAGCAGTAATATTTTGAGGCATTGTCCCCATACACAATTGCCGCAATGTTATTAAATCTGGAATTCTATTAAAAACTGCGTCTAACTCTTGCCGAAGGCCACATCCGAAGTCACTTGGAATATTTTTGAAATTATTAATAGCCACATCTAATGTGGTTAATCCATCATTTGAGATTCTGATTTTCAAAATAAGTGATTAGTTTTGGCAAATTTCCAATGCTCCTGAAGAAAATAGAACTGATTTTTTAAATTTTACCATTCAAGGGGCCCTCAATAATGTGGGGCCCGATGACTTTGTTCCCAATTATTCCACAGCACACGTTGACAGTCCAAAGGCGCTGGTGTTTAACTTGGCGAAGCGTCAACACTCCAGTAATATGTATTGCGTCGATTAGCTGTTCCGTGGTTTGTGAAAGAAGCTTCGTCGGAAAAGAACACTTAACGAAAAAAATTGGGGATTTGCTGTAATTGTTCACATGCCCATACCAGATTTTGGAAATCAATGCCATGAAGATTTTGATGTAAAGACACATGATCTGGACGATATTTATGACGTTTTAAAATTTTTCAGCACTACTTGAAGACGTTAGAAGCGCAACTGAACATGTGGTTTCAATACCACGGTTGTCCAGCACACTATTCGGTGGAAGCACGTGAAGTACTCGATTGTAATTTCAATGATCGCTGGATCGGTAGAGCTGGTTCAGTAAATTGGCCTGCTAGATCACCAGATCTTGCTTCGCCAAATTTCTTTTTATGGGGTTATCTCAAATGTAAAGTACCAACAACACGTGAAAATATGATTGATCGAATCAAAAATGCTTGTTTTTAAATTCAAGAAGATGCACTTCTCAGTTGTTTACACTCATTTGAAATGCGGATCAATAAGTGCATTGAAGTCGAAAGTCTTCATTTTGAAAACTGATTTTAATTGAAAGTTTATAAAACGAGGGGAAATCTAACACTATGATAAATGAGAGGCGAAGAGACTTACATAAATGAAACACCCTGATACGTGAGATTCGAGAGAGGTTCGTGAGACTCAGGTTAATTAAGCACTCCAAGGTACTACATACACATAATTTTTGTTGGATTACGCTAAAAGTAATTTATTTACCAGCAATTTACATTTCTACAGGTGACGTTTTCCTAGATATTCGAAATTTGTAAAATGAATAAAGCTTTTCTAAGACTAATTTTTATTATTTAAAAAGAAAACATATTTTTTATTGCACACATACTGCAGAATCGTATGCATAGGTTCTCAGTGCGAGAAATTGAAAAAAATTGGATTTCGCCATTCATCATAAATTGAAAAAATGTTTCAGACAAATTCTTAGTACTTTTTCTAGTAGATTTCGAATCCGTAATAAAATATACGGGTTGCTGTTTAAGATTTCAAAATTTCACCTACATGGAGGCAGAGAGAAGGACTAATTCTCGAACTAATGTATTTCCTCTATTAAATTTTTAAATTTTGAATCTGGACATTTTTTCGTGAACTGCTTGTTTTTAGAGATATTTGAAAGTTTCAAGTTAAAAAATACTCCCGGTATATTAGACATTCTCCTATAAATATTTTTGTGTTTCTTCGCCAAAAATTTTATGATCCTTCTATATTCTAGTTGAATTTCACTCATTTTTGATTAAATAAAGCTCCATGAAAACAGCAAAACTCTATAGATTTGGACTGAACTTTTTCATTATAAATCCAAACGTGACAGCTATTTAAAAACAAAAGCTTGCTATTGTCACTTAATTTCTGTTCTAAAACGTAGTAATTAAGCATAGCATTAAATAGCATGCTTATCTAAAATTACAGGAAGCATAACATGAAATGTAATAGTATTTATGTGAAGATATTACTTTGCATATACTAGTAATCTAAATAGGTCTGTCATGGAGATGTAAAGAATAATATACTTTGTTTAGCAATTATGCGAGAAATAAGAAACAATCTAACAAAAATATATTAGCGACGAGTGCGACAAAATTCGTGTTTTAATTAAATTTCCGTCTTAGTGCATATGAGTAATTACATTTCCGAAGAGGCAATGTAAAAGCTGTCAGCTACACACCTGTTTATGTCATAAAAGGGACCAGTATGCGCAACATTTTACGAAATTCAAGAATTTCATTTATAGGGTACATATGGTAGATATACAGACCCAGACAGAATTAATGTCTCCTACTAAAGGATCTTGTATTCCAACTACCTTCTTTTACTTGGAGGCAGCTGTGAGATCTTGGTTATTTCAAGTGTAAATTCGTATTTGCATATCTGATTATATTTAAATTAATTTGCTTGAATACCAAATTAATTAAATAAAATTTTCCAGATGCGTTATATTCATAAATTACGTGGAAAATATATTTAAATACGTTTCATACCATTTTCTTTTATAATTTTTTCTTGAAATAATGAAAAATATTATTTCTAATAAATAATTCAAGAACCTGATATATAATAATCTTAACAAATTATAAATTCCCAGTAATTATTAGCATTTCATAAGTCAATAACGTTATATTTTATGAAACAATTTGAAACTATTTTCCAAAATACAATTTTTAATTAAGTAGTACTTTCAAAGACACTATGCTGGTAGCTCCTATTTTCTGATTCTATTGAAACAATTTCATAATATAATTGATTGAGGTCTCGCTAGGCACTTGGTGAAACATTAAATGATAAAGGTAAAAGAAAATTCACACTTGGTTATTTGTTTCACTGCAATTTTATTTACAAAATACGCTTGGACAAATTTGTTTCGAACTTCACAGTTCATTCTCAACTGAACAAGAAAAGTTTACTTAAAATACGAATAAATAATTTGAGTAAGGTGGGAGTAACACTGTGAAACATATACGTGAGTTATGTATTATGGGGGTTTTCCGAGTAATTAACGAGAAACAACCTTAATAATAGGGGAGATTACGAACTCTGTTTGTTCATTTACTATATTTAATGATTTGTTTATTGCTTTAGATATTTCCATGATTTCTAAAAAGTTTAATCGTTTACTTTTATTTGCAGAGTGTTAAATTTCAAAACTATTTAATGATACCATGTGTTGTTCATTTATACAATGCTCGGATATACCTGAGCATTTCTTGGAATATAAAATTGCTTTCCTATGTTCTTCTATTCGTGTGTGAAAACATCTTCCATTTTGACCTATGTAGAAAGCATCACAGTCTAAACAATTTAATTTATACACGCCACATTTATCTGCTTTTTGAATTATATCCTTATTATTTGTCCATAGTTTACCTAAATTTAATTTATTTACTATTATAGTTTTTATGCCTAGATTAACTAATCTATTATTAATTTTATTCGTGGTCTTTCATATGTAATTTATTAAACGATAATTACTTGGGTCTAATTGGGGGGCTGCATAAAAGAATTTATTAATCTGTTTATGTTTTTTCAATTTCAATTAAAAAAATTTAATGCCGATGCAGTTATTTGCACCTACTTCATTATTGTTTAATAATAAATGAAATTCCCAAAATTTTCCTCGATAACACTAATCAACAAATTTTCATTTCTTTTATCTTTCTTTAGATACAATGTACAATTTTCGTTTCTTTTGTAGTTCTAACAATAGCAATAACAACAAAATTATTCTGACACATCAGGTTTTGGAAATAAAATATTGAAAAGTAAATGAAATAACATTAGTTATGTATTTTATATGAAGCTGTATAGTCGGCTGAAAAATACTATGATAGTTCATTCTGGAGATTACCATACACAGAAATATGGATGCCTGGTGCTAAGGGTTTCCATCCTTGGAGTCTAGATCTTAGTATTTCGGCTTTAGTCTTTGACAAATTCAGGTCTCAAATAAGAGCATTTAATTCCAACTGGTTTATTACGTGTGGTCGGT
The DNA here is from genome assembly GCA_935421215.2 of Melolontha melolontha. NCBI lineage: Eukaryota > Metazoa > Arthropoda > Insecta > Coleoptera > Scarabaeidae > Melolontha > Melolontha melolontha. Next base: position 38,212,632 of record OW285243.1, read on the forward strand.
CCGTCCTCTTCAGCTGACGAATATTCATCATCGATGACCTGACACTTGCTTCTTCTGATTCTGTAACATCATATTCTTCATTCTGAACACCTGCGGATTTTGATACTGAGAAGGTTTTCGAATTAGGTACTGCACGAATAGCAGAGGACAGACCAACAAAATAATGTTTTTCTAAGTTTTATTGGAAAATCCGAAAATTTTTGTGCCGCAAAGGTAGCAACTAGTGGAACGATCTGTCTGTTCACGTCAAATCATGGGTCTTGCAAATGGCATACCGTGTTTTTTTTATCGTCAACCCTTCAGAGTAACAGAATAGCTTGCACAGCAAATGCTGGCAGTCCGTTGCTTGTCTTGATGTTCAATAGTAAAGCCAAAATAGTGAAAATATAAATTTTCTATTGAAGGCGTAATATCCCGCTTATGCTGGGGGTAGTGAATTATCCACATACATAATAGCAACTATTTGGATTATTTATATATTTATTTATACAAGTGCGCGACATTATGAAATAAAGAGACGTTCGCCTATCACAAACCGACTTACATTGAATCAAAAGAGTCGTTGCTAAGGTCGCGTCGTTGTGCCGTTAGGCGTTACTGTTAGCGTTAAAAATAGTAACCAAGAAACAAAAAAAAGAAACGAAAAACAACGTTTCGGGGGACTTCAATCACCCCACCTACCCGCTCCTACCAACGTCTAGCGGCCCTCCCGGCTACTATGAAGCCTCCGTTCAGGGGTGGGGAGATCGAAAGGTACGAGAAAAAAAAATGTGGAATAGAGCGCCACCAAATTTGGTACCGCTAACGAAGAGAGAAAAAGGCCGGGCCAGGCTAAGCTCCACTACGCTTTATTTTAATTGTGATATTAAAGGAAAAACAAAATATCAAAATTAAACCAAAACAAAACGGTACTACGTAAAATATGTCTAAATTAATTATACACAAAGCAAAAAAAAAGAGAAAGCGAAAATAACTATGTATGTAGTGAAAATTAAAAAAATTACGGTATACCCAGAAAATTAACCCCGTCAAAATACGTATGTATCTGGTTCACTTATATAAATTCAAAATTATAAGCCAGATTTATTTGGTAGACCTGGTATATGTCTAGAGGCTTTTATATTTTTAAAATACCCTAAGTTAAAATTTACTAAGTTTAATATTGCATAAATTAAACAAAAGTTTGCGGTTTTATTAATATTTAAATAGAAAACGGAATATTATTTAATTAAAGTAACAAATAATAGAGACAATGTAAATCTTAATTTAAAATCATAAATTTAAAAAAAATAGAAAACTAAATTTATTTTAGCGTGTATATGTAAGCAACACATTCTTGTACACGTTTTCGACATTGTGCAAACAGCAGAGAAAAGCTCGACGAAAAGATTTTTACATTTTATGAAAAAGTTGATTTTTTTTGTTAAAAAGTAACATGTGTATGTAATTATGTTGTATTCTTGAAATAAATTTAACGTATAAATGTATCAAACCAAATGAAAAAGAAACAATCAATGATGCTTTTAAATTAATTTAAAAATTAATGGTATGAATAGAATTACGTAGTAAAAAAAATGTAAAGAAAAATTGAAAATGAAAGACTAAATCTGAATATTTCAATGACGTATAAATAGATTGATCAGGAGTTATTATCTAAATTATGATTTTTAACTTGTAAATTACGCACGTAGCGTTTACAAAAAAAAAATTAACTGAAAATTGTTTAGGTAAAATAGGGAATAACAAATAAATTCAAAAGAACAAAATAGAAAACTCTTAGCTCGGTTATCCGCCTCGGTAGTTAGTAGCTTAGTCCTGATTGACGCTGTAATTGTCCTTTGTTTAAAGCAAACCGGGTATCTCCTACATCATGCCGTGTAGAAAAAGGAACCATAGGTATTCCAACGAACTGCGACACTTCTATCGCCCATAAAAAACACCTGTTTTAAAGTGCAAATAAACAAATAAAAATTAAGGAACTAAATTAATATCGAAATTACGTACCAGAATTGTTTTAATGGTTTATATAGACACAACTTATATATATATATATATATGTTTAGTGGAAACGATTTCCTCCCCCCTATAGTTAAGCAATCATGTGATTAACGAAAGCGGAATCACGATCGATTGATGTCAAGCTTACATCTGCGCGAAAAATATCCCACACTCGGTAAACGAAGTGGAGAGGAAAACGATGAAGAAAGTTAACACGCAATCATACTTACAGATAAATGACCGTAAGAATATGAACTTACAGGTAGGTTTAAAATTAATAGAACAAAATAAAATAAAGAAAGACGCAAATTTGCGACAAATAAATTCGTGTCTACGAACACGTAAAATCGTTTGTATAATCTCTCTTTATATCCTCACATAGCCAGATATCTAGCAATTCTTGATTTGATTAATTCCAGAGCAAAATAGTAGTAGTTTAAGTGCTCTGAGGTAGGAGGCATGCAAAGACAGGTTCAGACATGCCCACTCAATGTACGACAGAACATTTTTAGTTGTACCTATCTTTCTTATATAAAATTAACTTTGAGTTTTTTTTAATTTATTGGGTTTTTTTGAAAGGGCTGTTTAAGAAAATTTATCAAAATTCTGACGCGATGGAACAATTTTTAAATTAGATTCAGAATCAGCATGACAAAAGATATAAGCACGTACTGGTGTATAAAAAACGAAACTGTGTTGATTAACGTTATTTTTTTAAATATTCTAACCGAAAAAGCACTTAATTTTCTTGTTGTCTTTCCTAAAACAGAATCTAGAATCATTGGAATATACAAGTTGTTTAGGGTCTTGCGATTTTATTTTCAAGGGGTGATTAATCAATTTAAAATTAGGTTATTAACTTAAAAATATTTTAACACAAATTGCATACTAAGAGAGATATTACTGTTAATTTTTTTACATACTTATCTTTTTTATTTTTAAGGGATGATCTAACACTTTAAAAAAGATTATTAACGCTGAAACGATTGATCAACAACTTGTGCAAAGTAAAAGTAAATTCAAAAGATAGGTTATCAGTTAATTTTTTACTAAGTAGGCTAATGTCAGTAATTTTTCCCATCTGTCAAACTCTTTCATCAGTTGCCACTACACTGTTGGTTTGACATAAATTCTTTCAAATAAATCGTATTAAGGAAAGTAAAAATTATCCATCGCATCAACAGTAAATACATTGACATGTTGTTAATTTATGGGGAAGTATAACAGAATTCTGCTGGTGCAAGTCGATTGTACGCTGAGCGGTTTCCTAACAGGCCGACACCTATTCCACACAATTCACCGCTCTAGTAATCCGTGCACAAAAAACTGGTCTACTGCAAACACGTCAAGGTCGGGTTGGTGGACCTAGTTGACACCAGCGAATTTTAGATGCAGAAGAAAAAGTCTTAAATCTTGTCGAAGCATATCCTTTTAGTAGTACTCGAAAAATATCTCGCCAAGTAAATGTATCAAATCGAATTATCTGGCGAACACTATGCCAGAATCAATTATATCTTTTCCATGTACAAGAAGTACAAACTTTACAACTTGAAGATCATCCTTTACGTTTACAATTTTGCCTATGGTTTCTATAAAAACATGCTGAAGTACCAAACTTTCTTGTCATTGTATTGGCGACTAATGAAGCAACGTTTACACGGAACGGCATAAATAACTGTCATAATATTAATATTTGGGATGTGGAAAATTCACATGCTGTTCGTCGTAATCATTTCAAGCACAGATTTTCGATAAACGTTTGGGCCGAACTGGTCAACGGACAATTAATTGTCCCTTTTGTGTTGCCAAATCGATTGAATGAATATTATCATTTCTTGTTCTTTCAAAATCAGTTGATTGAACTATTGGAAGAAGTTCCTTTGAATGTACGTCGACAAATATGGTTTCTTCAATTGTTAATTCGCCAATATTTCGATAATGTGTTTGAGAATAAGTGGATTAGTCGAGGTGGTCCTGTTCAATGGCCTCCTTGGTCACCCGAACTTAACCTCCTTGATTTATATTTATGGGGCGTTATGAAGATCATGGTATACACCAACGAAACAATTGATTTAGAAGATCTTCGTAACTGCGTTGAGGCAGCTGTGGCAACAATTCGGCGGTAAGACCAACCTCTAGTAAATTATGCCAGTTCATGGATATGTCGAGCGAGACTTGGCGATAATTTTGAACAACTAGTGTAAAGTGGATTCAATGAAAAACATAAAAAAATTATTTAATTCAATGTGCTTAATCACTACCTAAAAATTAAAAAAAATATACAAAAATTTTTTCTAACATTAATATCTCTCTTAGTATCCAACTTTTCTTAAGATATTTTTACGTTAGTGACCTTATTTTAAGATGTTTAATCACCCCTTGAAAACAAAATCACAAGACCGTAAACAGCCTGTATAAAATAAATTGCTGGAATTTTAGTACATGTTTTTTATAGATAATGTTTATCAATATTTTAACGCAATTATAGCTAAATCTAACTAGTACATTATGTATTAATTAGATTTATATGTTGCCTTACGAGTGTTAATTTCTTTAAATTTTCCTGAAAGGTGGAGTAGATTTATATGTAGGTATATGAAAGTAAGAATTTCTACCTGCAATACTCCAAACCACGCGACTGTGAGCTAAAGCGAAAGGAAAGTAGTTTCATTATAAATACATCCATAGGGAGACATTAATTGCATCAGTCTCTCTACATATATTCTAAGTATTCGTAATACTTGCTAGGGAAAATATATAATATGGATAAATTTGGAGGCATGTTGTATTTTTTCGAGTACTATTGTTTATATTACACTGTAAACCAACACAATAGTATCCATAATGTTGAAGGTAGGATACTTTTGAAGTCTGTACGTGCAATAATTCGGCAATTTTCCAATAAGAAGTAAATTTCGGGTCCAGAACACGTTTCGGTATTATGTGTTATAAAGCAGACTCCAGACGATATCGTGTAACACAAGAAGCATTTTGATGTTATAAAACAATATACGAGTACATAAAACGGTTAAGGATGTTTTTTTTTTCCTGCCAAAATAAAGCTTTATTTATTCGTCTGTTTTTTCGTTTTCTCTATTACAATGTTCTAACGTATTTGAAGATCTTTGGAAGGTGTTGCGAAAGTATACTTTTATGTATAAAAACATCATCTTATGCATTAAAAAATATAAGTGTGTATCTGTTCGTTCCGTATAAGCTTCTATACCGTTCATCTAATTGTGATGAAACTTTGTACATTTTTGTTTTCCTCCTGGCGATGGTTTCTCTAAAATAAAAGTATAACTAAACAAAGATTTTTTTCCATGAGTCAAAACCAATCGCTTGTGTTAGATATAGTATATAACATTGCAATATGGTAAAAGGGTAAAACTGACGAACAGAAGATAAATTGCAGATAAACTATTTAACATTAACTAATATAAATGGTATTCAAAAACATAAATTTGAGCCTGCATATAAGACGAGTTTAATAACTGGACTGGAATCTCTTGACGAATATCGATTATTTGTTACCATGAACTTGGTGAATATATTGTAAAGTTTGTCTTTTCGGGTTCTTAATAAAACTAATGGTAACTTTAGACACACACTATATTAATAATAAAACGAATAACAATAAAACTAATTACCAACAATAAGCACATTTATGTATTTATATTTATGTTCACTCCGCGAGGCTCTGGTATCGAATCATTCAATCCCTTCCTCGACTGCTTATATATCGTGGTGAATACTTTTCTAGAGCGTTCTGCATGCATCGAGAAATCGCAAGAGGTATGACGTGCGACACATCGTTTGATGAGTTATCACATTGCCCCCTTCTTAAAAATGAAGTTTCGTCCCGAAACATGTCATGGTTTGATTTCCTCAAACGGTGGCGAAATCGACAGGTAGGGCCTTTGTTACATTGTGACGTCATATCGAAATAACAGTCCACGGCCTTATCTTGCCTGGATGTACAGGAATATTCAAGCCGGTAACTGCATACCAGATTTTCCATACTCGTATGTTGGAATATTACTTCTAAAATGCTCCTTACAATTCTCCAGTCCAGGCAGTCTAATCCACAACCCAATTTTGGAACTGCTAATATCAGAATGTCTTGTTGTTACATTTGTTCGCGTAAGTAGGCCAGGGCCTCCCATAAGGCACGATAGGTTGGCTTCAGGCTTGACAGTTCTTTCGTGGCCAAATAAAATATGGGCTATTCTTCATTTGTTATTTGGAGACCCTTCCCAATTGCTGGTCCCTGCTGCCTTAATTTTTCGATTCAGCAAAATCTCTCTTAAAATTCCCTGGCAATTCCTTTGGCCATTCGCAGGTCTCGGGCTACGCAATGAGCAAGCGCGTAGTCTGGCGGCACCGTAAACAAATCTTGCTGTTTCTCGATGGTCACCCCAAATTGAGCTTTTCTCAAACCAGAATACTCCCCCATAAAGTCTTCGAAGGTTAGTTCCTAGTATTGGCTATCCAATCGGCGCAAGTCAGCGGCTTCGTCTTTATTGTCTCCAGAGTATGGGGCTAACCGATTAAAATTTACGCTCTTGGCTTAGTATGAGGTGTTCGCCTAATGCGGTATATTACATCGTTAATCAGCTTCAACACCTCGTATGGCCCCTCCCAATTCTTTTGAAGTTTTGGGGATAGGCCCCGTCGACGTTGTGGATTATATAACCAAACCCGTTCGCCTTAATGGTAACCACTCTTCTCGGCGTTGATGTCGTAGCTCTCCTTCATTCTGTCACTAGCATCTTGGATATTATATCTGACTTGTTCATGGATATTATCTAGTCGTCGTGTGAGCGTGCTGACATAATCTTCTCCGGCAAGATCTTCACCAGGCTTGCTCTCAAACTTTAAATAACAGGGCAATCGGAGTTCCCCTCCGAATAGCACGTTTGCTGGTGATTAGCCTGTTATCTCTTGAACAGAGGCCCAATACGCCATTAGGAATAATGGTAAATGGTCGTCCCAATCTCTCTGGTGTCCGGAGACCAATTTGGATAAGTGTCTGAATGGTCTTGTTCATTCGCTCTACCATCCCATCTGCTTGTGTATGCAAGGGAGTTGTTCTCGTCTTCCGTATGCCCAAAAGTCCACGCATCTTTCGAATAGACTGGACTCGAAATTTCGCCCTTGATCGGAACGAAGTTCCAAAGGTACACCAAAACGGCTGACGAACTCCTTCACAATCATATCTGCTACAGTTCCAGCTTCTTGATTTGGTAGAGCATATGCTTCAACCCATTTGGTAAAATAATCCATGACCACTATTATGTATTTATTTCCTTTGTCGCTTTCTGGAAAAGGGCCGGCGGCATCTATGGCGATCCTTTCAAATGGGCTTCCTACATTGAGTGCACGTCGACGCCTTTGGGGATCATTGCTTCCGGCGCAATTGGCACACTTGCAGCACAATTCTTTCACATCTCGTGAACAATTCACCCAGTAAAATCTCTGGCACACCTTCTGTAGTGTCTTATGGACTCCAAAATGTCCCCCAGAAGCCCCATTGTGAAGTTCTCGCAATACCTCTGATATTCTTTTCTTGGGAACCACCATTTGCATCTTCCGCTCGCTTCCATCGTGATTTTCGACCTCACGTCTCAGGAGAACGTCTTCCATTGTTCCCAATTGTACCCAGTATGATTTCAAATCTCGTGAATGGGGGGCATTTTTTTGCCAGGTCAGTCTTTGCCCATTTCTCTTCCAAGCCCTGAAGACTGCAAGATCCGGATCAGCTTCTTAATCTGCGCGCAAATTGTCAGGTTGCCATTGGTCATCAATCACGGTGGTTCGAAAAGCGTTGGCCAATTTGTCCTCGACAGTCTTCTGGACATAGCTTTCTGTAAAGGGAATCTGCATTTTGATGTTTGAAGCCTGCTCCGTGTTCAATATCGAAGTCATACTCCTGTAGCCTCTTAATCCATCTAGCTACTTGACCTTCGGGATTCTTAAATTGTAAGAGCCACTTTAAGGCAGCATGATCAGTGCGGATCAGGAACTTCTGCCCATACAGGTACATGTAAAAATGCTCAATTGTCTTAACTACTGCCAATAGTTCTCTCCTGGTTACGCAGTAGTTCCTCTCCGGCTTGGACAAGGTCTTGCTGAAGTATCCAATGACCTTTTCTTGCCCATCTTGGATTTGAGAGAGCACATCACCAATCCCGACGTTACTGGAATCCGTATCCAGAACAAACCTCCCAGATGGCAGTGGATAGTTTAAAACAGGTGCACTGATCAAAGTGCCTTTTAACAACTTAAAGGACGCTTGGCATTCGTTGTTCCAAATGAATGCTCGATTTTCTGTTACGCGAGTAAGTGGTTTTGCAATGTTAGAGAATCCAGGAACGTAGCGTCGATAATACGTGCATAATCCCAAAAAGCTTCTTATTAGATGTTTGTCTTTGGGTATAGGCCATTTTTCCATAGCTTTTACTTTTTCTGGATCCACAGCAACTCCTTTTCCGGAAACCATATGTCCAAGGTAATTTACCTCCTTGCGGAAAAGGTGACACTTCTTTGGACTTAATCTCAGGTTGGCATCTCGCAACCTATGGAATACTACTTCCAAATTTTTCATGTGATCTTCGAAGGTCCTCCCTACCACAATCACATCATCGAGATATACCAGGCCTGGTATTCCAAGACAGTCCTCTCAGTACAGTGTCCATGAGTCGCTCAAAAGTAGCTGGGGCGTTACACAGTCGAAATGGCATGACTGTAAACCAGAGTCATGTACCTAAATTGAAGGCAGTCATCGCTTTATCATTGGGGTCCATTCCGACTTGCCAATAACCGCTCTTCAAATCAAGAGTGGAGAACCATTTTGCTCCTGCCAAGGTGTCTAGCGTATTGTCTATCCTTGGGAGAGGATAGCTGTCCTCTTTGGTCACATTATTCAAACGACGATAGTCTACACATAATCTAGTAGATCCATCCTTCTTCCTGACAAGGACCGCTGGTGAAGTCCATGAACTATTCGACGGTTCAATTACTCCTTGGCTTTCCATATCTTGTATAATCTGATTTGCTTCCTCACGCTTTGCCAGTGGTGACCTTCTCGGTCCTTGTCGTATTGGACTTGCATCGCCGGTATTTATTTTGTGCATGACAATATTGGCTCTTCCTTTCGTATCACTTTCAGTTTCAAAGACGTCTTCATACTGTTTGATTAGATCCTTAACTTGGCTTTGTTCTTTCTTGCTCAATCCTTCACAGGCCGAGTCGATTATCTTGGGCAATTTCTCAGGAACCTGCACGAATCCATTCTTCTTCGTCTGTACACGACGAACGAGGGCCGACACTCGCGAACACCACCCTAAAATAGTACCGTTCTTCAATGAAACAGGCTAGTAGTTCACATTTATTACCCTTATCGGTACAGTCTTCTGAGTCTCAACCAGCATTTTGGCAACTACTATTCCTCGGCCCACCTCGTCATCATCAGCTTTTGGTTCCAACATTCTAACATTTCCGTCCAAATAATCACCTTCCATACACGCCGTCAAAAATGTCCCATTTCTTGCATCCAGAACAACATTCTCTGCTGTAATTACTTGTACATTCCGACAATTTTTTCCATGAAGAAACAATTCCTCATTATTTATTTTTAAAGTGCCTTCTTCCATGTTTAACTGGAAACCGTAGGTGTTCATGATGTCTAATCCCAAGATTATTTCTTCTTCTGTGTCGGCTACGAGAACACGATTTCGGATTTATGTTGGTCTTATGATAAAATTGACATCTACTTCACCTGCCACAGAAGCTGCTTCTCCAGTAGCTGTCCTAAGTCTCAATCCGCTAGAAAGTAATTCTTTATTCCTGGAAATCAAATCGGGCCGCACGATGGTTTTCGTTGATCCAGTATCTAGCAAGCAAGCATAGGTTCTTTTTTCTATAATTCCGTCCACATAAAGGCCATTGGTTTGATGTTGCAAGGATGCGATTTGGTCAGTCCCTGGGGCTTGCGGATTCTCAGCCGATTCTTTCTTGGTCCTTTTACCACATTTATTCTGAATGTGACCGTTTCTTCTAGAATTCCCGCGTGGCCGCGCACTTTTATTTGGTTTGCTCTGTTTTAGGACATGACTAACCACCTGCTCCATGAACTCCTCATTTGCCTGTTCGTCGAGAGAACAGCCACGAGCATGGTTCCGAGAGGCTTGTTTTGCAGTCTCAAACTCAAGTGCGTACGACAAAGCATCGATTGAGGTTTTCGGTCGTGCCAACGTTAATGCTTGCTGCGTATCAATATCCTGGAGGCCATCTATGAACGTCTGGACAGCTAGGTGTTCCATGAAATTATCTGGCGCTTTCGGATATGCAAGTCGAACTAGACGAGCTATATCTGCCCAAATTCCTGAAGATTCTCGCCTTTCTTCTGTGATCGATTCTTCAGTTGGGTATGGTATACTTGATCCAAATGCGCATGGCCATATCTTATCCATAAGCGTTTAATGATTTGAGAATAATCTTTACGTTCCTCAGGAGGCAATGTCTGCAAAATATTACTAGCATCACCCCTCAATGCTATGATTAAAGCAGTCGCCTTCTCGACAGAAGACCATGCGTTTGCTTCTGCGACCGCTTCGAAATGTGTCAGATAAGTTGCCCATGAAGTCTTTCCATCAAAGATTGGTGGCTTGATTCTGGTCTTAGAAATAGCCACAAGTTCTTCTTTTATTTCGATGGACCGTGGTATAACTTCTTCGTTGACCTGCTTGGGATTAGAATGACTCGTGGTAGCGGGTAATTTCATCTGAATCATTATTGCCTCTAAAAGTCTAGAATTTTGTCCAATTTTCTCCTCTACAGCTATGAAAACCTCTTCCTTTAACGCTTCTGAGTTTTCCGCTAGTCGCTGTTCTAGAACTTTCTCTCTCGCTCTCGAATTTTCAGAATTTTTCTTTTCCATAATTTCCAAAGTTTGCTCCATTTGTTCCAAACTTTTCTCGAAAGTTCCAGAATTTTTCAGTAATTTCTTTTCTAGATTTTTCTCGAGGATTCTAGAAGTTTCTAGGTTCCTTTGTTCCATCTGGGCTTGCGAGTTGATTAGACGTTGTTCTAGAGTTTGCCAATTGTCTATTAGTCGTTGGTCGAAACTTTTCACACTGTCCATATTCTTCTGCTCCATTTGTTGCATTTGAATTTGCGCATTCTCTATTAATCGTTGTTCCATATTTTTCGCACTATCCAGATTCTTCTGTTCTATTTGTTCTAGAGTTTTTGCTAAGTTTCCAGAAGTTTCCAAGCTCTTCTACTCCATTTTAGTTTGCGAATCTATTAGACGCTGTTCCATGGTTTTCACACAATCCAGATTGTTCTGACCCATTTGTTCTAGAGTTCTTGCTAAGTTTCCAGAAGTTTCCAGACACTTCTGCTCTATTTTTGTTTGTGAATCTATTAGACCCTGTTCCATGGTTTTTACACAGTCCAGATTATTCTGTTCAATTTAAGTTTGTGAGTCTAGTACTCATTCCATTTTCATCAACAGCGAATTCACGTCAGCATCTCCGCCTGAAACTAGAAAGACATAATTCTCTGGATCCTCGCCTTCTTGGATCAGCACATTGCGAAGCCGTTGCTGGAGGATTGCCTTTTTGCCAATTGTATCCCCATTCCTCTCATCTAATTCTAGTTTTAAATCAAGCACTTTTAATTCCGTCAGTTTCACTCTATTAGCCATCACGATATTTTCGTCTTTCGTCTTTTCGCACTGTATATTTATTTAAAGGAATACTTAATTAACACTTAATTGTCTACTTAGTCCGTTATTTATTAAACCACACACCTGCACCACTGTAAAGTTTGTCTTTTCGGGTTCTTAATAAAACTAACGGTAACATTAGACACACACTATATTAATAATAAAACGAATAAGAATGTAAAAACTAATTACTAACAATAAGCACATTTATGTACCTATTTATATTTATGTTCACTCCGCGAGGCTCTGGTATCGAATCATTTAATCGCTTCCTCGACGGCTTATATATCGTTGTGAATACTCTTCTAGAGCGTTTTGCATGCACCGAGAAAACGCCAGAGGTACGTCGCGTGACGCATTGTTGGATGAGTCATCACAATATTACAGTTTTTGATATCTTTACTTACTAACTTATTTCAAATTTTAGCATTTGTACTTTTTTTTAATTTTTTTTTTATTCAATACTCAAGTAAATACAGCATATTATTCTTATATATATATATATATATATATATATATATATACATATAATATCTTCGTGACCTTGGTATGATAAGGTAAACTTAATAAGTCGGCAATTAAAGGTCTGGTTTTCTTCAGAGTATATATATTTAAAACAACCCTACATGTTTCGGCAATACGCCTTTGTCAAGAGAATACAAAATATAAAATTTTATATTTTGTATTCTCTTGACAAAGGCGTATTGCCGAAACATGTAGGGTTGTTTTAAATATATATACTCTGAAGTAAACCAGACCTTTAATTTATTATATATGAATGCAAATTCAAATGGTAGTACTTTAAGTATGTTATCTAAACAAAAATCCATTACCAAGTTAGCAAGGATTGGGCTGAGCGGTGAACCAATGGGTAAACCAGATATCTGAGTGTATGATTTATTATTAAAAGTAAAATAACTATTATCAAAGATGAAGTTTAATAATGTAAAAAAGGAGTCATAAGTTAAATCTGTCACCTCTGATATCTCCCTCCATCTGTTTCTTAGTACATGCAAGACCAAATTATTTGGTATATTAGTGAACAAAGATACCACGTCTAATGATATTATTTGAATGTCATTTGATAATTGAAAATCTTGATATTTGTCAGCGAAGGTAAAAGAATCATGGATATCATATGGACTGCTATTCTTAAAGCATTGTGAGAGGATATCAGCAACATGTCTAGATATGTAGCAAGGGGAGCCCGTGTAAGATACAATGGGCCTATATGGGACTTCGACTTTGTGGATTTTAGGTAATGTATACAATTTTGGACTAATGGAATTGAATATTGTGAGCCTGTTGTAAAGTTGTTCATCTAGTTCTTTGTTGTTCTTTAGATTGCATAGCAGTTTGTCAATCTTTGTTGTACTCCTGACGTGGGGTCAGAGTTCATGATTTGGTGGTGTCTGATAATAAATCCTCCATTTTATTTATATATTCTGCTTTATGAATAGCTACTGTTACTGAACCTTTGTCAGCTCTACCAATTTGTATAAATAGTACTCTGTCTATCATAGCTTAAAGAAATATAAGAAAATTAATAATATTATTAATTTCTTCTTCAATAGTGAATTTTAATTAGTTGTGAAAATTGTTGAATTTATTTAAAAGATAGTTTATTTTATTAGTCGGAATACATGTTATGATATCATCAACATATCTTATGAAGAAAAAAAATACAAATTGGTATAATAAACCCACAGCTTCTTTTCGATATATGAATTACCACTCAAATACTCCTACAGTATTCAATAAAATGATTATAAATAATCTGATTGATAGAGCAGTAAAACAATCACATACTCAATACTGAAAAGATAACATCAAGAAAATTAAAACAATCTTAACAGATAATAATTATCCACCACAACTTATAGACCAAACAATTAAAAAAAGAATACACCAAATATACAACACTGCAGACACCAATAACAATTTAAACAATGACATTTATTTTCAAAACTTAAACCTAAAATAGAAAAAAATCGAAAAACACATGTCATCTACTATAAATATCATGTCGCGATTGCGATAGTTACTACATAGGCCAAACTAAACAATATTTATACAAAAGAATACCACAAATAATCTAAAGCAGACAAAACTGCTTTATCTACACACAAACTACAACGCGATCACCATTTCGATTTTGAAAACACGCATTGATAAAGAACAACACCCAATGAAAAGGCAAATTAAAGAAATGATTAGTATTAAACAGGAAAAAAATTCAATTGACAACAGAAGTAATATAAAAAATTTAAGCAGTATATACTATAACTTAATTATGTAACGATCTGCAATTTACCATCATAATATATGTTGCTGTTATATAATTATATATCTTAAGTTATTTAAATATCTATACATTTGCTTATCATGATGACAGTTCCGTGTTTTGATTCCTGTCTGGTTGTCCGAGTAGGTTTTCGTGGTTTTCCTTCTCGTTTAACGCGAATGCCGACAGCTTTACATCTTAAGACGCTCCACGGGCGCATACATAATAATAACTCATGTCTTGCGTTTCCGTCTTTTTGTTGTTTATCTATTTTAAAAAACTAAGACACGATTTATTATTATTCAATTGGAATGTATCTTTGAATAATTTTATCCATAGCAACTCAAATGTATGACATTAATATACTGTCATTTATATTTTATGTTCCTTGATAAAGGCATCATTTGCCGAAACGTGTAGGGTTGTTTTAAATATATATATTTTGAAGTAAAACCAGACCTTAAATCGCCAATAAATTGAATTTAATATAACAAAATTAAAGAGATAGCTAATTTATTTACATTCAAATTTTATATCGATACTAATTGAAAACGCCCACTTTTAAATTATCACAAAAACCCGCGAACAGGTTATTTTTGTACTAGATATTACACACAACCTAACATTGAAAGGCCAGTCGTAACTGTTTGTAAATTAATATTTTAATTTTGTTTTCCTGTTCGAATTAACATTTCATATACATTTTAATTATTTTTAATAGTAATAAAAGTAAAAATCAAGTTAATTTTCTTAATTTCTAATTTGGCTTTGGAAAGAAATAATTGTACAAAATTTTACAACGGTTGCCTTAAGAAAGTGATACTCCGTATTTAAAATTCAATAAATTCCAAAATACTAGTGATAAAATAATAAAACTACATAGAAAAGAAGTAATTAACATTGGCGCAACTTTAGAAATACTTTGGCGACAATAATACCCGAGACCAGCAAATAATCGACAAAGCATCTTTTGGCCGCCGAGCTACGATCGATTCCTACACCTTCGAACAAGCGTTCACATACCTGCATCGTAGAACCCGAGAACACCTTTTTTTTTGGTCCCGTATAACTGAACATCCTGATTAGCTGATACCATCCTTCATACCTGCACCCTCCCTGCAAGACAAAGGTTTATTTAAATCAATACTTTTTGAAAAAGTCTTATTAAGAACTATTTATTAACCAATCAAAATTTTATTAAATTCATTACTGCTTGATTTTAGTTTAAAACATATTTCTATCTTGCTTAAATTTGTGAAAAGAAAACTATTTATTAAGAATTGTAGTACTTACCATCAATCTGTTTGTTTATTTATTTATAATATACTTTACTGTAGCAATTCAGTTGATACATAACCCTAATTTCTCACGTGCACATTATATTAATTCCTTGTTTTGCCGACGATGGTTGGTTAAACTCCAATAATTTATTAATTGTTATATCTAATAAACGGCTAAGAAATTATCTAAACACTCATATAGCTATGAAGTAATAATTAGCATTTCCAACATTCAAATCTGACATCTGCTCTCAAAATACTGACATCTGCTTTCAATAACTCACATCTACTTTCAAAATAGGCATCTTCTTTCTAATCTGACGTTTGCTTTCATAACTGACACCTGCTTTCAAATCAGATATCTGCTTTCATTAACTGACATTTGCTTTCACTAACTGACATCTGCTATCAAAACTGACATGAGCTTTCAAAACTGACTTCTGCTTTCTACTTGACATCTACATTCAATAACTGACATCTGATTCATTAACACTGTTACTTTATAATGCATTTCTAAATAGCTTGAACCTGGGTCTATTGTGGCTTATTGCTAAAAGCTACAGCCCGGCAAGCTGTAGTCTTGGATTCGAGTCCCAACGTAGACCATATTTTTCAAATAAAAAAAATTTCGTATGATTTGCTTTGTAATTTGTAGACAGCAATGTTTCCATCCCCACTTACTCTGCAATTACATACATTCTAATTTGATATTTGTAAATATTTCATATAAAAGCCGATAAACTCCAATAATTTATCAATTGTTATATATATATATATATATATATATATTGTAATCTCTCCGCCCAATGCCATAGCAGATACTTACATTTAAATTAATATTTTAGCAATTATATCTTGGGTCTTTTATTTAGGATTCAGGGAAAATTATTGAGGCCAAAAGTCTTTTAATAAAAAATACGTAGGTACGATTATATTAAAAAAAATAACATTTACAACAGAAATATTATGAACAAAAATAAATTTACATACTGTAGATACTAAACTTATGTGAATTGCTAATAGATGTCAATAATTAAGAATTATATAATTTTTTTTATTCAACAAAAAGTATTTTTATAGAAATTTAAAATATATTGTTCATTATAAACTAGGTAAATTTTTAATTAATAAACTTAAATCGAAACCTGTATATTTACTACAACAATTTAAAACTGGAAATGAGACTGGAAAATTATCAACAAATTTCCTGAAAACAGACTTTAAATCGCCGAGTTTCTAAACTACTTTATAATACTTATTTCATCTTTAGCTTGGTAAATATTTACTTTTATTACTTTTATTTAATTTACTTATAAAATTATAGCACTTCTAGCATTTCTAGTCTCAAAGAAGGTTTTTTCACACTATCAAAAAATATCGTCCATGTTACTAGGGTTACATTTCCAAATCATTGTATTCAGGAACAATGGAATGTCTAAAGGAAATAAACATTTTGAAGAAATTCCTTTTTAAAATTTAAAACCAATATCAAAAATGAAATCTCTGCCCTGGAAGGCCTTATATAATTTTTACAAATTAATGTTGTACCTATATAAACATGACATCTTACATACTAATCGGAATGTTAGATTTTTTTAGAATTTTTACTAACAGGTATCTAAAATGTTATACACTAGTAACAAATTTATAAATGCTTAGTTTTAGAACAAAACTTCACTTAAACTATCTGTTAAACTCCAAATTTTGACAACGGTAACACATATAATATTAATTTTTGAAGTATATACAGCATATTCGATTTTCAAACCACCCCAATATATATATATATTGGATTTTACAATTAAGATTTTACAATTCAGTGACATAAAATTCTCTTATGATCTACAGTTGTTGTCTCGTTGGATATTGCTATTTGTTACCTATATACTCTGCAAAGTATTTATCTTTGGGTCAGCTCTGCCCTACTACAATATATATATATATATATATATATATATATATATATATATATATATATATATTGTAGTAGGGCAGAGCTGACCCAAAGATAAATACTTTGCAGAGTATATAGGTAACAAATAGCAATATCCAACGAGACAACAACTGTAGATCATAAGAGAATTTTATGTCACTGAATTGTAAAATCTTAATTAGTTTTTCAACCGATATTAATAGTATTCTAATTTACAAATTTATTTATTTTGTCATTTAAGCATTCACTAAATTTATTTATCGTGTTATATTAAGAATTTAAAACTAATTGTGATTAATAAAATTAATATTAATAAATAAAACACACATAAGATGTTTTAGATTTACACTTTATTAATAAAATAATGACAGCTGTTTCGCTAACACAGTAGCTTCCTCAAATTCAACTTAAGACAGTCTTAAGTTGAATTTGAAGAAGCTACTGTGTTAGCGAAACAGCTGTCATTATTTTATTAATAAAGTGTAAATCTAAAACATCTTATGTGTGTTTTATTTATTAGTGATATGGATTTACATCAAGCAAAGGTCGAAACAATTAAATAAATAAAATTAATGTTCAAATATTTTGTATATAATTGTATAACAACTTTTGAATGACCCTTATTAATGTCAATTGTAAATAGCGCCAAACCACGTGACCTATACATATTGAGAATTATGTGATTAAAAAGTATATTTATCATACAAATACTAATACAAACGAAATGGTAATGTAAGGAAAATTAGGAAAAAGTATTCACTGAAGCAAAATATGTAATTTATAGCTAATATATTCACAAAATGAAAAAGAAAAACTAATTTTTACGAAATTTCTATCGTTGCCATGGAGAGAAAGAAAATTGTTTAAAGAGATAATTTTTTCACTGCTAGATAAAACACGCGTCGCCAAATTAGCAATTTTAAAATTCATAGAAAACAGTAAAATAACTCAAACAAAATTCAAAAACTATAAAATAAATAATGATAAAAGTCCATAACCTGCTTTTAAAAAGGTATTCGATCCTGGAAAGTGTTTATTTATTGGCATTTCTTAATATCTGGAATAGCCCACATAAAAGCCCATATTGGTAACAAGTCGCAAGTTGAAAGAAAGGAAATATTAAAATTTCGGGAATAGAAACATACCAGAAAGTGTTTTATCATATAAATTTCGAATATTTACCTATAATATATATCCTGAAAATTCTAAGAAGAAGCTACTTCAATTTTTGAGCCTGTATCATTGTTCCATATCTTCATTCCTTCTTACTTGAGAATTACAAGACGGGATATCAGAGAAATTCACCGGAAAACCTGATGTCAAAAGACGAACAAATTAACAGGTACCCGATTGAGGTTAAAAGATCGGTTAGATATTATTATTTCACATAATTTAAAAAAGTATTGTTTGTTCATTTATCAGATCAATAACACTTACCCGCACGTAGCTTGTAGTTATAGTCGAAACACTATTTAAAATTATTTAATTGAATATTTTGGATTAATATAGAACTAATTGTCCATAAGTATCATTTAACAGAGATTAATTCGATTACTCATACAACTTTATGCAACCAATCACACTTACGCATCTATAGGTTGCTTGTAGATTTGTTACCGATTTACATAAAATATTAATTTTTTTAATTAAATTTGTTTACTAGTTCAAAGATCTCTTATTTCATGCATATTAGTATAATTAGTCTGAGAATTCTGGAAACGACAATCCCCGAAAGATTAAGTAGTTGTATTGTTTAATATTAATTAAAAAGCTATACTAGGGCATATATCTAATGTAAGTATTATATGTAATTTATCAGTTACCATTTTTATATTTGGAAGGCTAGTATCATATTCAAACTATATAATCACGTCAATACAAATAGCTTAGTTATTCCAGGTATCTGTAAATGAAAAAGTGAGAATTAATACATGAATTACACTCAATGGTATAGCTACATTTGGTGGACACAATTTGTAAAATCAGTGTCAAAATGTTAATAAATTAATATTACGATAACTTTGTATATTTCAGATTAAATTATATTTATTTCAAAATTTACTTTTCATATTTTTAATTTTCATTTTCATCATTCAAGTCAATTACGCTAAATTAAAAAAGATAGTTAATTTATTTACATTTGAATTTTATATCGATTATAGTTGAACACGCTCTCTTTTCAAATTATAAGAAAAACCCGCGAACAGGTTATTTTTGTATTGGAAATTGTACATAACCTAACATTAACAAGCCTATGTATTTGTTAATTAATATTTTAATTTTGTCTTTCTGTCCAAATTAACATTTTATCTACATTTTAATTATTATAAATTATTGTAAAAGTATAAATCAAGTATATTTTTAATTTATAATAAGGCTTTGAAATGAAATAATTGATAGCGAGCGTGGGTGCTGAATTTTTACACACAAGTTGCCTAAAAAGTGTTACTCCGTTTATTAAATTAATTAAATACTAAAATACTAGTGCTAAAAGAATAAAATTATATACAAAAGATGCAATTAATACCGGCGCAACATTAGAAACACTTTTGGCGAGAACAATATCCGAGACCGGCAAGAAATCGACAAAAGCATCTTTTGGCGTCGACCGATTTCTACATACAGGAACAAGCTTCCACATACCTGCACCGTAGAACCCAAGAATACCTCTCTTGATCCCGTACAGCTGAACATCCTGAATAGCTGAAACCTTTCTCAATACCTTCACGCTCCCTGCAAGACACAGGTTAATTTAATTCAATTCTGTTTGTAAAAGTCTTATTAAAAATTATTTCTCAACCAATCAAATTCACTAATTCATTACCTCTTGATTTTACTTTTAAATATATTACTATTTTGCTAAAATTTAAGAAAAGAACATTATCCATTAAGAATTTGTAGTACTTACCATTAGTGGGTTTATTTATTTATATCAAAACAAACTTTACTATATCATTTCACTAGTTACATAACCATCATTTTTCACGTTCATATTATTCTAATTCCTTGTTCCACCGTTAGTCAAGTTACTTATTTATTGTATACAGATACTTTGCATTTAATAAATATTTTACACTTATTATTTCAAAGAAGTTCTTTTATTTATCAATGCGTAGCTAGAAATAACTTTTTGATACTATTAATTAATTTTCCATCAGTTTTATAGGAGTATAAACCCACCGACGATGATCCTGAGTAGGAATCAAATTTATTTGAACGCAAGATAGTAGTTAAGGTGCTACGGTGCTAAAAAACAGCTTCGACAAAAAAACAAAGTTTCGGGTGACGTGAATTGCCCACCTACCCGCTTTTACGAACGTCTAGCGGCCCACCTGGCAACTATGAAGCCTCCGTTCAGGCGTGTGGAGACCCAAAGGTACAAGAAAAAAGGAAGGTGAAATAGGACACCACCGAATTTGGTACCGCTAGACGCCACAAATTCGGAAATCACGAACACAAAATCTAGGTAGGACACGGCTGTAGAAAAAAAGAACCGTAAGTATTTCAACAAACAGCGAGACTTCAGTCGCTCATAAAAAAAAACACCTATTTTAAAGATTCAGATAAACAAATAAAAATTAAAGAAATAAATTAATTTCGAAATTACATACCAGAATTGTTCTAATGGTTTTTATAGACACAACTTATATATCTTTACTGGGGACGATCTCCTCTCGTCACCGTAAAAAAATCCCCGTATGGATAATTGGTACATCCAATAAAAAAGCGTGATGCTTAATATATCTCTGTTGGTAGGAGGGCTACAGCAACGATATTTTAATCAAGAGATAATTAAAGCCCTATAGTTAAGCAATCATGTGATGAACGAGAGCGGAATCACGATTGATCGATATCGATGTCTAGCTTACATCTGCGCGAAAGATATCCCACACTCGGTAATCGAAGTTGAAAGGAAAACAACGAAGAAAGCTAATACGCAATTATACTTACAGATAAATGAACGTAAGCATATGAACTTACAGGTAGGTTCAAAATTAATAGATCAAGATAATATAAGGAAAGACGCTAATTTGCGATAAAATAAATTAGTGTCTACGAACTCGTAAGAAAGGGTTAAATAATTTTATCATTACTATTTTTAAAGTCACTGCGTTGGCTTTACTGAAATAAAAGTGCGCGTACCGAGTATGGCGGTCTTTAACTACAGCTATTATTATTAAATTTTACTGGAGAAGTTTGTTTAACTTCTTAGCTTAATAGTTATAAAGTTCAAGAGTTTCTAGTTACGCTGCAAACGTAATCAGCAATATTAAGTACTTATGTGACACCAAAAACATGACAATATCCATGACAATATTTTACTATAAATCGAAAAGCAAGTCACTCTATTATACTTGATAATAAAAGCGTAGTAGGCCTCTATTTGCATACTACTAACGAACACGTTCATTATTTTATAACATTCTCATACAGAGGAATTTAAATATCAGTTCATCTCTTCTTATTGATGAGTGAGTAGTAGTCGAAGAATGTTTCTTTAATATCAGAGGGGATATGATCGAGTGCTCTTGGCTTAGCAAACATGTACATACGGTGAGGGAGAAGCAATACTTGACTTGCCTTTAGGGCACCCTTTCTGTTTTAACGAGACCTTTCATACTCGTCTTGTGTTTAACATGCAATATATATATATATATATATATATATATATATATATATATATATATATATATATACAAGTCTTTTTTAAAAAAAATTAAATAAGTTCAACCGTAATAATATTATTTGAAATTAGGTAGTTGTTTGAAGAAATATATCTCCTAAATTATGTATAATATTTGCAATGAAAGTATAGATAGATATATAGATAGATCGATAGAGTTAGCTAAAAAGTGTATCCTACTGCTAGAGTTCTAATTTATTGTAGCCTCATGTTTTGTTACTTTCTCTAGCTCTGCTCTTTTAATTAAGCTTAGCATCTTCGAGAGCGATTCTTTTGAATATAGTTCCGCTTTATGCAATTGATCTCCCATCTGTAAGAAGTGTGTTCTTGTCAAATTGGATTGGCATGGTGAATGAATCGCGATCTTCCTTTTGTCAGAAACTACAAGGTTTCCAAATGAGGACGATATGTTATTAAAATTAAATAAAATACAAAATATTTGAGATAAAACCAAAACTGTTCTCTATTTTATAGTGCAACTTATGACAATTATTATTTGAATAACATATCGTTCAAACGTCAACCTCAGCTTCACTTGCAGGATTGAATTCAATGAACCCAATTTTCGGTGACTTATTGCAATAAATAAGGTTTGATGCTCAATTTCAAAGCGTCTGTAATTCGAGGTTTGTGGCATAGACCAACGACTTCAACTATTCTCACGAAAAAAAATCAATGGTGTTAAATCGCAACTTCTTGGAGGCCAATTAACAATTCCATTTCTGGAGATTACAGGCTCACCAAACTTTTCTCCAAATAACTCCTTAGTGGCATTGGCAAAAGGTGGTGTTGCATCATCTCGTTGGAAAAACATGTCTTGTAAATCAATTTCATCCAATTTTGACCACAACAAATCTATTAACATTGATCAATAACGCTCACCATTCAGTGATTTGCATTTTCAAAAAAGGCCCGATAATGCTGTCATGCCATAAACCACACCAAACAGTAACTTTTTCTGGATGCAAATACTTTTAATTAATTTGCTGTGAATTACTTTCACACCAAAAACGACAATTTTGTTTGTTAACAAACGCGTTTAACCAGAAATTGTCTGAAAAGATGATTTTTTTTTGAATCAGTATCAATTTCAAGTTGCTCTATAGCCCAATCGGCAAACACACGGTCCAGTGGCTTCATTTCCTGAGTCATCGCATTTTTATATAGATGTAAAGCCTAATATTTTCTCCAAATACGCCAAGTTGTCATTTTTGAAAGGCCAAGTTCTTGAGAACGTCTATTAATAGACAGATTTGCATCTTCTGTACCACTAGCACTTACAGCGTCAATATTCTCCTGATTTCTTACGTTTTGTTGTTTTATTGGTGCTCTGGTATTGTATAAATTTAAATTTATTTCGAATTTTTCAACGATTCGTCAAGTAGCAAGCACAGAAGCACGATTATATGGCCCATAATCTTCGTGAAAATCACGTTGAATTTGAAAAAAAAATTTAGATAATATCCAAACGTAGTTGAAACACGTATTTTGGCACGATGAATTGTCAAACAATACTAAACACAAATGTAAGCTAGTGACATTTCTACCGTTTTAAATATGGCTGCGATGACGTTTTAAAACATATCGCGTCTGTTGAGAAATCCGTTACATACCGTTTCTTCGGTCAAGCCCACATTGTTCATATAATTGTTGAGCAAAGGCAAGTTAACGGGCCTATCATCATCTAACAGACATCTTGTCTGTGTTCAATAGATTTGTTGTAAACTTGTGCAAATGTTCCCTAAAGAACTGTTCTCTTTTGCCTTTAACCTGGGGAGTTCTACATTTCCCTAGATCTATGTCCCCCCACATTAACATAGCTGTTTTTATGTTTGTTTTGCAATAGCAAAGGAAGACTCCGGCCTTATGATGTTGCAAACGATGTCTGTCGGACCAATTGGTCGGCCTTCACATTAAACCTATGGCTTTTATGTCCTGAAATCCAGGCTAAAGTCACTTTCTTATGACTACTGAACTTGCTTAGGCCACGCATACACAATCCCATACAAATTTAGATCTTATGAAGGCTATAGATGAAGACTATCGTTCAAGTTTGTCAAAATTTTCAATATATGTATGGCCTTTGTACTCTGGAACCTAGACAAATGATACTTTCACGTGATAACTGAACTCATTTAAGGCACGTACAAGTGAATAGATTTAACTTGTACTGTGCATTTAACATCGCTAGGCTGTCGAATAAAATGGTCACGATGCGATTTGTTCCACCTTGCTATTAATTTCTCCAACGCAATTATGTAATGAGTTCACTTCTGCTTGAAATACAATGCCAGCTCTACTTAGGCTCAAATACCTTTAGAAGGATGAAATTTAAGTTTAAAGATGAAACAAATTCAGGTCTTGTTGAAAAGTATACAAGAATTCAAGTATCTTTAGTAAGATATGACCTGAAATCTTATACATATTTCAGTTTCAATGACTTCATAATAAACAATAGAATCCAGTGTTAGGCCAGTAGGATAACACTCAGTGTTATCCCACTGGCGATTTGGCGAAGAGTATGTTGTCTTCAAAGGTTATACCTTAGCCAAAGACACTACGCTTAACGCTTTCTTTTCTGATTGTTCTACGTGAAAATGCCAACTTAGTTGTCAAAATACGTATTTAGAGTGTATTAATTTATATTGTGGATAGGGATTTTTATTGTTTCTGTCTGTTACAGATTTAAGCCACAGTCTGCACCAATTTTTATCTATTTATATGAACGAGTGTATATCAAAATATAACGAGACTGATGCTAGAACTTCTTTCACAACTAGAATTTTATAACACAAGGAATAGAACATAAAATCAGCACCTCTAATGTACTTATCCTCAAGTAGGCTATAATTTAACTTTTAACGTTCATTACAAATTAATTACTGAATTGTCAGTGTTTGACGTACCCATCGAAAAAGTGAGAGTGGAACAAAGACATTTAACAAAATTTTGTGTTCGGTTAGGTAAAACTATGACTAAAACTTCTAAAATGATTACAGATGATAGTTTATTATGATGTAGAGTATTTGAGTGGTATAAGAAATTCAAAGAGCGTTGTGAATCCGTAGTAAAAGAACTTCGGCGCGGACGACTAGCAACTGCATGGATTGAGTCCAAAATTGCAGAAATTAACGACTTGATCCAAAATGATCCGTCGGACTGGCTTATATCGAATTTCCGACATTGTTAATTTGTTTTACGGTTTCAATCCAAAAATTATTCATGCAGATTTAGGCTACCGAAAGGTCGCGACAAAATGGATTCCAAGTGACAATTTGTCGGGAGTGGAAAAGGCAACTGCAACATAATCCAGAGTTTTTAAACATAATGTTTACATTTGACGAGAGTTGGTTTTATCATTACGACCCTGAATTAAAGTCTGAAAGTATGCAATGGAAACACAAAGGTAGTCGAAGACAGCAGAAGGCTAAAACTGTGAACAGCGCCGGTAAAATAATGCACTTAATTTTTTTTTTTGATGAATGGGGCGTCATTTAAAAACACATTGTACCTAGGGAACATACAGTAACTGGAGGGTACTATTCTAATGTACTTCGAGGAAACCTAAAGTCAAAATTAAATAAAAAGCGGCCGCCTTATCAAGACATCGGTTGGATCCTGCATCATGACAATGCTCTGGCCCAGAGATCAACGATTTATCAACAAAAACTTGAAGAATTGGAGGTGGTAATTATGGTGCACCCTCCATACTCACCTGAGCTTGCGCCATGAAGCTAAAAAGAATTGAGAGGTCGAAAATTTGTGTCTAATTTAGAGCTCAACAACGCTGTCATGTGTAGAACTTCTTTCTCAAAAAATAGTTCCTCAGATGTTTGTGACAAGTGGACAAAACGATGGGACAAGAAGTGTATTGCACAGAATGGAGAGTGTTTTGACGGATAGTTGTAAAAGGTTTCTAAATAAATGTTTCATTTTTGTACTACAGCACTAGCCTCGTTATTTTCTGATATTTCCTCGGATATTTGTCGTCTTATGTGTATGACTAATAATGTTTAAGCATTGATTTTGTTCGTTATTCTAATATTTGTTTGTTTTTACAATTATTACAATTTATTATTGATACATTCAATAGATTTATAATGTATTATATGAATAATGAGATTATTATTATTATAATTATTATTATTAGTATTAAACAGAAGCATAAAAATAAATGCTGTAGATTAAATGGGCAATCACATACAAAAGGGAGAATTCATAATTAATGCTTTTTAAATAATAGACAAGATTTTAGATTATTACTATAAATTCGCCATATTAAATCGCATACGGAAGAAATTACATGCATTGTTGAGCAATCTAGACTAATTTGACTATCCTGACAGGACCTTTATATTAACGTGACATATAATTTAGTAAATGATTAAACAATAATGATAATTGATTATCTATTATGCTATGTATTAGTTAATTGAGATATATACACTTGATATTACATGAACATGTCAAGAGTTCGAACACGTTGCACGTGTATGGGAATGTATTAATTTCTTAATATGTATATATGCAGAGCTGCGTATTACACTAAATGATACAATTTATAATAAAAATATTATATACTCCTTATCCCACCGATACTTAAAGTTACATATTATTTTATTCCTAATTATTATTGGGGCCTGAACGGAACACAATACATATCGGGTGTTCAGTAAAAAAGCTTCAGGGTTGACAACGAAATTTTTAGAAATGTCGTAACTTAACCGCTCCGTTCTGAATTGTCAAATGTTAATGTCATTACCAGAGAGCGGACTGAAGCGATTGAATGATCAATTGCTGGGATAAAAGGTTGTGATGGTATCAGATATAGTAAGCCTGTTATAACAACCCCACTATTTGTCGAGCAGAAGCTGGTATTGCCGTCGTTATAAATAGGACATTTTGTGTATTCCTATATAAATTTAATTCAACAGTGGCGTGCAAGCCGGAACATACATTTATATATTATTTGGTTAGACTTGAAATAATCGCTTAAAAAATTATATCCGCTAATTTCCAAAGTGTATTCTCGTGTTTACATGGTGTTATACATGCATATACATATATATGTATTTATTGTTCTTGACATAGTATATTTTCTATTCTCTTCTATAAGGGATTGTTTCTGGTTTCGTTTCTTTCAGTGTTATTTGTTACAACGTTTAGTATTTTAAATACTCCGTTCTATATTATATATTTATAGTATTGTTGCCGAGATTATTTGACTTTCAAAATAATAAAATAATACTTTCGTACTGTCCAAAGAATGGAAAAGTAGCTACATTACTTAGTACAGTACACAATAACATCAAAGTTAGTGGCGAAAAAAGAAAGCATAGTAAGTAGAAGTAATCTTAGATTATAACGAAACTAAAGCTGGTGTAGACATTATGGATAAAATTACTGGAAGTTACAATGTGAAACGAATGACAAAAATATGGCTATTAACAATGTTTTATAATATGATAGATATTAGCATTATGAATGCGTTCGTAGTGTGTCTATCTCTCAACAGAAACTGTAGCAAAAGTTACGCAGGAGAAGAAATTTTATCATAGTGTCGGCTTAACAATAGGCTCAGTACTATGAAAGTCCAGAACCAGCTGAAGCATCCACTAGTAGGGAAACTGAACAGCCAAGGAAAAATGGTCGATGCCGCATCTGCATATCTAAATAAAACAGAAAAACTAGAACAACTCGTAATAAGTGTAAAAAGCATGTATGCGGAGAATATTTCATAATATTATGTACTAAGTGTGTTGAATAAAATTACTTTGTAGTGATTATGCAAATTACTGATATAAGTGTTTATTTATAAATAATCAAGGAATAGCAAAAATAAGTTGGAACAAAAAGAAAATTATCGTCATTCATACATGGGTCCAGTGGACCCTGACGGTAGTTATAGCTAGTTTTTTTTTCAGTAGACACAGAGTTAAATTCTTATCTAAAATTTACCTTTCGCATTCTTGTCAATTGCTACAGTTTCAGCAGTCGCACGAATAGTTAACCGACGCTCAGGTACGATCAGATTACAGATTCCTTCAATATTTTCAGAAGTTTTTAACGAGTAAGTGGGTTCGGGGCCTGCATTATTTTCAACCTCTTCTCGGCCATTCGGGAAACACTTAAATTACTCAAATATCTGTGCAAAAGATAAGTCTCTATACCGGTTTTTATAAGTTACATATTGTAATGACTCATTCGATGACGCGAGGCGCGTCATCGCTCTGGACGTTTTCCCGACAGATTTGGAGCATTCTAGACAAAACGTTCCCATTGATATATAAGCCGTCGAGGAAGGGATGTAGACATTCAATACCCAAGTCTCGCGAAGTATACATAAATATGGTTACATAAATATAAAATACATAAATGTACTTATTGTTGTTAATAGTTAGTTTTATATTGTTATACATTTTAATATTAATATAGTGTGTGTGTCTAAAGTTATTGTTAGTTTTATTTAAGAACCCGTAAAGACAAACGTTACAGTAGACAAACTTTACAGTGGTATTCAGGTGTGGACTAATTAATAAATAATAAACTAAGTAGACAATTAAGTGTTAATTAAGTATTCGTTTAAATAAATATACAGTGCGGTAAGACGTTATTTTAAATATCGTGATGGCCAACAGAATGAAACTGACCGAATTAAAAGTGTCCGAGTTAAAACGAGAATTAGAAGAGAGGGATGAGGATACAACTGGCAAAAAGTCGATCCTCCAGCAACGGCTTCGCAATGTGTTGATCCAAGAAGGCTAGGATCCAGAGAATTATGTCTTTCAAGTTCCAGGCGGAGATACTGACGTGAATTTGCTGTTAATTCAAATGAAACAAATGGAGCAAAAGAACCTGGAAACTTCTGGAAGCTTAGCAAAAACTCTAGAACAAATGGAGCAGAAGAACCTGGAAACTTCTGGAAACTTAGCGAAAACTCTAGAACAAATGGAACAGAAGAATCTGGATAGTGCTAAAAATATGGAACAAAGACTAATAGATAATTCGCAAACCTTGGAACAGCGTCTAATAGAGTCACAAACTCAAATGCAACAAATGGAGCAGAAGAACCTGGAAACTTCTGGATACTTAGCGAAAACTCTAGAACAAATGGAACAAAGAAACCTAGAAACCGCTAGAATCCTCGAGAAAAATCTGGAAAAGAAATTACTAGAAAATTCTAGAAACTTCGAAAAAGTTCTAGAACAGCGACTAGCGGAAAAATCAGAAGCGTTAAAAGAAGAGGTTTTCACAGCTGTAGAAGAGAAAATTGGAGAACATTCTAGACTTTTAGAGGCAATAATGATTGAGATGAAATTACCCGCTGCCATGAGTCATTCTGATCCCAGGCAGGTCAACGAAGAAGTCATACCGCGGCCCATCGAAATAAAAGAAGAACTTGTGGCTATTTCAAGGACCAGAATCAAGCCACCAACCTTTGATGGAAAGACGTCATGGGCAACTTACCTGACGCAATTCGAAGCGGCCGCAGAAGCAAACGCATGGTCTTCTGCCGAGAAGGCGACTGCTTTAGTCATAGCATTGATGGGTGATGCTAGTGATATTTTGCAGACATTGCCTCCTGAGGAACGTAAAGATTATTCTCAACTCATTAAACGCTTGGAGATGAGATATGGCCATGCGCATTTGGAGCAAGTATACCATACCAAACTGAAGAATCGATCACAGAAGAAAGGCGAGAATCTTCAGAAATTTGAGGCAGATATTGCTCGTCTAGTTCGACTTGCATATCCGATGGCGCCAGATAATTTCATGGAACACCTAGCGGTCCAGACATTCATAGATGGTCTCCGGGATATTGATACGCAGCAAGCATTAAGGTTGGCAAGACCGAAAACCTTGATCGATGCATTGGCGCACGCACTTGAGTTTGAGACTGCTAAACAAGCCTCTCGGAACAATGCTCGTGGCTGTTCTGTCGACGAACAGGAAAATGAGGAGTTCATGGAGCAGGTGGTTAGTCAAGTCCTAAATCAGATCAAATCAAATAAAAGTGCGCGGCCATGCGGGAATTGTAGAAGAAACGGTCATATCCAGAATAAATGTGATAAAAGGACCAAGAAAGAATCTGCTGAGAATCCGAAAGTCCCAAGGACTGCCCAAATCGCATCCTTGCAAAATCAAACCAATGGCCTGTATGTGGATGCTATTATGGAAAGAGGAACCTATGCTTGCTTGCTAGATACTGGATCGACGAAAACCATTGTACGACCCGATTTAATATCCAGGAATAAAGAATTACTTTCTAGCAAATGGAGACTAATGACAGCTACTGGAGAAGCAGCTTCTGTGGAAGGTGAAGTAGATGTCAATTTTGTCATAGGACCAACATGAATCCGACATCGTGTTCTCGTAGCCGACATAGAAGAACAGATAATCTTGGGATTAGACATCATGAACACCTACGGCTTCCAGTTAAACATGAAAGAAGGCACTTTAAAAATAAATAATGAGGAATTGCTTCTTCATGGGAAAAATTGTGGGAGTGTACAAGTAATTACTGCAGAGAATGTTGTCCTGGATGCAAGAAGTGAGACATTTTTGACGGCGTGTATGGAAGGTGATTATTTGGACGGAAATGTTACAATGTTGGAACCAAAGGCTGATGATGACGAGGTGGGCCGAGGAATAGTAGTTGCCAAAATGCTGGTTAAGACTCAGAAGACTGTACCGATAAGGGTAATGAATGTGAACCATTACCCTGTTTCCTTGAAGAAGGGTACTATTCTGGGGTGGTGTTCGCCAGTGTCGGCCGTCGTTCATCGCATAGAGGCGAAGAAGAATGGATTCGTGCAGGTTCCTGAGAAATTGTCCAAGATAATCGACTCCGCCTGTCAAGGATTGAACAAGAAGGAACAAAGCCAAGTTAAGGATTTAATCAAACATTATGAAGACGTCTTTGAAACTGAAACTGGTACGAAAGGAAGAACCAATATTGTAATGCACAAAATAAATACCAGCGATGCAAGTCCAATTCGACAAGGACCAAGGAGGTTATCTCTGGCAAAACGTGAGGAAGCCAAGCAAATTATACAAGATATGGAAGGCCAAGGAGTAATTGAACCATCGAATAGTCCATGGGCTTCACCAGTGGTCCTTGTCAGGAAGAAGGATGGATCTACCAGATTCTGTGTGGACTATCGTCGTTTAAATAGTGTGACCAAAAAGGACAGCTATCCTCTCCCAAGAATAGATGATACGCTAGACACCTTGGCAGGAGCAAAATGGTTCTCCACTCTCGACTTAAAGAGCGGTTATTGGCAAGTCGGAATGGATCCCAATGACAAAGAGAAGACTGCCTTCAGTTTAGGTACAGGACTCTGGCAATTTACAGTCATGCCATTTGGACTGTGTAACGCCCTAGCTACTTTTGAGCGACTCATGGACACTGTACTGAGGGGATTGTCTTGGAATACCTGCCTGGTATATCTCGATGATGTGATTGTGGTAGGGAAGACCTTTGAAGATCACATGAAAAATTTGGAAGTAGTATTCCAGAGGTTGCGAGATGCCAACCTGAGATTAAGTCCAAAGAAGTGTCACCTTTTCCGCAAGGAGGTAAATTACCTTGGACATGTGGTTTCCGGAAAAGGAGTTGCTGTGGATCCCGAAAAGGAAAAGCTGTGGAAAAATGGCCGGTACCCAAAGACAAACATCAGCTAAGAAGCTTTTTGGGATTATGCACATATTATCGACGCTACGTTCCTGGATTCTCCAACATTGCAAAACCACATACTCGCCTAACAGAAAATCGAGCATTCAATTGGAACAACGAATGCCAAGCGGCCTTTGAGTTGTTAAAAGTTACGTTGATCAGTGCACCCGTTTTGAACTATCCGCTGCCATCTGGGAGGTTTGTTTTGGATACGGATGCCAGTAACGTCGGGATTGGTGGCGTGCTCTCTCAAATCCAAGATGGCCAAGAAAAGGTCATTGGATACTTCAGCAAGACCATGTCCAAACCAGAGAGGAACTACTGCGTAACCAGGAGAGAACTATTGGCAGTAGTTAAGACCTTTGAGCACTTTTACATGTACCTGTATGGGCAGAAGTTCCTGATCCGCACTGATCATGCCGCCTTAAAGTGGCTCTTGCAATTTAAGAATCCAGAGGGTCAAGTAGCTAGATGGATTGAGAGGCTACAGGAGTACGACTTTGTCATTGAACACAGAGCAGGCCTCAAACATCAAAATGCAGATGCCCTTTCCAGAAGGCCCTGTCCAGAAGACTGTCGACATTGCAACAGAATCGAAGACAAATCGGCCAACGCTCTTCGAACCACCGTTGTTGATGACAAATGGCAACCTGACAATTTGCGCGCGGATCAAGAAGCTGATCCGGATCTTGCAGTCCTCAGGGCTTGGAAAAGAAATGGGCAAAGACCGACCTGGCAAGAAATTGCTCCCCATTCACGAGAATTGAAGTCATACTGGGCACAATGGGATTCTTTAACCATAGAAGACGATCTCCTGAGACGTGAGGTCGAAAATCACGATGGAAGCGAGCGGAAGATGCAAATGGTGGTTCCCAAGAAAAGAATACCAGAGGTATTGCGAGAACTCCATAATGGTGCTTCTGGGGGACATTTTGGAGTCCATAAAACACTGGAGAAGGTGCGCCAGAGATTTTACTGGGTGAATTGTTCACGAAATGTGAAAGAATGGTGCCGAAAGTGTGCTAATTGCGCCGGAAGCAATGGTCCCCAGAGGCGTCGACGTGCACCCATGCGCCAATACAATGTAGGAAGCCCATTTGAAAGGATCGCCATAGATGCTGCCGGCCCTTTTCCAGAAAGCGACAAAGGAAATAAATACATAATAGTGGTCATGGATTACTTTACCAAATGGGTTGAAGCATATGCTCTACCAAATCAAGAAGCTGGAACTGTAGCAGACGTGATTGTGAAGGAGTTCGTCAGCCGTTTTGGTGTACTTTTGGAACTTCATTCCGATCAAGGGCGAAATTTTGAGTCCAGTCTATTCGAAAAGATGTGTGGACTTTTGGGCATACGGAAGACGAGAACAACTCCCTTGCATCCACAATCAGATGGGATGGTAGAGCGAATGAACAAGACCATAATCAGACACTTATCCAAAGTGGTCTCCGAACACCAGAGAGATTGGGACGAACATTTACCATTATTTCTAATGGCGTATCGGGCCTCCGTTCAAGAGACAACTGGCCAATCACCAGCAAACGTGCTATTCGGGAGGGAACTCCGATTGCCCTGTGATTTAAAGTTTGGGAGCAAGCCTGGTGAAGATCTTGCCGGAGAAGATTATGTCAGCACGCTCAGACGACGACTAGATAATATACATGAACAAGTCAGACACAATATCCAAGATGCTAGTGACAGAATGAAGGAGAGCTATGACATCAACGCCGAAAAGAGTGGTTACCATGAAGGCGATCGGGTTTGGTTATATAATCCACAACGTCGACGGGGCCTATCTCCAAAACTTCAAAAGAATTGGGAGGGGCCATACGAGGTGTTGAAGCGGATCAACGATGTAGTATACCGCATCAGGCGAACACCTCACACTAAGCCAAGAGTCGTACATTTTAATCGATTAGCCCCATACTCTGGAGACAATAATGACGAAATCGTTGACTTGCGCCGATTGGATAGCCAATACCATGAACTAACCTTCGAAGACTTTATGGAAAAATATTCTGGTTCGAGAAAAGCTCGATTTGGGGTAACCATCGAGAAACAGCAAGATTTGTTTACGGTGCCGCCAGACTACGCGCTTGCTCATTGCGTAGCCCGAGATCTACGAATGGCCAAAGGAATTGCCTGCGAATTTAAAGAGAGATTTGGCAGAATCGGAAAACTAAGGCAGCAGGGACCAGCAATTGGGAAGAGTCTCCAAATAATAAATGAAGGACAGCCCATATTTTATTTGGTCACGAAAGAACTGTCGAGCCTGAAGCCAACCTATCGTGCCTTATGGGAGGCCCTGGCCCACTTACGCGAACAAATGTTACAACAAGACATTCTGAAATTGGCAGTTCCAAAATTGGGTTGTGGATTGGACCGCATGGACTGGAGAATTGTAAGGAGCATGTTGGAAGTAATCTTCCGACATACTGGTATGGAAATTCTGGTATGCAGTTACCAGCTTGAATATTCCTGTCCATCCAGGCAAGATAAGACCGTGGACTGTTATTTCGATATGACGTCGCAATGTAACAAAGGCCCTACCTGTCGATTTCGTCATCGTTTGAAGAGAGCAAAGCATGACATGTTTCGGGACGAAACTTCATTTTTAAGAAGGGGGCAATGTAATGACTCATTCGATGACGCGAGGCGCGTCATCGCTCTGGACGCTTTCCCGACAGATTTGGAGCATTCTAGACAAAACGTTCCCATTGATATATAAGCCGTCGAGGAAGGGATGTAGACATTCAATACCCAAGTCTCGCGAAGTATACATAAATATGGTTACATAAATATAAAATACATAAATGTACTTATTGTTGTTAATAGTTAGTTTTATATTGTTATACATTTTAATATTAATATAGTGTGTGTGTCTAAAGTTATTGTTAGTTTTATTTAAGAACCCGTAAAGACAAACGTTACAGTAGACAAACTTTACAATATGAAATTTCACGACAATCCGTTGCTTTACCAAAACATCATTTTTCCGACTTTATCCAGATTTTTCCAGACCAGCATGTGTACAGATACGGGAAGGCAATCGAAAGAGAAGAGCTCACGCAACGTGCGTAGCTCGTCCATAGTAGCATCTGCCTTATTTTATAGCTACACCTCGTAGATGTCAATTATATATTTTTTGAATAAATACGTTATATTCCAAGTTAGTTTAATTTTTTTAAATGAATTAATACTTAAATTTACATTTTAAATTTATTGAAACTGTGCATTTATTTATCGAAGAAAAAGTAATAGTTTTTATTACCTATTGAGAACAGATAATGTAGGAATGGATATATTTAAAGGAAATATGATAATATAAAAATAAATTAAAAAGTAATTTCGTTTTAAATATTTGCGTTTAGATCGTTTTGAGGAAGTTTTAAAGTGTAATTAAATGAATTTATAAGCCAAAGTTAAATTTTACTGTGAGCTTAAACGCTTTTTTCGTTTACTTAATTTAATCTAATTATAGATTGCCTGATATGATAACAAAGTCCTGGTAGAAATGATCAGAAAGACAAAGAGGCGGTGATTACCTTAAGGTGCTTTTAATGACTGTTAAAAATTGGCTTATACTCGTATTAGGACAAATATAGTAGAATATACGATCAAGTATATACTTGATCCGTAGGCGTTTAATTCAATATCTGAACAAATAAAATAGCTGCGTTACATTTGATCCTGCCAGTTCATAAATGTATGCTTGTGTAGAAAAATAAACTTCTTCTTCTGTATTTACTTTTATATTTCTGTTTAAAGTACCCAATAAGTTCAATATTAAAAAAAAATCTTACCTGTAATACCTACTGTAATCTCAATTAAATGATTAAAATTGATATAAATTCAATATCAGAAGAATTACTTTAATACAATAAAAAGATGCTAGCTAATAATTTATTATTTTATAATTATACTGGTCAATTTTAACCCCGGGATGCATATTTCGTACAATATATACTATTACATAAACCAGGCCTCACAAACCAGTCTATTAAAATTCATTATAAAATGCGACAACGCAAATTGAAATAAAACTACATTCAAGAAACCATTTCACAAAAACAAATGTACTTATTTTATTACAAAAATTGTTAATAGATTAGAATAAGATGTAGTGCATATTCTTACATTGTGATAATTACATTTAAACTCGTAAGTCAATGTAGAAATATATGTAGCATGTATATATGAGGGTGGTTCGGAAACTACGAGGCCTAATAAAGAAAAGGCAAGTTTTTTGACAAAAACAGACACAAAATAATCATAGGTGATGTAACGATGGTTGCATGTCCAATTCCCTACTACATTTACTATATTAGAATTTACCCGATTCCCCCAGTCCGACGTTGACGTTTAGTTGTCGTTAGTATCACTTGAGTTGTAGTATATAATAGCACATAATACATATACGCAGAATGCCGAATTAAGGAATTAACAAAGGAGGAAAAAATAGACATGTTAAACTTGTACCATATAGGTAATAGTTTAAAACAAGTATGTGATATCTTTAGTGCCAAATATCCAAATAGATCAATTCCAAACAAGACAACGATATTTAGAATTGAAAAGAAATTTAGTGAAACCGGTTCTATTCATAACAAAACAAAGTCGTAACCTAGCGCCAAATTTCAGAAAATACATGTCAACTAGTGTCTGAGCAGAGAATAGTTCCTGGTTCTCATCAAAACGTATTGCTACTTATTTAGACATATCATCTTCGTCTGTGCAGTACACATTAAAGAAAAGTGGCTACAAAAGTTACAAAATAACAAAACATCAAGAGTTATTTAATAATGATACCTTTAGCAGGATGTCTTTTTGTGAGAATATGATGAAAATTCAGCGAGACGATGGTTTTCTAAAAAATATTTTATTTACTGATGAGCTTTCTTTTTTCCTAGTCGGGAAGCATAATCCGTCGGTGGTTAGATATTTGTTTCAGGCAAACCAACGTCGCAGTGTCATTTCAAATAGCTAAGTGCGACAAAAGTTAAACGTTTGAGCAGGGTTTTTGGGTGATCATATTATAGGACTTCTCTTAAATGATGGCAATTTAAGCTCTAAAAAATATATATAACTTTTACAAAACCAAATTCTTCCTTACATTTTGCAACTGCCAAATTTGAATATCAACAGACTATACTTGCAATAAGATGGGTGTCAAGCGCACAATTCTTTGGCAGCGAAGAATTTTTTAAATGAACAATTTCTTCACCGCTGGGTTGGATCACGTTCCGAAACTCTTTGTAGGCCTCCCCGATCCCATGATCTATCACCTTTAGATTTCCTTTATTGGAGTTATTTAAAATAATCTATAAATATTAAAACCCAGGTACCCTGGAAGAACTCGGAAGTAAAATTATGAAAGTATCTAACAGCATCACTCCCTAAATATTAGGTACAGTTCGAAATAGCGTTTACAACAGATTGGGATACTGTTTGGCTAAATGCGGAGACATTTTTGCGCCGTTTATTTAAATAATCCATCTGGATAAAAAAATCAGATGATTTTCATCTATACATAAGAAAAGAAATGTGGCTTGCTTTTACGAACAATTTTGTTTTCTATTTTTTATAACAAGGAATTTATCCGTTTTGTTTTGCTTACATGAAAGCATTTTATATTACTTAACATATTTTTCATAAATTATACTTCCTTAGATTTATAGGAATGAATTATTCATTTGTTTTTACTTACAAGAATATGTATCAGTTTGTAACGGAAACAAGTTCGTGGTTTGATAGCTTACTTGGGTGCATATTGCAGTGGAATTTTCTAGCACC
Source organism: Melolontha melolontha (assembly GCA_935421215.2). Taxonomy (NCBI): domain Eukaryota; kingdom Metazoa; phylum Arthropoda; class Insecta; order Coleoptera; family Scarabaeidae; genus Melolontha; species Melolontha melolontha. The sequence continues at coordinate 38,250,013 of OW285243.1, forward strand.
ACGTTGGGTTAGCCAATTGTGCATTGGATTTTGCTTTGAAATTGCTTTATTTAATTTTAATTCACACTACAGCTTATTTTTTTCATCGGCTATTCAGTCTAGTAGAATCCTTGAGCTTACGTCTCTGGGTCGATCCTCGCGGATGTTGGTAATATCAAAAATAAAACACAAGGTATCAGATAAATTATACACGCATTTTCCCTTTACATTGATATATTAAAAATAAAAAAAAAGAAAAATCCCTCTACAAAGTGTACAGGGTGCTAAAGCATCATTAAACAGTAGCAATGAGGAAACACTCTTTGTGAACATTGACTCGCACACAGAGAAAAACCTCTTGTGAATCACGATCAAATATAAAACTAATAAATATTAGTGAAATCTGTCAAGTTTAACCTTTACTGTGACCCCTGCAATCAAATATCAAAAACAAATTAGTTTTCGAAACTCACGCTAGTTGAAAATTTATTCATGCAACAAATAACATGATAAGATCCATCCCCACTACAATCTCTCCAACCTTAAATTCCAAAAAAAATGTTCTCGAAGTATAATATTAAGAAAAACAACTTCCCTTAACAAAAAACATGACAAGCTTTCGCTAATATCCATATACTACTTTCAAACACATTATTATTACAATAAATACAAAATTTATAGCACTGAAAATAATCTTAATATCTAATAAATAAATAATATAATTTTATCAACTTACATTAAGTTTTTTGTGTGATTTCGAAATACACGAGAGGCATCTTTTTACACAAGATTTCAAATAACTATGAAAAACTTCGCAAAAATCGAATTAAGGTTTACTTGCACCTTATACTAAATGCAAAACAAAGTACAGACCGACTTTATAAAACAAAGAATAAAATTTATTATTTTATCCTTTTTTAACTAAACACATTAACAGTCAAGATACCTCTGAATCAAAAATGAAAAATTCTTCATATCCGCCTCGCTATCCCTTCCATCTATCAAATCAAAATATACAGACAATACATCTTATCAAATACAATATCCGAAAAAGCGGCAAATTCAATTCCTTTGGTCCACCTAAATATACGAGGGCTAATCACAATTTTATACATTAAATATTTTATTTATACAACATTAGATATATCGATCCCCATCTGAAATAAATAAATATACAAGTGAAATAGCTAATTTTTTTATAAATTGTCCCTAGTAAAGAGTTCACTAATAGTTCAATCTTTTTCCTTGCTTGTTCATGGAAAATCCATGGCAATATGTATTTTATTTTATTTTAATTTTAATTAAATTTTAATTATATTCTTCTCTCAAATCTATTCGCATATGATGCTAACAGGAACTGACAAGCACTCGTACTACACTATATATTGTATATTCCTATGATTAGCGTAGAGGAATACGTATAAGTAGCCGAGAAGTGGTGGGGCAGCGGTGCATGTGCACAATCATTGCATCTACACAGGTTATACCTCTACCGTCTGGAAATGCGGTAAGTTAACGGCGTAGACGTGAACGATACCCAACCAGTACACTAGATAAGAGAGAAGGGAGGTTTATAGCAGCAGGCGCCAGGTGTGTCTGTGCCCAGTCTGATGAGATACGTCGACGATAGATACGATAGAAATACGAGTACATACGCAATACGTATGTATATACCACACCTACTTCTGACCTGTCCCTATTGATTATACAATCAAATGCTACACTATACATTGAATAAACATATCGGGGAAGTAAAGTTGGCGGCGACGCTTCTTCCGCAGCAGTGTAGTTAACTTACCACATTATCAGGCGATAGATCAATATAGTCTCCTGCTCGCTCAACACACTTATTCCAACGATATTCCAAATTAGTAATGCCTTCATTGTAGGTCGATGAATACAAGACTTCGAAATAGCTATTTACAGCGGCGATTACATCGGAATTAAGACGAAAATCTCTTACCGCCGAAACTTTCTTTTGGGAAAAGATATGATAATCGCTGTACAACAAATCAGGGAAATTTTGCGAAAGACGCTCTAATTCAAATTCATCAATTTTTGCCATTGCAATCGCGGTCTTGTGGGCAGGTGTGCTATCCTGATGGAAAAGCACTTTCTTCCTTACCAAATGAGGCCGTTTTCTTTAGCTTTGTATTTTAATTCTTGCAACAAATTGTCATCATGCTCCGCATTTATTGTTTTCTTCTTTTCCAAATAGTAGACCGAGATAATTCCATGAGAATCGCAACAAACATTTGCCGTAACCTTTCCTGTTGACAAAACCACCGTTTTTGTCTTCTTTGGTGGCGGAGAACTATTTTTGTTATTGTTTGTATTGTTCTTTGGTTTTGGTAGTGTAATGGTGGACCCAGGTTTCATCCACGATAATGAAGCGGCTTTAAAAATTCTTGTGATTGTGGCGAAAACGTGCCAAGTAGTCGCGAGCAGCTTTCAAACTATTTAATTTTTGCTGAGGTGTGAAAACCACGCTACCCAACCCAACACTTTTTAATTTCCAATTCTTCAGTTAAAATTCGGTACACACTGTCATTTTTTGATACCTACAATGTCTGCTGTCTCGCGCACTTTTACTCGACGGTCATCCAAGACGATACGGTGGACTTTTCCAATCATAATCGGAACAGTAATAGTTTTTGAACGTCCACTACGGGGTTATCACTGCTCTCAAATCAGTTTTTCCATTATTACAAAATAATACGACACGTTCACTTTGGCGTACTGTCAAAAACAGATTAATTGACGGATCGCTCTATACTGTTACATTTAACCTATTAAAGGATGATTCCACAGCATGGTAAAGAAAATTCCTGAATATTCGCGCCATCTCTGTTTTAGGCCACGTAGTTTTCGAACGACCCTCGTATGTCATACTGTAGTCTAAATTCATTAAAAAGAATAATATATTAAAGACTGCCAAATTTATAACATATTGTATGTTATGTCAAGCATCTGGCGTTTAGCAATAAACCAGCAAGAGAGAATAATACAATTCTTTTACCTGACTTAATTTAATTTTACGCAATCTTTGAGAATACGAGAAATCATGTCGAACCCGTTTCTCTGCGGGAATTTTTCACTTTCCTTTTTTGCAATCTAGAATCGTTCGTATTCATTAATCTGGATCGCAGTCACACTAGGAACAATATAAGACCGGACATCAAGCTGCGAATGTGTCGTCGACCATTTGGCAACCGTGCTGATTCCCTATGGGTGTTTTCCTTTAAAAATGTCTCCTTCGATCGAGCTAAACAGTTTCCGTTATCGAACATGGTTATAAATTTTACATTGACTCACCTTGAAGAACCTTGATGTTAAGATATGCGAAAGGAATAGGTTTTTTTTATAAATTCGTGTTACTATATTTTAGAGCTACTATTTATGTAAATACTTTCACTTGTATATACTACTTACCAATCGATGCTATAATTATTACTGTGATAATTGATAAATATAGTCTCGATCAAAAATTGTATTTCTATGAAGATTACATCGAAAATTTCTGTGAAATGAAATTAGACGTCAAAGCCTGTAATAATTCCTGAAAAGAGTTAATATAATATCTTGAAAATTAGTCTAGCTTACAAATTTAAGTTTGTTCACTGGGGTTTGAATTTTGATAGGTAATATAGACCAAATATGTTGTGATTTCAGACATGATTTAGATTTTTTTTATCACACACAGATACATACATATATCCAAATACATATGTTAAGTTGTATAAATTTATACAAAACCAGTATGTTCTTAATAGACCGATAACAGGTGCAGGCTTAATGAACTCCACTTACAATATTGTATGAACTTTGACTGGAATTCTCTGTTTAAACAATATACTGCTTGTGATATTTAAGGTTTATTAAGGTTTTCCCACAGAATGGTTGAGATCAACATTTATTGCCCTGCCAAAAACACCTAACGCAAAAGAATGCAATGACCATCGGAGCCTGATGCGCCACACCCTCAAGATATTTCTGAAGATCATACACCAGAGAATATTCAGAAAATTAGAACAAGATCTTAGTGACTCTCAATTCGGATTCAGGAATGCAATGGGAACAAGAGAAGCACTATTTGGCTTTAACGTGCTGGCTCAGAGATGCATGGACGTTAATCAACCTTTGTACATCTGCTTTTTGGACTACAACAAGGCATTTGACAGGGTTCGCCATGACGACTTGATTCGGCTTCTCAAAGCTAAAGACATAGACAACAAGGATATTCGGATAATAGCTTATTTGTATTATAACCAGACAGCGAATGTCAGGCTGGGTGAAGAGGTATCGGAAGATATAAGGATAAAGCGCGGTGTGAGACAAGGCTGTGTGTTGTCCCCGTTGTTGTTCAATTTATACTCTGAGAACGTCATTCAGAAAGCGTTAGCAGAAACAACAATAGGAACAAAAGTTAACGGAAGAATTATTAATAACATTAGATATGCGGATGACACCATTATTATCGCAGAATCACTGGAAGACTTACAAAGATTAATGGACCAGGTTGTAATAAATGGCGAAGAAAGTGACCTCACACTAAATGTTAGAAATGTGAAGAAAAACTAAATTCATGATTATTACAAAGTCTAACCGACATCAAGAAGGCTTATGGATTGGAGAACAGCCAATAGAGAGAGTAAAGAAATACAAATATTTGGGAACAACTGTTACCGACACAAATGAATATTCAGAAGAAATTCGAACGAGAATCGGCCAAGCCAGGAATATATTCAACAAGATGAGGAAAGTATTGTGTGGCAATGACCTTAGTCTGCGTCTCAAGATCAGGGTATTGAAATGTTACGTGTTCCCGGTGCTGCTGTACGGGATGGAAGCCTGGACACTAAAGCAAGACACTAACAAGCGTCTAGAGGCATTTGAAATGTGGGCATATAGGAGGATCCTGAAGATAAGATGGATAGATAGGGTTTCGAATAGCGAAGTACTTAAAAGAATTGGGAAAGAGAAGGAAATATTGAACACAATAAAGATAAGAAAACTACAATATCTGGGCCACGTGTTGAGAGGGGAAAGATATGCTCTGCTACAGATAATTATTCAGGGTAAGATACAGGGAAGAAGAAATATAGGAAGAAGACGGATTTCCTGGTTAAATAATTTAAGACAGTGGTATAAATGCAGCTCCATTGAACTATTCAGAGCCGCAGCATCAAAAATGAGAATAGCCGTGATGATAGCCAACCTTCTGAGAGGAGATGGCACCTGAAGAAGAAGAAGGTTTTCGCAGACAACCTTCCAGTTAGATGTGTGAAACAGAATTCTGCAAGAAAGACGCCCCTTTGGCAAACAAACAACCTAAAGCGAATGAAATAAATTATGGACGCCTTAGAAATAACCTTGCCATCTTATACAGGATGTACAAAAATTAAAACTAATCAAATAAGAACTTTCAGGCGCTATAACTTATACAATGTGTCCGGGAAAATGTGGGAAATCTCTCGGATTCAGATAGAACATTAAAAAATAAAATGACAAGTTCCCATAATTTTTTTCCTAGCGGCCCTCCCTACGGATATACGGCCTCTTAAAGACGCCACTGGAAATCAATTTTTCTTGAATAACTTTTAAACTACATATTATAATTTAATGAAAATTTAATATGATAAACAGTAGTAAGGACCTCTTAAAATACTGCCCTTAAATTTAAATTAGCATGTTTAATTTACCAGTGGCGGACTAGGTTGTACATTTAATGCCTACATTTTTAACACCCTGTGTGATAAGGAGTTGAGGGAAACAAATTTGGATACCCTGAACATTAAGCTAAAGAAAAGGTACTCTTGTTCATTGTCTATAAAATGAACCGTTTTCGAGGAAAAAAAATAAAAGAATTAATGTTTTATTTCTATTAAAAAGAACCATGTTTTTTATTTTTTTTTGTCTGCAACAAAGTGTGATACAAAAGTCTGAAATAAAACTGTTTTCAGTACTAAAAAACGCATTGTTTTTACAAACGTTACTATGGTACCCACGAATTAATAAATATCTTGCATTGACGTGTAAATTTTAAATCTTGTAATCTTTCATATTGTTAACACGTTGATCCTTTACTTCGATATTAATTTATTGAATTTTGAATATCTTGGTAAATTTAATTTGATAATGGGATACACATTTAGTGAGTATGCAGATATGCATCTTATGTACGGTCTTGCATCTTGCAATGCTTTGGAAGCAAGAAGGTTGTATGAAGGAAGATATCCTAATCGCAATATTCCAAATCAGAAAACATTTCAGCGACTTGACTAACGTCTAAGAGAGACTGGTGGGCGAATCCAGTTAATAAGGTAACATTATTGACTTTCTTTAATGTTTTAGGAAGTTTTGCGAAAAAAAGTACTGATGCTGGTGTAAGAAGAACAGTACGTACGGTGCAATTGGAGGAAAATATTTTGGATACTGTAGGTGATACTCCTTCAATAACCGCTCGAAGATTAGCCGCGCAGCTTAATACGTCAAACGCGACAATTCATTAAGTACTTAAAGAACAGTTGTTTTACCCTTATCATCTGAAAAAAGTGCATCTACTACTTCCTGAAGATTTTCCTCGTAAAATCCAGTTCGCAAACTGGCTGTTAGATCAACAACGAACAAACCAAACTTCATTAGCACTATTCTTTTTACCGATGAAGCAGGATTTACCAAAAATGGTATTGTAAATTTACATAACTCGCATGTATGGGCTGATGGGAAGTCAAGGGAATAAAAAATATAAATGACATGTCATTTATATTTTTTATTCCCTTGACAAAGGTATCATTGCCGAAACATGTAGGGTTGTTTTAAATATATATACTTTGAAGTAATGAACCAGACCTTTAATCGCCGACTTATTAAGTTTTATCTTATCATACCAAGGTCACGAAAATATTATATATATATATATATGAAAAATTGTGTGAAAGTCGTAACCATCCGGGATGTGTAGACATCGATGTTTCATGGTCATTACCAATGGTCAATACACCTTACCCAGAAATAGATACGACTTTCATTTCCATACTGCGTGTATATATACTTATGATGATAAACGTAATGCTAATGAGAACTCATAATTATTGAATTCTCACATACATGCCATTGCCGCTTTAATTCGTTGCATCAATTTCTACATATGACAAAATCACCTTTGTCTAAGAATGTAGCTGCCACGTGTCACGGCGTCAACCGTCCAGGTTGTCCGGGAAAATGAAAAAATTTGTGAAGGTCGTATCCATCCGGAATGGGTAGACATCGATGTTTCATGGTCATTACCAATCGTCAATACACCTTACCCAGAACCTTACCCTTAGACAAAGGTGATTTTGTCATGTGTAGAAATTGATGCAACGAATTAAAGTGGCAATGGCATGTATGTGAGAATTCAATAATTATGAGTTCTCATTAGCATTATGTTTATCATCATAAGTATACATACACGCAGTATGGAAATGAAAGTCGTATCTATTTCTGGGTAAGGTGTATTGACGATTGGTAATGACCATGAAACATCGATGTCTACACATCCCGGATGGATACGACTTTCACACATTTTTTCATTTTCCCGGACAACCTGGACTGTTGACGCCGTGACACGTTGCAGCTACATTCTTAGACAAAGGTGATTTTGTCATGTGAAGAAATTGATGCAACGAATTAAAGCGGCAGTGGCATGTATGTGAGAATTCAATAATTATGAGTTCTCATTAGCATTACGTTTATCATATATATATATATATATATATATATATATATATATATATATATATATAAATATAATATCTTCGTGACCTTGGTATGATATGGTAAACTCAATCAGTCGGCGATTAAAGGTCTGGTTTGTTACTTCAAAGTATATATATTTAAAATAACCCTACATGTTTCGGCAATTATGCCTTTATATAGGATACAAAAAATATATATATATTTTTTGTATCCTTGATAAAGGCATAATTTCCGAAACATGTAGGGTTATTTTAAATATATATATACTTTGAAGTAATAAACCTGACCTTTAATCGCCGACTGATTGAGTTTACCATATATATATGTCAGTACGCCTAATAATCGTTTTCTGCACAATTTGGTGTTTCTTAAATTAAAATTCTAATATATCTAGTTGCCTATTGTATTTAGAAATGTCAGAAAATTCATTTAGTCTGAGATTTTAGTCTACAAAGTCTGTTTTTGCTATAGTGGTATTATTTTTTGTAATTGTGGAAGTTTAGATCGTTAGTATTTGAATATTTTTGTTATATTGCATGGTCAAAATGAAGATTTACACAAAAGAAGAGCCTATTGATATGATTTATAGAGAATGGAGAATGTCATCAAAATTGTTTATTAGCTTCTCGGGTTTATGCTCAAAGGTTTTCCGAAAGAAATCACCCTAAGCCAGACATTTTTGAGAGACTATTAAACCAGTTTAAAGAAAGTGGAAGTGTCAGTTATAAAAAAAACCATTACAAAGAAATTTGTCGCTGAAGATGAGGAAAACGTTTTTACTGTAGTTCGTTCAGTCATCGAAAATCCCAATATTAGTCAAAATCAGATATCCAAAAATAGTAACATTAGTCAAGCAGGTATTTCACAAATTCTTAAAAGCACAGATTTCATCCTTACAAAATCCAGCTTTATCAAGAACTTTATGGAAATTATTTTGACAATCGAATTGAATTTTGTATGTGAGTGTTAGATAAGGTGACAGAAAATTAAAACTTTTTTGATAATGTGTTATTTAGTGGTGAATGTAATTTTTATAACAATGGTGTCGTGAATAAACACATCTTCCATTATTACTCTGATTCAAATCCTCATGAGTACAGAGTCATGAGAAATCAATGGAACCAATGTTTTTGAAGGACCCTTGAATGGTATGATGTTTGTCGATTTTCTTTTATACCAGCAACCAGTATTATTAGAAAAAGTTCCTTTAAACATCAGAACAAACACATGGCTTCAATTGGATGGAGATCCGCCTCATTATCATCGCCAGTTGAAGCAATTTTTAAATGCCAACTTTCAAAATATGTGGATTTCGAATGGAATAGATTTCAAAATTAACTCCACCAGATTTCTTTTTACGGGGATACATAAAAGAAATTGTTTACAACACGCCTCCGACACTTTATGAAAATACGCGTAAGACCGCTTTTGTTGAAACTGTAACCCCGCAGATGTTGTCCAGAGATAGAAGTGGTTTTCAAAGAAGAATATTTGAGTGTCTGGAAATTAACGGACGACATTTCGAACATCTGTTCTAAATATATTGCTTCTGTTTTATGTTAATAATAATAAATATAATAATAGTACATTATCTGACATTTCTAAATACAATAGGCAACTAGATACTTTAGAATTTTTATTCAAGAAACACGAAATGGTGACAAAAACGATTATTAAGCGTGTTTTGTAAAAACGCGTAAACTTAAAGCTTGACCTATAAATACCGTTCGATAGGTAATTAAAAAGTGCATTTGCTGGTAAATTAAAGAAGATGGCGTTCTATTTAAATTAATCAAGTAATAGCCAGCTAAATTTCTTATTTTATTAGTTTTAATTTTTATACAGCCTGTATAAGTTGACAAGTTTATTATAATTTGAATACAAAATATGATCTATTGTTACACTTCTCTGTAAATTTCGCTTTAATAACTTAAATACTTCTTAATTATTTGAAACATGAAAGTTAGGTTAGATTTTGACCAAATGCAAATTATTTACAAAACCTTATGGTTTAGGTATTATAAACCTAATTAAAACAGACATTTATTTTGATCGAAGAATCAAAAAATGCAATAATATATTTAAAAAACAAAACTTTTATATTTTTAAGGCTTTTGGAACACCTTGTATAATATGAAAATAATTTTAAAAAGTAACCATAATAGACCCCCATATATCTCAAAAGTGAAACTTTTTGATAGTCAAGTATCTTGGCCAGAATATTCCGTGGCGTATAGCGTGAACAACCCTTTATAAATAATAAATAGTCCTAATCGAAATTCTGAAGCTTTCTTTCTGGGCTTTCCTAAAGTTCTTCTTATCTCTTTATTGCTGTAACCGTACATCTCCAGTGCTTCCTTGACGTGTTGCTTTTCTGCCTCCAAATGTTCGGCGTCGCTGGTCGTCCTTGCTCTATGCATTCGTGTTTTGATAAGGGACCTCTTCTCCTTAGGATGGTGATGGAATGTTACGTGCAAGTATCTGTCGGTGTAGGTTTTCTTCCTGTATACTTTGTGTTGTAGTCTCCCAGACTACATGCGATGTACCATTGCATCCAGGAATGGTAATCTCCCTTCTTCTTCTATTTCCATTTTAAATTTTATGAATGCGTGTTGTTGGTTGGTGTAATCGAAGAATTCCTATAGCTTTTCTTTTTCATGTGGCCAAATCACAAATGCATCGGTTTCCATTAGCTACCGTCTATAGCTATGTCGTCGAAGGCCTCCATGAATAAGTTGGTATTACTGGTAATAGTGGGCCCCTCATTGCCGTGTTTTTCTCCTGTTTGTAGTATTTGCTATTCCATAGAAACTACGTATTAAAATTTTCAGTATCGTTCTCGTATTAAAACCTTTAACCTCATTTTCGAGCGTGCAACATGCCTTTTAGAGTTTTAAACGTTACTTTATAATACCCTCTACACCAAGTGTATATTTTAACTTGAAACTTTCAAATATTTCGAAAAATATCCAGTTCACAAAAAATTTTTTATAATAACACTTCGACAAGGAATGAGTGAAGGAAATCGCGTTGGCTAAGTATATGAAAAAGGACGCCCGTTCCTGGGTTACGATAATAGTACTTTCTTACTAAGTCATTTTTCGTGGCATTCTTTTTATTGAAAACGAATTGCAGAATAGTATGCATAGGTTCTCAGTGCGAGAAATTGAAAAAAAAATTAATTTCATTGATTACAACGATCATGAATTGAAAAAATGTTCTCGCAAAATACTATCTACTTTTTCCAGTAGAATTCGAATCTGTAATAAGATATGCGGGTTCCTATTTAAGATTCTACCCCGCCCAACCTACATGAGGGAGAGAATGGGGTTAATTCTAGCACTATTGTATTTCGTTCAGTGAATTATTAAATTTTAAATCGGACGTATTCTCGTGAACTGTTTAGTTTTCGAGATATTTGAAAGTTTGAAGTTAAAAAAATGCACCCGGTATATAGTCCGCAGGGTAAAGTGCATTTTACCCTATGTGTGTTATAATATGCTATTTCTTGTTATCTTTAACCCATTTACGGCCAAGGTGTATATTAAACGAAAACTTTACAAAAAAGTATTGTTTATTACTAAAAACATATATAAAAAAAAACGATTTCATACATATCAGCTCGAAAAAAAAATTGCGTATATGAAAAAAAAGATGGTGCGTGTACGCACCGTTGGCCGAACACATGTTCATATTTTCTTGTGGTAATCTTCAAAACATTTTAAATGTAGATGTGTTTTGCACTTTACACAAATGTAAATTGTGTGACTTTTACATAGTTTGCAACGACGTCTAGCTTTATCGGCATGCATCGAGATTACATGACCAATGATATCAAGACGAACTTCATCAGGAATGGACCTTCCAACTGCTTGATTAATTTTCCTGTTTCGATTGTCATCTTCTGCCTTCATCAAGCGTACTGCAATGTAAGATTTGAATTCCAGTTGCGTCATTTGGGTTTCATTCGCTATGTTGTTTATTTTCCAGGCGTTAACAATAGTGCTATCTAGCAAATTTATAAATAACGGTCACCACCACTTTTTGCCACGCACATTTATTCTAAAGTTAGAAACGCCATTGTCGTGCAAATCCACGCCGCCCATATATTTATTATATTGTGCGATCATATTTGGCTGAGAAATCATCACTTCCTTTCGCTCTTTTCGGTCGTATCTTTTAACAGTGCATAAAGGTCGTAGTGTCAAAGTATTACTAATAATAGTCACCACTGAATTATCGTTCCACCTGTTCAAAGATATGTTGGTTTCTTCGTCAAATACAGAATCAAAACTTCCTCGTTGTTTCTTGGAAATGCTTTTTACGTTTTCTAATGGACAATTAGCCGTCCGGTTGTCTCTTATGGTGCCTGTAGCATAAAAGCCTTTCTGACTCAAAAACTTCAATAACTTATACGACGAGAAAAAGTTATCAAAGTAAAGGCAATGCTTTTGTGGACTTTTCACAATTGTGAGCAAGTCAACAATAACCTGGCCTCCTAAACCAAGTTCTGATTTACTATTTGATGCATTCGCCCCTCCATATGGAATGAACTGAAATAAATATCCATCGGCAGAAGTTAGGCACCAAATCTTAAAGCCAAATCGCACGGGCTTTCCTTTTATGAACATTTTACAGGAATGTTTCCCAAAATAGGGCACCATTTGTTCGTCGAGAAATAGATCGTGAGCAAATACGCCAAACTGCATGTACCTTTTGTTCATTATGTTGAAAATCGGGCGAAGTTTTGAGAATTTGTCATTTTTGTCTAACTGAACATTATCAGATAAATGCAAATTACGTTTTATACTTCGAAATCTATTGCGAGGCATACATTTTCGAACTATGACCAAACCTTTATCTTCGTCGGTAGACCAGTACATATCAGTCTGAGGCAGTGTATGGTAACCGGAAAGCAGCAATATTCCTTGGAACCGTTTTAGGTCTGTTATACCAAATTGAAAATCATGACGATTATTGTCATAAGAATATTTTACAGAATAGCTCACTATTCTCGATAGAACTTCTTCGTCAAAAAAGAGATAAAATAATTCCAACGGAGATTTGCCACATAAATTATTTTTTATATCTTCTCTTCCAGTATTGTCAAAAACAGGTAAGTTTGCGTAAGTTGTCTCGCCTTTTTTCCAAACAGGCGCCTATACTTTTTGTCTTAAAAGTTTTTGTCTTTTTACATCTAACGTCTCATCGTCAGAATCAATAGGACCTTCATTAGTGGTATCATTATGATTTTGTATCTCAAATAAACCAGAAATTTCTTGCTCATTTGGACGAACCTGTTCAATTACCACATTATCATCAATATCTTCCTCATCGGTCAATTCATCAACTTCCGGCGGAATATACACTACATCAATATTATCTAAAAATATTCACCTTTACTATGTTATGGGGTACACTACCTACAAATTTTACGTACCATTTCTATTTTCTAACTCATTTACTATTTCGTCTAAGGCGGCCTCCAATTCCCGTTGAGTTAGGTAAACCGGCATTTTTTTTGTTTACCGTAAGTCTATTTGCGTCTATATACTGCAAAGGAACGTTAAAGACTGAATGCATCTGGTTATGAATCTAAAACATAAACAAGTCTAAACTTGTATTTTCTTGAAAAATGCATGCGCAATACGCATTCAGCCAATGGTGCGTTTACGCGCCAAGTAATCTACTGTCATTTTTTCTAAGCAAACTAATAACAAACATTTAAACTAATGTTTTAGTATTATAGTATTGACATTTAGAATTTAGAATGTTTACTCTAAAAACTTAAAATAAAAACTAACAACAATTTATAGAAATTTACTTCGGGGATTGGTGAAAACTGAAAATTGTCTATTTTTAATAATTGCTATCTCAATAAGTTATAGTCTTAGAAAAAAATAGATTGATGCTAAATTTAACTCAATATATTAGTTTAGTTATCATACAAAATTAAAAATCTGCATCTAAACAATTAACGAAAAAAAAAAAATTGTAATCAGTGGTGCGTAAACGCACCACTGGCCGTAAATGGGTTAAATAACAAATAAAATGTATTTGATTATTTTTCTGAATATTAAGATGACAATAACGTCCGATATAGATATTATTTACCTAGCCATAAGTAATAACTATCTTATCCTGACATTAATTTTTTTGACGTTCACGTATCTATATATAGATGACCGCGTATTTAAACTATTAGCGTAGGCAGCAACTAAACCCTATTACATTAATATTTCAATTTGATCGCGCCGCTGTGAGCAATATTGGTCGGGTAAATCTACTGCTGTGCTTGAATTATAGTTATAAAACACATCGAATCCGGGCACCATTACGTAACGGAATGTCACCGACAGCAGCGCCTACCCTCTATTCAAATCATTCTCCCTGTTTCATTAGGATCCCTCCAGGCGGCGTGCGAACCACCCGCCGATTCAACCATATGGTCGTCACACGATCATAAATTTTAATTTGACCGATTCTCACACAATTGTCATTGTTTTAATGGTGTACCGCGTGGGTGTGCGCCGAGACCTATTGTGTCCGTGTTCTTTAATTGTGGTACTTAGTTGCGTTGTCAGTTTTTGAATCGGTCTGAATATAACGTCGCCGAGGAGCCGTAAATAGCAATTAGGTAAGCACGCCGACTGCCCCGAGAAGAAGAACAACGTCTTCTATTAATTTTGAGTAAATGTCACTGAGACGCTGAACAATACTACGTTTCGAGATTTATTGTTCTATTTGAGAAATTTTACACACTTACCGTGCTGGCGCAAGGCGTCTCGCACGCAAACATATTTAAAGCCGATGAAGTGCAAGGGTATGCGAGTTGATGGTTCATTTTATTATACGATCCTTTTATTAGATTTTGTCGTCTTATATACGCGAGACCTTTACGTTTATATAATCATCTGAAAATCCATAATTTGACCTAAATTTTCATTATGTCAAATTTATTGTTATAAGCTGTTAAGCCTTTGACTTATCATTCTTTATTATTACTTTTCCTGGTTGAATTTTCCTGTAATGTACTGATTGTACACAAATCATAATAAAGCTTCTAAAATAAATATCAAAAGTAGAAAACTGACAAATACTTTCTATCTTATTAAATCGAAAACTGCAGCTTGTTCTGTAAAAGTTCAAGCAAGTTATTAAGTTATCACAGTGTGGCTTTAGTCCTGAATACGCATTTCGACAACTAAGTCGTCTTAATCAGCAGTTTATTTATTTCGAGAAGTGAAATTATTATGAGAAGTGAAATTTCCTAGATATTAACAGTTCAGAGCTCCAGAAGTTGCCATGCTCAGCTTGTGGATGCCCCCAGGAAAGCTTCTTCTTGGGCAGTCGCCTACTATGTGGACCATAATTTGTTCCACATTTCCGCAGTCGCAGAAGCTAGTATCTGCTACTTTCCATTTATACAGCGTTGGGTTGCAACTTCCGTGGCCCGTGCGGAACATATTGATTAATTGATACCATTGCCTATGTGGGAAGGTTACGCCAGGCAGAGATTCTGAAAGATTAAAAACTAAACCTATATTCCTAAATTCAGGGGGAATATCCAGTCCTCTCGATTCACATTTATGGGATGCTGAACTGCCGTTTAGCCAGCCAAATAGCTCTCCTAAATTTCAGTCGGGTCCTGGGAACGCTCTCCAAGTCATCGTGTATGGGAAGATCAATATTGTTGGTAATCTTAGCCCATTCATTCTGTGCTGCAGCGAGACGTCAGATATCCGGCGGGGTAATGTTAGAAATAATCGGTAACCAGAGACTAGTAGTGGATCTAACAGTACTGGTGACGATCCTCATTGTGTCATTAAGTTGAATATTTACTAGCTCGGTGCGAGAGCTTCAATACCAGATAGCAGTACAGTATTCAGCAGAAGAATAAATCAGTGCAATAGCTGCCGTTCACAAGGTCTCCTCATTCGCTCCCTATGAATTGCTGGCAAATTTGTGTAATATATTATAACGTCTTTAACGTGTTAACTTTTGACTAGTTTTGTAAAGGTACTGCTTGAATGTCAGAGACCGATCTAAAGTTACGCCCAGATATTTAGCCGTGAGGCTTATGCTTGATATAACTACCACCAAATTCAACAATCAGCGCTCTGTTGACTTCTTTGTTACACAAATGAAGGGCAGATGATTTCAATATTGAAGTGTTTTATTTATAAGTGCCGTTGCTTGTAATATTCATCTAAGGCTGTGAGATCTACAGCAAGTAATTCTTCATTCTCTAAATTATTGGTTTGGGTGCATAAAGCAGGTCATCTGCATATAGAAGTTTTCGTGATTTTGTAGGTGGAAGATGATGGGTGTAAATGTTGAATTGGCGATTACAGATTCTGAATATGTTTGCTTAATTTTGTACATGGGATGATCTTCTTGATTTTAAAAACCATTCTATTCCAGACTGTGTCATAGATACTGGAGAGGTCGACAAAAGCAGCTCAAGATTTCAGACTCTTCTGAAAACTGGTTTCAAAGTGCGTTGTTAACGCCAAGACTTGGCCACAGCAGTTCCTTTCCGTTCCGAAATCGGATTATTTCTTATTAATAAGCCGTTCTAGAAGTTTGTAGCAAACAAATAAAAGAGGTATAAGTCTATAGCTTTCAGGATCTGCCGTGGACCAGCCAGGCTTCAATACTGCTAAAATTTTTGCTTTCCGGAAAATGCTAGGAATGTCTCCTTAATCTAAGATACTGTTATAAAAGTTTCTCAACCATTCTTGGACAACCATTCCAATATCAGCAATAGAAAAGTATTATACTCGGCGTTCTTACGCACAGTTTACATAATTGTACCATCGACGTATTCATATAATTTTTAAGAATTATATACAGACTGTCCCTGAAATACAGAGACAACGTATAACAAATGGAAAGATGTAATTATATAAAACATAAATCTAAAATATTGTGAGTCAATTACGACGCGAACCAAGAAACTAAAAACACCCTGAAAATTGTATTACCTGAGGCCTATGAATTCAAAATATTCAGAATGTGTATAAATAATAAATACCGCATACACGCTACAGCGTATGTTTCCATACGTAACAATTGGATGAGATGGACAATAACAAAACTATTCTTTTTGTTATTGTCGGTCAACATTCAGACATCGTCTTTCATAATATAGTCCATCGCACAGTAGAGTGACAAACATTTTTAAATATATTTCTAATTTTTTTCGCTTATGAGACAGAATTTTGGGTCTTTCCATTCTTCATACGTTGTCTTTTTATTTCAAGGGCACCCGGTATATATGTATATATATATATATATATATATATATATATATATATATATATATATGGTAAACCTAATCAGTAGGCGATTAAAGGTCTGTATATTACTTAAAAATATATCTATTTAAAAAACTCTACATGTTTCGGCTGTATACGCCTTTTTCAAGAGAATACAAAATATGAATTCATATTTTGTATTCTCTTGAAAAAGGCGTATACAGCCGAAACATGTAGAGTTTTTTAAATAGATATATTTTTAAGTAATATACAGACCTTTAATCGCCTACTGATTAGGTTTACCATATCATACCAAGGTCACGAAGTTATTATATATATATATATATATATATATATATATATATATATATATATATATATATATATTGATAAAGGGCGTACGAGCTGTACGTAGCCAATTGTACGCAGTATCTCTGATTACGACTAGATGTCGGTAGAGCATGACTAAGATACTAAACAAAAACTGCCTCTAGTGAATCATGATTTCTAAGTGACATCAAAAAGTATGTCGTAACTTTACTAATATGAATTTCTTAAATGACACTTAAATGATGTGTTTTCTCTATTCTACATTAAAGTTGAAAAAATAACTTATTTTCAGAACTAAATTAGTTCTGCGTGTTCGAGTTGTTACTGAAGCGGTGCCTTTTACTGACGGGCACAAAATTTTTATGAAACGGTTGTAAGATTGACGGAATTTGGTATTACGCAATGGAAAAATGTTTAGCAGAATTTCGAATTGAAGTTACAGAAATTGATGTAGAATATCATCAGTTTCGAAAAACTTTAAGTTTTTGTATAAATTTATTTGGCGAGACAAGCAGTATTGGTAGAAAAGAAGGCCGTGGACAACCTTGAAAACACACAAAGGAAGAAGTTGACAACATTAGACAAATAGTTCATGATGAACTAAAGAACTCAATTCGTTCTTTAGCACAACAAAGTCAACTTTCGGTTGGAACTTGTCATACTGTTGTGACAAAGGATCCGCATCTGCGCTCATACAGAATAATGTCAGTTCAAGAACTTCTGCTAATTGACCCACCGCAAAACTTCGTTATTGTGAATAGTTTGTCATTACTCTAAATAACGATGAGGTTTTATCAATAACATTTTCGTCAGATTAGGCATAGCTTCATGTTTCTAGTTTTGTGAACTCACAAAAGATGCGAGTATGATCTGCAGAAAATCCTCATCAGTTTAGCGAGACTCCATTACATCCTAAAAAAATTGGCGTTTTGGGAGACGATTAATAAGTCGTATATTTTTTTAAGGTAAATAGTCATTATTATCACTCAATAGACATAACTTATGTTTATTTTAGGGAACATTAATGCTAAAAGATATCGTCAAGAGATTTTGGAGCCATTTATTAATGAGCTGCATAATGATGAACTACAACTAGGATATTTTCTGCAAATATTTTCTGCTCGTGAAACCCTAAACACAATTTCAGAATATTTTGATGAACGAATAATACGCAGAAACATGCCAAGCAACTGACCACTAAGGTCTTGTAATCTTTCACAATGCGATTTTTATTTATGGCCTTACCTTAAAAACTCAATATTTAACACGCTTGTCAATAACGTGGATGAATTAAGGTCTCGAATCATTGAACAATTTAATGAGATAAGTAAACCATAATCCACAGACTTTAGAAAATGTACGTAATAAAGTTCGACGTAGGGTTAGAAAATGTATAGAGGTACAACTTTTCTATGAATAAACGTATATATAAAGAAGCTTTGTTTTATTTGTTTTTCAATTTATCTTTCTGTTTTATATACAAAAATATTTTATTATAGTTGAAAGGATTATTTTCTAAATCTTTCAGGTTTGCATATGTTAATTAAGCCTGGATAATGTAGAAATCTAAATACTATAAAAGAACATATGCAAAATATTTAGCTCAATTTGCTATTTAGCTTTTCAAAATACATGTGCTTAGTGCTCGACATTGGGTTATAAGAATAAATAGAGCAAAAGTTTTAATCTTTTATGAATAATCTACAAAATCAAAAAGGCTTATTTTGTTTCTTCTTTAATTTATTTTTCTACTTAACTATAAAAGAACATATGCAAAATATTTAGCTCAATTTGCTATTTAGCTTTTTAAAATACACGTGCTTAGTGCTCAGCATTGGGTTATAAGAATAAATAGAGCAAAAGTTTTAATCTTTTATGAATAATCTACAAAATCAAAAAGGCTTACTTTGTTTCTTTTTTAATTTATTTTTCTACTTAATACACACAAATATTTGCTGTTCTTCAAGGTGCTGTTTTCCATAACCTTCGAATTTCCGAGACAGTCATATGTTATTTAGATAACTAAATCTGGAAAACATGAAAATCTAGGAACTATAAAAGTGCGTGTACAAAATATAGTCTACCTTGTAATGCAAACATTATTTATCTGAGTAAAAATAATCTTCCTGTCATGAATAAGTAAAATTCCGTGTTATCGTTTTTATTAGATGACAAGAATACATTTGACAATTCAAAACGGCTCGGTTAAGTTAAGGCATACCTAAAAATTTCATGGTTTACTCTGAGGCTATTTTTTTTTTAATGCATGATGCCACTTAATTACCGTGACACAGGCGCATGTCGAGGCTTGTCAATAGAGCGAAACAAGGCACTGTTATTCATCTAGCACTTTAGTATTCTCATAGCAGTAGCCTAGAACGCAACAAATAAGGTTATTTTCTAAAAAAGTTTATCGGAAGTGTAGTAAACGAACACTACCGGGTTAAATTGACTCAAGAATAGTTAAGTGAAAGTAAGTTAATTAAGGTCAGTTTCGTTTATAAAATTTGTATACGCTTTTTACTATGTTTGTTAATTCTATTTTACAGTAAAATGAGTAAGCAACGTCCACTTTCTGATAGAGAATTGATAGAAATCATAGAAAATGATTAATTTTGAGTAGATGATGCGGAGTCTGAACCAAATAGAACAGACGAACCGCTGCCAGAAAGTGATAAGTAGAATGCTTGCGCCGACATTTAGAACTGTGGCGACGAAAATGATAAAGATGAAGACGATAAAGAACTGTACAGTGTGACCATTGCTCTGACAGTAAAGAAGAATGGCAACCTAATAGTGAGGAAGATTATGAGAGTAATGAAGAATCTAAGAGTGAGGAACAAGCCAAAAATAACGATATCTATGATCTCAAATCAAAAACAAAAGACAAGATATGCTGTCAGAAAATTCCACTCACTATTTCTGCTTCGAAAAGCTTCTTAAGCGCCCAGGTCGAGAAACCATCCTTTCCGGAGCCTTTCGGGGCTTAATTTTCCATACAACTTTCCTAAGCTCGGTTATCGTGAAGGGTTTTTCTTCACCTGTGTCTAGGTCTTCTCTCCAACCGAGTCTAATTTCCTTCGTTTCTTCATCCTCGTCCTCTGCCACATATGTTGGGAGGTATTAGTCAATTAACGGCTCAACAGCTTCTTTTTGAGACGTCGTCCACCCTTCCTTGTTCCTTATTGCCTCTAGTTGATGTTTTTTCCTTGTCGCTACTCGCAATATTTTATACACTAATTCCCATAGGTCTTCTCTAGGGCGTTCCTCGCAAAAGGTCCTAAAGTTCTTTAGTTTCGCTTACCTGATGTTATCTTTGTACATGGCCCTTCCTTTTTTAAATTTTTAATTCATAAAAAATAGCAGCTAGAAGGAGCCAAAACCTCGTCACATCGTAATTTTTGGAATGGAAAAATAGATAACATGAAATGTTCTAAAACTGTTCCACAAAGAGGCAAAGTATTGTCAAATAATTTGATAAAACTTTTAACGGGATTGCAAGGAGCACCTAGGGAAAGTCCATCAACGAAGCCTCTGGAAAGTTGGAGATTACTTTTTGATAATACAATACACAAACATTGCACAATTTGCAAACAAACGAATCGTTCTCATTGCTGCTAAATATAATAAATATAATAAATATAGGATAAGTAAAAAGGTTTCACGTACATTCTCTCCAACTTTTATTTAAAACACTACAAGAAAAACTCACTCTCGGTTACTATTGACTAGATGTTTTTGGCCCGAATTTGATGCTATTAATAATATAATATTTGACATTTGCTGAAGTATTTCTGTAGAAAGCTTGTGGTAAAATAAAAAATATTTTTCCTGAATAATTCCTGGTAGAAAATATTTTAATAAAATGCTCCAAGATATGTCCTCATATTTAACTAAAGTCTATTGTATTGTAAAATATCTAATTTTTCGCCGTACGAAACCAATTTTTTTCTTCCTAAAACGTTTATTACCAAATTAATTAAGCATCTAGATGACATTAACTAACAGTATAGTCTAATGTTTGACAATAAGTTTCGGAAATGAACATCATAATATTAGACGAATTGCAGCCGGCACGTGAGAAATTCAATACAACGGAATAAATTAGATGAGAACTAATGCGATAACACTCGAAATGCAATATCGGTGAATTTCCCTCGAGCACCGAAATGACAAACAATCGCACGGGAGTGCTTCAACTCGTAGCAGCAAAGGGTTTAATAAGGGTGAGGAATGTAGAGGGTCGAAATTGCACAGATGGCCTGCAGATAAATTAATGCGTGTTAAGATGTGTCGATGATGATGAACTCTTGTAATACAACATGAAATAGGTACCGAAAAAAAAAGTGCAAAATGTATACTTCATTTGCGAAGAAATAGCGACAGAATTACTGTCGACTGGTTTAATGCTGATATTAAAAAATCGTTACGTTTTTCATAATACAATGTAATTTCGAAAAAAATTGTGAAAATTTGGCTTCTAAATTCCTACAAAGATATAATAAAAGCAATCACGTGTTAATAAAACACATGGAGCTGAATATCTATGTGTTATGTAGAAGAACGGTCTGTGGGATCGCTTTTAGATGTTGCCAGGCATTTTTGAGTTCCGTACAGTTGGATGTATAAAACACTAAAAGAATTCAAATATAAGCCATACAAGGTATTAAACCGTCAAGAGCTTTCCGAGGAAGATAATGTAAAACAAACTGATTTTTGTGATACAATGTTTAATTGGCTAAATGAAAACGAAGAAGTTTTTAATAAAATAATTTTTACTGATGAAGTTACATTTACCGTAAATGGTCAAGTTAACTCTCAGAACTTCTGGTTTGTATCCTACATTTATCCATTGAAAAATACTAAATTTCCTTTCCATTAATCCATTAGGTATTGGTCCCTTACAAATCCTCATGCCCAAAACCTAACCCGGACGCAGTATCCTCAAAAAGTCAATGTCTGGATTGGAATAATAAGCGTTAGACTTATTGGTCCATTTTTATTGACGGTGACCTCACTGCAGAAAAATATTAGAATCTTTTGCGAAACCACATCATTCCATGAATTGAGATGCTAAATGTTGACCAATTTTGGTTCCAAATGGATGAAGATCCGACACATTCTACTCACGCCGTCAGGAATTTTTTTAGTATCATGTTTCAAAGACGATGGATTGGCAGATTTGGCCCCATATCATGCCCTCCTAGATCAGCCGTTTTATCTCCAAATGATTCAGTTCTTTGGAGTTACCTAAAAAGTAAAATTTATAATAACGTGCAAATAAAAAGCTTCGACGAACTGAAAGACCCTATACGTACTGCATGTGGTGGAATAAATCTAGAATTTATCCGGAATACCCTGCGATACTTTCAAAATCGCCTTGCTTATTGCCTTGAAAGACAAGGACTCTTCGAAAACTTGCTATGAAATTAAATTCCACTTTTGTTATGTTGTTTTCTTTGTCTTAATTAACCGTTAGAATAAATTAATTTTTTCATTCAAACTGAGAATTTGCACTTTCATTTCTAAAAACATAATTCGTGTCTATATCTTAGTATTACACACTGTGGTCAGTGCGAACTGTGTGCCGAACTAGATTCTACAATACTTTCGCGATCAATTTTGGTAAAGTTTGGTAATAGATTTAAATAGTTTCATGTACATTCTATATAGCAATCTAAATTATTTCCTTTTGAAAGCTTAAACATTCATATCTTTGATAGTTAGAAAGCATAGTAAGATCAAATCCATTGAGTTACTTCCTTAGCTAACAGGAAAAGTTTGAGTGTAATTTTAATAAAAAAATTACTTAGGTTACTAATATTTTTTTAAATTTTTATTTAGGCAAATTATCATATTAACGTTTTTCGGTTTCAGTCATGCACGTTTTTGTTCAATTATTAAACTAGCTGTACTAAAAACTCTTTCACTTTCTGCTGAACTTGCTAGAGTAAAGAAGTATTTCCTAGCACACTATTCTAAGGGTTTCAGCTCTATTCCTGTTGCCTAAAAGAAAACCCATATACGAAATGCAATTACGCTTCTTTTTTTAACTTACCTTCCAAAATAAAAGAGGATCTACGTCCTGATTTGAATTTGGCCTTTGGAGGTATTGCGTTTTAGTTATTATTGCATTAGCTGTAATTGATTTTACTTTCTCTTATTCTTTCTTGCCAAAATCCAAATCATGAAAGTTACTTTTGATGTGGACTAATGTCTGTTTCGATTACAGGAATTTGTTCTTTATTTTCAGGATCGATTTTCTTCATAATATTAAACATTTCTTGTTCTAGAAAAGTAGTAGCCACAGTAGCATTTTCAGTACTACGAAAGCCTCCTCTTTTAAATCGATGGTCAAAAACAGTTGCCACTCAAATAACTGATCGTCCTTCATATGACAAAAACCTTGCTGTAACAGATTCCAAAAATTCGTTGCATAATATCTTCCCTTCTCCAATGTTTAATTCCAGTAGTGATGCTATCAAGTAATTGCACAGTCCAAAAGTTATGTGATTATTAAAGAAATCGTAACAAATTTATTACCTAAAAGAATTTCCCACTTTTGCTTTTTAAGATAAATTTCTCCATTTTATAAAACCACTTATTCGTAAGATACCATGAGGTGTTAGAGTAAAATTACTTACGGATGAGACTGGCGCAGAAACACATTTTAGTAATTAGAAAGAGAGCCACCTCATAAATGAGAGAAACAGCTAGTAGTATAAATCCGGGTACTATACGAGCCACAAACGTTTATCGATTATTTGTCAGCCGACTGCTGCGACTGCTCAATGTTTTTAAGGTGCTCAGTATTTTTGTAATGTCATCGCTCGCGCATCTTCAGTCTCATCCGAAAGTAATTTTACTCTATTTGTTTTTATAGTGTTACTGAAAAGCCCCCAATACGTGGGTTACGTTCGATAATTATTTAGAAGTAATGTGAGGATGTTCTGCAATCTCATAGAATGGTAAAATCTATTTGTACTTTTTTGTTATCAACCTTTTCATATTTTCTAATTTTACTATCTTAGATATACTTCATCCGTGAAGAAATATTATTCATCTTATTTGAATTGGTTAAAAATATTTAAAATTGTCTTCGCAAGAGGTATACGCCTGTTACGATAATTAATTCTTTTTAATAAATGATCTTGTTTTTTAATAAAATGTATTTAATTTAAGATGAATGAAAAATCAGAAATATTTGACAATTGAAAAAATACGTCGCTGGTGTACAACTGGTTGCTTACTATGCCACCAATGCATTGACTTATATTTTTTAGCTCTAGGCATAGGGCGATGTATGTGTAATGATTAATGATAAAGAAAGAACCCGGTATAATATTAAATAATTTTTTACAATTATAGTATCACAGCAAATGTATCTGTACGTAATTGTATTGAGGTTATTGAACCCTAAGTAAACAAAAGTGCTCCTTTTAAGGGTTTTTAGAGCGCCGACAGTCTAAACAATGTTATTTGTTACAGTTTTATAAACATAAACATTGCAGCATATGTGTAAATTCAAAGCAGGTATTTCAAACAGACGCTCCGATATATTGGCGGTACATGCTTTAATTTTCAGGAGGTTCTTAATTTCGGCGATCGTGTCGTAATTGACTGACAACTTTTTGGGTATATATTCTATATAATTACATCTTTCGATGTCTTTTTATTTCATGGACACCCGGTATATGGATCAAATGAACCCAATTGAAAGTTTGATATCAATTATTGTATTTAGTAAAAATTAAATGTTTACATATTACGGAACTTCACGAAATTTAACCATCACTTTATAAAAGTAAGAATCTAAATAAATCCAGTTGTCAAAACTATAGCACTCGATCTTACTTCTACGCATATGCGACAGCATTTTTGACCTCGCGAACTTCAATGTGAGAAGTACTGTCTTGTGGCGCCATCTACATTTAAATAATAGTACTGCTACTAATAATATTTTGTTATTAGGCGTTTAACTTTGTTTCTACAGGTCAGATCGAGGATTTTAATAGCTTTAAACCTTTTCCAGATAAGGCGAATTATTTTGCAAAAAAACCGCGCGTAAATCGGTCCAGTAATTTTCTGGACAGTAGCGGACACACATATATAACAACTCCTTTTATGTACATAGATTATTACTTTCATAAATGACAATTACTTTTACCTTGCCAACTTCGTAAAGCAAAATTAAATTTTTGAGTTCAGTAATATTCCTTGCAACACTTTCTAAATAAAGCTAAGATCGACTTCTATAATACGCAATTTTTATTCCGTTGGGGCTTCAAAAATCATGTTTCGTGACAAATATGTTTCTTCGGGCAAACCTAAACTGACAAATGGTAAAAAGATCCTCCAAGATATATAAAATGCCGACAACTTTTGCGATATATAAATAGTAAACACACTTTCGTTTTCCTTCCTTTGTTTCGTTCGAGCCTACATAAAAATTCACTCATTTGTAAACATTAGATTTTTAGTATATAGATGCCATTTTGTTTTTATTCCCTCTTCTGAGACGTTTGACTGCAAATTGCGTATTAAACAAAGCAAAAGTGTCACGAATATATACAGAAAATTATTACCAGCATTGAAATTCAAATCAAATGTTCTTTACTTTATTTAGAAAATATTCTTATCTTTTAGAAGATATTAGATACATGAATTTAACAGAGGATATTAAACTGTTAACTTTGATTTATAAAAGCAATTTGTACAGGCTAAAATAAACTAATGTATTTATAATAATATTAACTATTATCCGTATCACGTTCACAGTACACTACCGGTCTTACGGAGATAACTTACATAGATACGAAGTCGCGAAAGTAGTAAGATTTACAAACACACGAAATAATATGCAAATATAACCATTAAAAGTGACGTTACTACTAATTCAAATACATAAAATTAATAGATTTTCGTGTTGGCTCATTGTTCGTAAAGGTTGTAGGTAGCTCTTTACCCAACTGCTTGCAAATTATTGTTTGCAGTTCACGCGGTAATCGGCTGAGATTTCTTCGTTGCATATGCGCAGTAATGAGGCTTTTTCCGAGGCTTACCAGCAAATGTCGCCTTTTAAATGTTTCTTCTCGCCCACAGTTCAATACTACCATACTATTTACACCTGCTATATTTATCATAGCGTAAAAAATTACCATGGGCCAACGCCTGGTACGTGTAGCTACTGAATAATTGGCGCATAACTGATCTAATACATCTACGCCAACTTTGGTCCTATTATAATCATTGATCATATCAGGTTTTCCATTTTAATTGCTTATTTTTTGATCGTGGTGCATGGTAGATATCAATGACACCGATCGGTTTTTTTTAGGCACATATGAAGCTATTGTTATATCATTGTTATGTCCAAATATCGTAGAACCCACTTGTCTCCTTCTGTTAGGCTTAAACTCAAGTGGTAATTGCGGTTTGTTGATTCTTATAGTTCCTAAAAGGGTCAAGCCTTGTTCTCTCAGTTTGTTACATAACTCGACTGACGAGAACCAATTATCAGTTGTGACATTCCGATTTGTGTTTTGTATGGGAGGTATGAGCTTTAGGACGTCGCGGGTTGGTACAGATACTTTATCTATTTTATTACTGTATTTTCCTTGCCAGTATAAACAAATGTAAACCTGTTACACAGGTAGAAAGTACGTGCATCGCAGAGGCACATAATTTTTAGACCATACTTCGCCGGTTTCTTGTGCATGTACATTTTAAATGAACATCTGCCTCGAAATGGTACCAACATCTCATCGATGGTGAGATATTCTCCTGGAGTATATAAAGATTCACAATTCGCAATAAAAATATCCCAACATTCCTGTATTGCAGCCAATTTATTATGCTCTTTTCTTTGATCTCTTGTAAGTGCATCATCAAATCGCAAACATAACAAAATAAACAGAAAACGAGTTACACTCATTGTAGCCCGAAAAACATCCCGACCAGTTCCATCATTGGCAAATAAAGCAGATATATCCTCGTGATTAGATTTCATAACACCTGATAGATATAAAAGACCAAGGAAAGCGTTTAGTTCAATCATATCCAGTTCAGCTGTGTGCGATGGCCGAGGTACTTGAAATTGCTCATGTCTGTTCCTTATTTTCACATTTGTATGCAACAAGATGGTCTCTAGCACAGTGGCGGTTTCTGCTATGGTTTGCAAGTTTGCGCAACCACCAAAACTAATAGATTTAATTTAATGAAAAAAATCGTAATTCTACATTTTTTAAATTATAAATTAAAAATTTGTACAACCTCACAGAATAAATGAACTATTATAAATTACTTATAATAGGTATATCTAATTGGATATGAATACGTTAAATAAATCATAATAAATGAGAGAATAACACACTTGGTTTGCAGACTCATTGCAATCCACGAACGTATATATCCCTATACGGCTGACGAACTTTGTCGAACGTCTTTCGGGTATATCTCCATAAACGACAATAGTGTTGCAGCGGCAATGCAACCAAAACGTTAGACGTATTTCTTGCTTACGGTGCAACGGTATAAAAGCGAATAAAAAAGTTGTATTTGTGTGTTTAAAAGTGTTTATGCTCTTTATTTTTAAATAATAATGAATTCAGTGCAGAGTTTAATAGTGGATCCGTGCTATAAAACAACGTATGCCGAAAAAATTGAAATAAAACGGTTGGGCAGACCTGTTCCGAATTTAAATCTGAAACAAACGATTTCCAGTAAGACGCGAACTTTTAATAGACTATTTAATAAGAATATTTATAATAAACATTTGTGGATTTGCGGTTGTAGTATAAAAAATGCATTATTCTGCTTTCCTTGCTTACTATTTGAAGTTGAAGAATTATGGACGAAAATGGGTTAAGTGATTTAAATCATTCAAGCGATCGAATTAAAAAACACAGTATATCACAAAGGCATATGAAAAATGTAGTCCAATTATCCCTTTTTGGGAATGTGGATATTGCTGCTCAGATGGATAGTGCATATCGAAGAATATAGCATTGCACAACGAGAAAGTTAAGTACAATCGATATTTACTGAACATTATAATTAATTGTGTATGTTTTTGTGGAACTTTTGAACTTGCGCTGAGAGGACACGATGAATCAATTTCGTCCTCTAACCCGGGTGTTTTTCGTGGTTTAATAAATTTTAGTGCTGAATTGGACGTTGCTTTAAAAGACCATTTAGAAAAAGCTACTGTTTTCAAGTATACTTCTAAAACTATCCAAAATGAAGTTTTACAAACAATATTCAGTGTGTGTCAAGAAGAAATCTCTAAAGAAATAAAAGAAGCGGATTATTTATCTGTAATAGTTGACGAAACTACAGACGTATCAAATAAATATCAGATCATGACGCGAAAACGTTATCTACAATCATTCTAGCAGAACTAGAAACACACATTAAAGATAACGAAAGAAAATTGATTGCCCAGACATATGATGGGGCAGCCGTCATGGGCGGATCGCATAATGGGATACAGGCACGTATTAAACAAACTTATAAATACGCTGCTTACGTGCACTGCTACGCGCATCAGTTAAATTTAGTTATGTTGAATGCTGCCTCTGCCAACACTAATGTCCGTATATTCTTTGCAAATTTACAAGGATTTTGTACCTTTTTTCAAATAGTTCTCAAAGAGTTGCAATATTGGACGAAACAGTTAAAAAGCGGCTGCCTCGTTCGGCCCAACCAGATGGAATTTTAATTCCAGAATTGTCGCCACTGTGTTTGAACACAGAGAATAAATTATAGAAGCAATGCGAAGAATTTTGAATGAAAGTAAAACTGTAAATATCACCACTATCAATCAAGCTTCAGGTTATATTACGCTTCTTACTAATAAGAGATTTATTTTCTGGTTAAATCTATTTTACAAGATAATGCCTCAAGTAGATATATTATATGCAAAATTTCAAACTAGACAAATTGATCCCCTTATGGCCAATAAATATATATTATCATTTGAAACTCCAGTTAGCTCAAATCAGAAATAATATAACGAACACTTCGGATACAAGTGACAGTGGGCCCGGCTCATCAACTTCAAAACAATGTAAGATCGATGGAAACGAATATACACGAGAAGCAAAGGAAGTTTGTGATATTATTATTTGTCAAGCCAAAGATAGGTTTAGCTTTACTGGACACTTAACTACAACGTCTCTATTTTATTCTGATAAATTTAATCAATACAGCCTCCATTTTCCTGAAAATGTCTTTCAGGAAACAATTAAGTCTTACCCATACTTTGATGAACGGGAATTCCGTACTGAACTAAGCGTAATTTATGAAACGGAAGAATTTAAATCAATCTCGGGTTTGCTTCCTCTTTATGACATCATTTCACAAAGTGGATTAAGTGCGACTTTCAGTGAAACATTAAAACTTTTAAAAATTCTAATTACAATTCCGGGGTCATCAGCTGAAGCGGAGCGGTGTTTTTCTACTTTGAAGAGAATAAAAACTTTCTTAAGAAACAGCATGGCACAAGAAAGACTTTCTGCATTGGCGATGCTTTCTCAAGAAAAGGATTTTATCCAAAGTATTCCAGATTTTAATCAAAGGGTTATAGATAAATTTGCTACTGCGAAAGATCGTCGCATGGATTTTCTGCTTCAATAAAATCAGGATCAGAATCAGTGAGTTTTAAAAGCTTTTTTCTTCTTTATATGTACCTTAGCAAAAATAACTTTTAATAAAGCATACTTAGTGACCTACCTTGTTTACCTACTGTAAAAAGTATTAGTATTCACTAAATTTGCAACCCCCACATTTTTGATGCACGAGCCGCCGCTGCTCTAGCATATTATCAGTAAAAAATAACTTCCAGACTGCTGCAATGTCATTTTTATCGATATTTTTGGCTCTCCCTTTGGGGCCTGGTAGATGTATAATCAGATTGTGAGTGCGAGTACGTGAACGACTTTTACATGCCTTCTGCCATTTAAAATTTTTATCCTTACCATAAAATACATTACTATCATCGGAATCGTTATCAAAATGGCTTTCATCGCCATCTGAAGAAGCTTCTGAATTTGTTTTATGATCGCTAGCTTGAAATTCGTTTTCTTCAGCTACGCTTTCTTCATCGGAATAAAAATTTGGATCATTCGCTATTTCATTTAATTCTGATTCAGTCAAAGGTCTACTCCACTCATTCATTGACATGGTAAAATTGACAAAAATACACTAAAAATAATGCATTATATACTTAGGTTTTTGAAGAGCTAATAATAATTTCACTGTACACTTACGTGTTGGTGGG
This sequence comes from Melolontha melolontha, assembly GCA_935421215.2. Lineage (NCBI taxonomy): Eukaryota > Metazoa > Arthropoda > Insecta > Coleoptera > Scarabaeidae > Melolontha > Melolontha melolontha. The sequence continues at coordinate 38,280,601 of OW285243.1, forward strand.
GTCTTTAAAGATTCGAGGTCTTATAATTTTCAAAATAATTTAGCTGTTGACTTTACAGCTACACACGTCTCTTATAACTAACCTAATTTAAGATTACGTTGACCCACAACGCCATCTGTTTAATACTCTAAAGAATGCTAACAGAAAACTATACCGCCAGGTCCGCGCGGACCCCACTAGCAAAGTTAAGGGTTAAATTGAGTATGTAGGCAACTAAACTCTCGTTCATATTATGTAAGAAAATATCATACATGGATAAATTTTGTTGGAATTAATTATTATAATATTATAATTACCCGATATTTAATGTAGATGACTGTAACAATGACTATAAAATATTTAAATGACTTGTAATAAAGTAATATTACATATATTACACAGCTGAGCAACATAACATATGAGTATTTACAGTTTCGTATTTATATCAATTTAAAAATAAATCAGTATTTCACAAAAAAACTTTTGCTTTCTTTATTTATGATTTGTAGTCAATAGTTATCATTTACCTTAATTAAATCATACGAATACTCGCAAAGAACCCTGAGATAAAAATAATAAACACTTTAGATACTTTCTTAACTACCCACAACTTGTATTAAATACCAAAAGCTACACTATTAATAAGTAAATATTAATTTACTATATTTTAATAGTATTTAAATGACATATCGAGTGTTAATTAAGCATCCAGTACATATATTTACTATTACTTTTCGGTTAATATATTGAGAAATTATTACTTCCAGAAATATTATTAAACTAGAAATCAAATGAACATTAAATAAGCTTTCGTGAAAATACAATATCGCTCTTATACATTAGACGCAATATATTAAAATTTCCTTCTTTCATTTTAAACAAATTACAGGCAACCGTGCTCATTTAATAGAACAGTAAACTTGTGCAAACTTTACTTAATACAATTGCCAATTAATTGGTAAGTTAATGCGCTTAAATAGATATGTAAATTGGTATAAATTGTGCAATTATTCAGACGATCCGAAACGAAGCAGACGTACAAGCGGTTCGGCTTGCCTGCGGTCTTAGTTTGGGAATATTCTAGCAGTTTCAGCGTTTTGCCAGGAGTATTAAATAAGGCTTAACGATCCAAAGTGTATTCAGCACAAATTTTTGAACGTAATGTCGGCTAATTAAATATTATGTTTCCATTAATTTTTCGGACACGTACACTACCAAATTTCATTCCATTGCTTTTAAACGAGTCGTACTTTAATATAATTGGAAATACAAGGTGGTCCATAAAGATTTTAACTTTTTGAATAGAATTAAAAACAATACAAATTGATCTACTTGAACAAATTTATTTTTAAGGCTTACAAAAATAACGGGAAATTTATTTTTTTTAAATTACGTTATCTAAATGTGCTCCATTTGTGTCCAGGCACTCTTGAAGACGACCTCTCCAATTTTCCATAACGCGGCGGCAAGTGTCTGCAGTTATGCCTTCGATTTCTTGTCGAATATTGTTCTTTAGTTCCTCCAGAGTTGCAGGGCGGTTGCTGTACACTCTACTTTTGAGATAACCCCATAAAAGAAAATCACAGGGACTCAAGTCAGGGCTTCGGGGGGGGGGGGCACTCAATATCCCCTCTTTGAGAAATCAGTCTTTCCGGAACAAGCCCCTGAACGACAGGCTCCGTCCTGTTGGAACCAGGTGTCCTGAGTGTATCCTTCAAATTCTTGAAGAGCAGGAGTGAGGAAAGTTTGAATCATGTCTACATAACGCCGAGAATTTACAGTGACTGTGCGACCTTGTTGGTCTTCGAAATTTTCATGTTTCCGTTTAGGGTTTTCACTACTCCAGTAGCGACAATTTTGAGTATTGACGTGGCCATTTAGGTGGAAATGGGACTCAACGGAGAATAAGATGCCGACTGCTGCTGGAATTCGGTTCCTTATTTCGTTAGCGAATAAAACTCTAGTAGCGGGATCTGTAGCCTTCAGTTCTTGCACTATTTGAACCTTATACGGACGCATGCCTAAATCTTTGTGAAGAATGCGAAGCACCGAGGTTCTCGTCACATTTAAAGCAGCTGCGCGCTTTCGAGTTGATACGGTTGGTTGGTCGCGCACAGACTGACTCACTCTCTCGATGTTCTCAGCGGTTCTCGCCGACCTTGGACGTCCTAAAACGCGCTTATTTAACGTTGAACCAGTTTCCTCAAACTTATTAACCCATTGCTTAATCAGCCGAATGATTGGACATTGCTGAATATCGTGCAAATTGAAGTGTTGTCGATATCTTCGGCGCGCAATGGTGGCAGAATTGTTGTTACGGTAATATTCGCGCACACAAAACGAGCGCTCCTCTCCTGTGTAGCGCTGCATGATGACTAAGTATAAACAACTTTTTGGACCACTTGTATATGCCGTTTCGTGGTGTCATTTTAATATTGTTTTGAAATTTTTTTAACGATTCCGCAAATATCTATTTGTATTTACGATTACTTCAATCATATCATATTGTACAATAACTGTGTTATAAATTAATGTACTATTCGTATTAAATAGAGTCTATATTGTAGATTCTATAAATATAGTCCAATATCAATGTTATTTTTGTTGAATGCCGTAGAACTAAAAATGTGAAATACTCATCAGAGACCACCCAATGTGTCATTTAACAAATAGATGATGGTTTAGATTGATGGCTGTCTTTTACTCTAGAAGAGTAAGTTTAGTACAACAGATACGTCAACTGGCAAGGTATTTGTTGTCTAAACAACTTTAAATGCCTTCGTGTTCCGTTTTTGCATTATTCCAAGAGCATTCACATTATTGGAAAGTTATTTTTATACCGTCATAAGAAACTTAAAAATTAGAATATATACAGCGCATGTAGTTCTCGTGTCTGTTGAATATTTTAATTAGATGGTTGAGATAAATATTAAATTTATATTTATTTAAAAGTAGGTAATGTGTTAAAATTACATATCTAAAAATAAATATACTGCGTAAGTGAAACGACAGACTCAGGTATTTGCGGAAGTTGGTATTGGATTATTTTTCATACAATGTTCTGCGAAACTCCTGCTTTTTACTCTTTGTAAAATTTCTTTTTTTATGCTCCTTTGGTGTAGTTTCTAACATCAGATCATACTATCGATAGTATGGTGAAAAATATAAAACAAAACTATTTAAAACCTACTTTAATAAGTAAAATCTCACCAAATTTTGTATAAAAGAAAAACATTTTTAATAATATAAAATATTATTAAAATCCCGGAGTGAAGAATACATGTTCATATATTTGTGAAAGTATTTCTACAGAGATATAGACACAAATATGTTTGTTTTATACAAAATTTGGTGAGGTTTTACTGAAGTATGTTTGAAATTATTTTGTTATACGCATTCGGTTGTACCGTCAGATGGAAACACTCAGCTTAGTTCTGCATTTGTGTTTGAGAGAGTGTTAATTTTTTCTGCGTTTGGCAATGAATAGTACTGAATGATCTTCTACACTGTGAGATACTACTTCTGTGAAACAGCGAAGTTGTTATTTTGTGAACGTTTTTCTCCAGCAGGGGCATACCAATGATTCTGTAGAAAAAGGAAACGGGTATCTACGTCTCTGAAAAGATACTTTCACAAATATATGAACTTGTATTTTGTTCTTCGCACCTGTTTTTAATAATATTTTATATTATTGAAAATATTCTTGAAAAATATATGTTGCGTCTATAATATATTATTTCGAAACACATTTATATCTTATTAATCACTAATAGTATTAATTACCTCTTATTCTTAACGAGTGCTTGAAGGTCTGTTTTAATAATGTTCCTTACTTTATGTTTATAAAACATTTATTGCATATTACTATTCCTAGTTTTCAAGTATTCGAGCATTGCTTAACGCGGAGATTAAAGCTGCATATGATGAATATCAAGCTCGACTTGAATCGAACATGACACTTCATCCGAAACTTCTGGAATTTCGACAATAGACGCTTCTCTTCTTGAATTCCAGGATTACACTAAATAATGTAATTCCTGAACAATCTGTGAATATCATTAAAACATTTACTGATACTTTTTCTAATATTTGTAACTGTCCTCCACAGCCTGAACAGCTTGATGTGAATCTGAATCCAGTTTCATTTGATATTGGGAGCTTTACACCGAAGAAATAACTGCATAGAATCAAGAAGCTTAAACTTAGTATGATTTCTGGTGATGATGGTCTACCTAGCTTGCTTCTACAGGATTGAGCATCTGCACTATGTCACTGACCTACCCTAATATTTAATTTATATCTCTCTACTTCGATTTTCCCGGACTACTAGAAGATCAGTAGAATTACTTCGATATTTAAGTAAGGCGATTATCATATATCTATTACTACAGACCTATTAATATTCTTTCCAAGTGTTTATGTATGTACTCAATGGAAAACTATAACAGGTAACAGTAGAATGTTTTCGCTCAATTAATCAATATGGTTTTGTTAGAATCAGATCGACTGTCACTAACTTGGTGAAACTTACTCAGTACCTTGGTGAAACTTTGGGCGCTCGACAACAAGTCGATGTTATCTATACTGATTTTAGTAAAACATTCGATGCCATTAACAACTCTCTACTATTGCTGAACTTAAAAATCTACAGGAGCTTTACCTTTCTCGTACATATTGAATCGATCGTACTATTTCGAATATAATGGACATAATTCCAATGTTTTTACTGGTACAACTGGTGTTCTCCAAGGCTCCAGCTAGGGTCCAAAACTTTTACATTTAAACGACTTGACTGTGAATTTACAAGGATGTGATAAAAACATTTTATTAATGACAAAGTTCATGAAAGTGAAAGCTTCTTAATAAAAGCATTAAGAAGCTTGATAGCTGGATTATTCGCCTTCACAGCAAAAATGTCGATATGTTCCCACTCACTTCAAATTATATTGAGGAAAATTTAAACGAACAAGACTGTATTATTCACCATAGTTTAGATGCATTAATGTGAGCTGAAAGCCCAGTGAATGGAGTATTTCCCGGAAGATAAAAATGATTTCTCGAAGAGATGTATACTGAATCCGTTTAGTGGAAACGTTGTTGCCGCTGCTAATTTATCTTATTGTTTCTGCAAAAGGAGTTCATTGTGAAATTATTCGATTAATTTAAACTTGCAGAGAAGTTACTCAACATGAGTTGGAGGGAGATAGATAGTGACGCCATTCCACGTGAGTTACAGTCAGACAGATAGTGACGCCATTCTAGAGGAGTTAGACTGAGATAGATAGTGACGCCAATTGACAGTAGCCGCGCGTTTTATTATTGTTAGGCAGTATGTTACACTACTTCAATTGCTGAGCATCCTTAGAGATAATTTCGAACAGGCCTGGCATTCTTCTGGGCTCTGTGTTTGTGTTACTTAGCGTCAATACTACTCATTATGCCATATTAGTGTATTGTTTAAGAATACGCCAACATGCATTACATTTATGGGAATGCAGAAGCAGTGGTGTTGCTGCAGCTGGTCTGTATCGCGAAAGCAAGGTTATTCAGAGTCAGATTTGAAAATTAGAAATTTTGTTGCTATGGCACTTGAAAAACTCATGTGAGTAGTCGATTTTCTAGAAATTGATAAAAGGTCCATTACCTCAAAAACTAACAAGCTTTTACTGAGATCATATTTAGTTATTCTGGCTAATTATGAGCCGGCCTATCAGCACCCCAAGGGATAACGTTGACTTTTGGGACACCTGTATAGTACATACTTGTGGTATCTCTAAATTTATATTGACATTATTTAATATTTTTTATTTAATAATTTAGTTGTGTAACTACCACTTAAACTTTACATATTTTTGCATATTTTAATAAAAGTTCTGCATATTTTCATCGAATTTTGAAGACATATATTCGCATATAATACAGTTTCCGCGTGCATATAATTCCCAGTTTTATTAATAACTTTTTGTTATTTCGTTAAGTATAATTTTTTAGCCTGAAGTTAGATTGTGCTCATTTGTTGGGCGCACAAATATTAATTATTATTATTGTTATTCTTACAAGTAAACTAAACATAAATTTGCAATTTATAAAAGCGTCGCATTTGTAATAATTTTAGTTTCATTTATTAAAATTTATACAGTGTCTTTGTAGATATTTCGAAGTATCTAATACCTCCAATAAGTAAATACATACAATGAAGCGAAAGTATTATTTTCCAGAATATAGAACTTCCTTTTAATGCATGTGAATTTTCATTTACGTGTTCATATACAGAATAAATTATCCTGTTCACAAGACCAATTTCTCGCTCTGTGCAATACGATTATTTTGTAAATGAGATGAGAAGACTTGACAAGAGAAAATGACCTAAGCAGAAAGAAAATTCAAATGGAATTCCGAAAATGTTTCAGCCGTTATAATTCAAAACCCTATTAGTTGATTGAGGGGTGAGTTCCTTTGCTGTGATCGTGGTGATTAAAGGGAAAAAGAGAGGAGGACATCACGACCCCAAACACTGAGAATAATTTAATGCGGAATCGAAGTATTATGCGTTCGGTACCGCAGACGATGTAAATTCATGAGAAACGTGATACTGACGTGTCTTGGGTGGCTGACTTCGTGGTGGTAAATTTTTAATTCACCGACTGTCACTTCAGGTTCTTTTATTTTCCAACAAACAAAGACATACTGCACGTCATTGAATATGTTGAATAACATTTCTTTTTAATATGGAAGGAAAAAATAATTAAAAAGTAAAATACAGCTACCTCAAACGATAATTGTAGAATAATTATGTATACGACGGGATTATATATTATATACAGACGGGAATTTATTTTTTTTAATGAAATATTTGTCTTTTGTTTCATTGGTTTTTGTAATAATAATAATACTAGTAATAACAATAATAATAATAATATTTAGTAAATTGCCCAAGAGAAATTCCAAGAGGGAAAGGAAATAGAAAATTATATAACAATAATAAGGTTAAATTTTTATCGTTACATAATCACATATAAGTCCAACTAATTAAAGTTCCTAGCTGAGTGTACTAAAGAAGCCTTCCTTTATTCTTGGAGTCGCCATAAAAATTACTTCGTCGATCTTAACGAAAACCGCGTATTTCGTAAATCAACATGAGACGATGAAACCGGTGAATATTTTACACTAGTCACAAAATAAAAGTAGTCACTTTTTTGAACTTCGACATTTTTAAACCATCATTTGTTCACGTAATTACAAAATTGTTCTCGAATACTTTTTGTTATTGTCATCTGATAAACTCAAATGTTCGAACAATACAAAAACTTAACCCTCCGTCTACCGAATGTGGTTTTATTTTGTGTTTATTTAATGATTTCGCACTTGAAAACTTCGTGATTACATGACCTTATTGCTTATGATCTATTTTGTTGATTTTTAGTTGATATTAATTTTACTGCAAATTATTTATTTCAATATAAATTTACTACCTGGAACTACCGTTTAGGTCCATCGGATCCATGGTGATTCCGCATATAAGTGAACGATAATTAATTACTTCCCCAGTATATATATAGATTACCCTACAACTGAGCATCTTCCTGTGTAAAATTTCAATTACACGGAGCGTCCGTTGTCACCGAGCGTCCGTATATCGGACGCTCGGTGACAAGCCTCTGTAAATTTGCCACTACAATCCTAGATGTCCATAACATCTTATGGCAAAAAATATTTCTGGGATATCCGAATGCTCATTTTTGTGATGCTTGTATAAAAATAGTTCACGGAAGTGCCACCACTAGGCGCTGCTAGCGGTCAGATGTATATCTTATATAAAAAAATTATTTATATGATTGTTTCGGCCTTTACATGATGAAATTCCATTATAACTATTAAGATAAAATAAAACAAATTTTATGAATTTCACTTTTTAATTATCACTGTAACGAGTCGTTTCGCACCAACCTGGGCTTCGTCAGACATATAACTAACTTATTTACAAAATATTTTTTATATTAAACACAAGTAAACAGTAACAAGCAAAAACACATATTTTATTTTAAAAAATAGTCAGAGCGATGGGTGCTTTTTATTACGGGATGTCTATACAAAACTTTCGCTACGGTTTATAAAAAAATGTACAGTTCTTAAGTAATAAAACTAAAGGTTTACATTATATTACAGGGATAAAGAATTCTATGGAAAAATACAAAAATACTATACACTATGTAACTGTCAGCAAATCAAATAAATAGATTAAGTAAGGGTGAATTATTTGTTTCTAATTGATCATTTAAGATCTTGTCAGTTCTCTTTATTTTATTGATTTCCAGTGACTCTAATAAATTAAGTTTTTTGCCCTTGTTTTCTATATATAATATTTTAAATTCTTTGTTAAAAATGTGGTTCGTTGAATTGATATGAGACGCATATGAAGAGTCACTTTTATTATTTCTAAATGAAGAAAAATGTTCTTTGACGCGTACTTCAAACGATCTGCCTGTCTGTCCGATATAAGTCATAGGGCAACTACCGCAGGTTAACTCATACATAGATTATTATTACATTACATAGATTAATAAATACTCCGTTGAACCAAACAAATTTCGAGAAAGAGTTAAATTTAATTAGACAAATAGCTATCAACAATGGATATAAAAGTAATATAATAGATAACATTTTAAATAAAAACTCCGTACAAAAGCCATATCACAAGTTTACCCAATATTAAATAATAACACCCAAAAATTTAAAATGATCACGTTTATAGGCTCTTCAAGCACAAAAATTTGTAAATATTTAAGAAAGTTTGACATTAATACAGCGTTTAAAACTAATAACAATTTATCCAAATTTATAAAAAACAATAAGGATTTAACAAACAACAATAAAAAGTCAGGGGTCTATGAGTTAACCTGCGGTAGTTGCCCTATGACTTATATCGGACAGACAGGCAGATCGTTTGAAGTACGCGTCAAAGAACATTTTTCTTCATTTAGAAATAATAAAAGTGACTCTTCATATGCGTCTCATATCAATTCAACGAACCACATTTTTAACAAAGAATTTAAAATATTACATATAGAACACAAGGACAAAAAACTTAATTTATTAGAGTCACTGGAAATCAATAAAATAAAGAGAACTGACAAGATCTTAAATGATCAATTAGAAACAAATAATTCACCCTTACTTAATCTATTTATTTGATTTGCTGACAGTTACATAGTGTATAGTATTTTTGTATTTTTCCATAGAATTCTTTATCCATGTAATATAATGTAAACCTTTAGTTTTATTACTTAAGAACTGTACATTTTTTTATAAACCGTAGCGAAAGTTTTGTATAGACATCCCGTAATAAAAAGCACCCATCCCTCTGACTATTTTTTAAAATAAAACATGTGTTTTTGCTTGTTACTGTTTACTTGTGTTTAATATAAAAAATATTTTGTAAATAAGTTAGTTATATGTCTGACGAAGCCCAGGTTGGTGCGAAACGACTCGTTACAGTGATAATTAAAAAGTGAAATTCATAAAATTTGTTTTATTTTATCTTAATAGTTAAAAAATTATTTTGGCTGTCAGCCGAGCGCCTTTATTTATCAAACATTTTTGACTCAGATTATTATGTCCACCTAAATTTGAAAGCTAAACGAGGTAGAAATAAAATTTCAAGGAAACCATTGTAATCTACTTGATATTAAATGCGATAAACATCAGTAAGCAGTCTTAATACATATAACCGTAAATTATGGAGTATGCTTCTTCTGTCGCTACATGGGTCTGGATGTTCGGTTGTCCATTAAAACAATTTTTCGATATACAGCCTCTATATACGCCGGCGCTCAGTGGGAATGCTTTTGTATAGACGCTCTATAGTACGGCAGATATATATATATATATATATATATATATATATATATATATAAGGTAAACTTAATTAGTCGGCGATTAAAGGTCTGATTATTACTTCAAAGTGTAATAAGTATAAGTCATTCACGAGAGAACTTTACATTCTGAAAATTAGTTCCAAAATGAGAATGGAGATTCCATTACGTTCAATGATGAGCTGTACAGATTGATGATAACTAACTTTTTATTTCTTGAACTGAATGATATTGATTTAACTAACAATTGATTTCAACAACACGACACTACGTAACATGAAATAAAACCTAATTTATTGAATACAATTTTTAGAAGAAACACAGGTGGCCATTTAAATGAAGTTATTTTCAGAACTTAATTGTATCGATGCACTTCAAAAAAAATTTTTGGGTCTATTTCTTTCTATTTGTTGTTATTTATATTTTTTATATCCTTGACAAAGGCATCATTGCCGAAACATGTAGGATTATTTTAAATATATACACTTTGAAGTAATAATCAGACTTAAGAAATACTGAAAAAACAAGTCTATCAACGGGAGGAAACGCACAGACGACGTTTCGTTCTAGTTGGAACTTTTCAATGTACGGTACAATACGGTAATCACCAGGAAGTTCGTTGTCGCGAAAGGGTGTGTTCTGCATACTAGTACAAACTTAGTTTGTCGGATTGTAGTTTCGAACGCATTAAATAAGTCGACATTTACATGTAAGAATGTGATTTAATATTCATTAATTCTCACTTGCAGTAAATTCCAAATGTTAACTATATATACAGAAAGTATAGAAATGAAAAAGCAATGTCCGTCATCGAGGGAATACCGTACATTGAAAAGTTCCAACTAGAACGAAACGTCGTCTGTGCGTTTCCTCCCGTTGATAGACTTGTTTTTTCAGTATTTCTTAATTCTTAATTAACCTAATCACCAGGAAGTTTGTTGTCGCGAAAGGGTGTGTTCTGCATACTAGTACAAACTTAGTTTGTCGGATTGTAGTTTCGAACGCATTAAATAAGTCGACATTTACATGTAAGAATGTGATTTAATATTCATTAATTCTCACTTGCAGTAAATTCCAAATGTTATTAATCAGACCTTTAATCGCCGACTAATTAAGTTTACCTTATCATATCAAGGTCACGAAAATACTATATATATATATATATATATATATATATATTATAATAAAAATGTTAATTAACTTATTGAAAACACTAGCTTTAATTTGTTACATTTCTGTTATTAGGATATCTTAGAAGGTCGAAGACTATCATATTTATATTGCTTTCTTTTTAACTTAGAATGTCAAACCTATAATTAAATTTCAAAAGTATATGACTTTCTTACATTTCCCAAAATTATACAACTATCTAAATTTAGTTAATTTTATATGCAATTGTTAATGTTTGATAATGTCAAAGGTTAAGTGTGAAGGAAAAATTTATGTGTAAACCAATAATTTCATAATATTAATCAAGGATCAAAATTATAGTTTAAATGTCAAATATTTTGGAAAATTTTGTATAACTAAAGCGACCAACGAGCTTAAAAAGAGGAAAAGCTGTTGGGTTTCTATGGTGAGTTATTGAGACAATTGGAGAGAAGAATTTTGCACGATAAGAAATTAAGTTGCATTTTGGAGAAGATAATTTTTGAAAACATATAAAATTAGAAAAGAAGAATTTTGCACGATAAGAAATTAAGTTGTAATTTTGAGAAGATAATTTTGAAAAACATATAAAATTAGAAAAGCAGAATTTAGAATTTTAAAAAAAGTTTGTTTTATCTTCAGTATTCGGGGGACCATACACCTACAAGATCTGTTAGGATCGTGACCGTTGTTACTGTAGTTAAAATATACCAGCCGTACGTCAGGGAAGCAAGATTTAATTCCAGACACTAGACGGTCTATAGACGGATAATAGTGATGTTAGAATATTGAGGTAAGTCTATATTATTTGTATTATTAAGTAAACATATATATTTACATACCGAAAGTAAATAAAGGTTCCATTAATAACAATTTTAAACATTGTAAGTAGGGAAGCTACATACACATTCATTTTTTAAGCGTGGTTTTATTTATCAGAACCTATTTGTCTAAATAGCCAAATATTTGTCCCATTTCTGTAGATTCGATTAATTTTCCACCTATAAGAAATTCCTCATAACCTTTAAACTTTATAATTATGTTTTCGATAAAAAAAATAGTTAATCCATTGTTTATTCTGAATAATTTGTTAAATATTACCTAATATAATATATCTAATTAAATATTCAACTCATAAGATAAGAGTTTTCTTTTAATAAACAGAATTTAAGCTACCAAAGCAAGTCGTTTGTGTTCAATAAGTTTTAAATATCAATATTGAGATAAACAATTAACATAACTTTAATTTCTTTGTCAAACAAGAATCTTCACGACCTTGGAGATACCTAGAGAACTCATGTTCTTTATTTCTCCAAATTATATTAAATATCAAATTTTCTTTTAAACCAAAATACTATTTTGGTTGTTCAGGTTATGATAGTTAACTGCAAATGTTTACAATCAATTATTGGTCCTGCGCAGAAGTATATCATAATGCGTGGGTAAAGATTCGAATTTAAATTCTTATTACTTCTTTTAAGTTTAATATTTTGACTTAAAAACTCTTTTTAGTGAAATTTTGACTAAGATATTATTATATTTTGACGGTCCAACGTGGGGGCTGCTAAGTTATTATTATATTTTGGCAATCCTACGTCTGACCAAATAAATATTATTATAATATATATATATATATATATACATATATATATATATATATATATATATATATATATATATATATATATATAATATGATAATTTCTTAGCAATTCATTTAATATATCAATTGATAAATTCTTGGAGTTTTTCGGCTTTTATATGAAATATTTACAAATTTCATCAAAATAGTATGTAATTGTGAAGTAAATGTCAATGTAAACATTGCAGTCTACCAATTACAACGCAAGTCATACGAAATTTTAATTGGAAAATTTTGCCTACATTGAGACTTGAACCCAAGTCTACGATTTGCCGGTTCGTTGCTTTACCAATTAAGCCACGAGCGACCTTGGTTCAAGCTAATTAGAAATTCATTATAAAGTAATAGTGTTAATGATTCAGTTATTGAAAGCAGATGTCAGGTTTGAAAGTAGAAGTCATTTTTGAAAGCAGATGTCCGTTTTGAAAGCAGATGTCAGTTATTGAAAGCAAATGTCAGTTATTGAAAGCAGATGTCAGTATTTTGAGAGCAGATATCAGATTTGAATGTTTGAAATTGCTAATTATTACTCCATAGCTATATGAGTATTTAGTGTTAGTGTTTAGTTTTTTTTGGAAAAGTATTGTCATAGATCAATTCCCAACGAAAGCACTGTAAGAAGAAAACTAGATTCCATGTGTCTGACACTGATACAGGAAATAAAAATAGACAGAGAGCAAAAATATCTTAGTGTCCGTGCATGAAACAGCAGATAATAATAATTTATTAAATGTTATATTTAATGAACGGCTAAGAAATTATCTAAACACTTAGATATATATATATATATATATATATATATATATATATATATATATATATATGGTAAACCTAATCAGTAGGCGATTAAAGGTCTGTATATTACTTCAAAATATATGTATTTAAAAAACTCTACATGTTTCGGCTGTATACGCCTTTTTCAAGAGAATACAAAATATGAATGACAGGATATAAATGTCAAGTAATTAAGTTGCTATGGTTTAAATTATTCAAAGATACATTCTAGTAATAATAATAAATCATGCCTTAGTATTCCAAAAAATAGATAACAAGGTGTGAAAATATGTGTTGTTCGCTGCTAGCAATTTGTGTCTCCTTCTGGGTATGAACTTGTGTGTTGGTTGCTGCTGGCAGCTTGCGTCTCTCTATGGGTGTGTGGTTTTGTGTGAGAGCGTAAGTGTAGGGTTTTGTATGTCGGTGCGTTCGTGCGTGTGTTTAGTGATCGGTCGCATGAATTTAGAGAGGTCAGATAACCAGCCGTTGCGTAGGGCCGCCAACCCTTTCCCGACAACTTCTTTACAATTCCGTGCAGTACTTCGACGGTCTGACCCCCGCCCCAACGAGGCAAGGCGCAGACAGGCGAAGCGCACCCTGTACGGGGTTGCTCATCGCAACTAAGGGAACACTCTTAGTGGCTACCTCGGTCGACGATGGTCACACTTATGCCATCTTAACGTTTTCCGCCGAAGCGGGGGCATAGCACACACGTCGAACGTGTGTGTGCTGTTAACGGCAGCCTAGCCAGGTTGTCGCCCAGGACCGGTCCTAGTGGTGTGTGCATTGCGAGGAATTGTTAAGAAGTTGTCTGGAAAGGGTTGGCGGCCCTACGCAACGGCTGGTTATCCGACCTCTCTAAATTCATGCGACCGATCACTAAACACACGCACGAACGCACCGACATACAAAACCCTACACTTACGCTCTCACACAAAACCACACACCCATAGAGAGACGCAAGCTGCCAGCAGCAACAACACACAAGTTCATACCCAGAAGGAGACAAAAATTGCTAGCAGCGAACAACACATATTTTCACACCTTGTTATCTATTTTTTGGAATACTAAGGCATGATTTATTATTATTACTAGAATGTATCTTTGAATAATTTAAACCATAGCAACTTAATTACTTGACATTTATATCCTGTCATTCATATTTTGTATTCTCTTGAAAAAGGCGTATATAGCCGAAACATGTAGAGTTTTTTAAATACATATATTTTGAAGTAATATACAGACCTTTAATCGCCTACTGATTAGGTTTACCATATCATACCAAGGTCACGAAGTTATTATATATATATATATATATATATATATATATATATATATATATATATACAGGGTCCGGCAACGAAGCGGGGACGGAAGATTACACGCGTATTTGAAAGTTAGTCAAATATTTAGTCATCGGATATCCTTCCGTACCATCAAGCGCATGTTCTAAAAATATTTTGTTTTATACAGGGTGTTCCAGATGGAAATGCCAGACTAAAGTTGCATTTTTTTAAATGGAATACCCTGTATATTAATAGATAAAATGATCCGCGCTTGAAAGCTGGTTACATCGATATAATATTGTATGGGTCTAAATTTGATAGTTTCTGTGTAAATAATTATTTTACTTGATAAATTGATATATTTCACTAGGCTATTCTGCATAAGGAAAATCAAAAGATCCGAAACCAATAGAATAGAATATTTTCTACAAGTATGCACTTTCGTTGCTACGTGAAATAAATTCTGCAACTGCTCGCATTATACAGGATGTTCACAATTTCGCAAAATCGAAGAAATCTCGTAATTTTTAAATGGAACACCCTGTATATTTTTAGCTCATTGAAAAGCCCTTTTACAACGCTTTCTATTGATACCTCATTTGATGCACCTAGGATGGATCATTTGCTAATTATTTCTTTTTAGAGTTGAATTAAAGAAAAATGCTTGTATTTTTAGTAGCTAATTTGCGCTTTTAAACCTTCTGTAAGATCGGATATTCAACAAATTATCCATAAATGGTCTACAACAAGAAGAAACCCCATTAAGTACAAGAAACAGTTGATTTTCACTCATCGGTGAAAGCAAACATTAAATTAATATAAAGTAATATAGCATTTTCAATAGATTCACTGCCGATTAAGTTATCCGGTGTTAGTTTAATAAAAAATTTGCACTAATTAATTTGTATTTTAAAGAATTTTGTAGAACCAAATATTTTACGAATACCTAATATGAAACAATACATACCTAATTAGCTTAACATAAATCGAAATCATGTAGGAAAGAATCAAGTACGAGTAGTATTAAAAGTTGGCACTATTTTAAATAAATACTAATTATTAACCACAACATCAAATTTAATTAACAAAAGTTGTAGCACAGTAAATGAAAATAAAGTAAATGTAAACAGTAAATGCAAATAAATCAAAGAAAACTTTCAAATGTCCTTCCATGTCTCTCAATACATAAATGAAGCCGCCTGGTGAAATTCTGTTGAACATGCTGTAATGTTTCTTAACGAACATTTCTAAATGCCTCTCTTATGCGTTCCATCATATTTTCCCTTGTTGTAGGAACTTCCACATAAACTAGAGCCTTGACATATCCCCAAAAGTAGAAGTCCAAGACAGTAAGATCTGGACTTCGTGGAGGCCAAACGATTGGACCACCTCGTCCTATCCATTTGTCTTCCTTCCATCGCCCTAGAAACTCCCTAACGTTAAGGCTGTAATGAGCAGGTGCACCATCGTGTTGCAACTAGAAAATTTGTCGGGTGTCAGCATCCACATGCTCAAGTAAATTAGGCAGTTCGTTCTGCAAAAATGCCAAATACGTATCGCCTGTAACGGTTCCATCGAAAATGTACGGCCCAATGATATATGGACCAAGTATATCTCCCCAGACGTTAAGAGACCATCTATTCTGATTGTCTATATGACGTATCCAATGCGGGTTTTCTGTTGCATAATAATGCATGTTATGTTTATTTACCGTCCCATTACTTTCGAAAGTAGCCTCATCGCTAAACAAAATCTTTGTTAAAATATTTGGCATTTCTCGCATTTTATTTAACAACCACCCACAAAAGTCTGTTCTTTTAATGAAATCATCACCATGCAATTCCTGCTTTAATTCCTGAATTAATAGTACGGATGATACTTATGACTTCTTAAAATTCTTCGTACGCTCCTATCTTCAATAGCTGTTACCTTTGAAATACCGTCTATACTTATATGTGGATTTTCCTGTATTGTTAATAATACGGCCAATTAGCTTTTTTCATTGATTACCGGCTTATTTATTTCTCTCATCTTGTAGGTTACACTACCAGTTTCTGTAAATCTCTCTAATAACCTTTCAAATGCTTCCGGTCTTGGTTTTCTTTTAAGGTTTGGAAATCTCTCTGTATATACTCTACTTGCTAGGAGACAATTTCTTGTACACTCCCCAAGAATAAATATCATATTCACCATTTCTTGAATACTAAAATTAGTCATTATAGCAATTTCTTTTAAAGATTGAACGAAATACTGTGTAAGATGGAACAAAATTTTTGATAACTTCGTTATTAAGTATACAAGCTTAAAACTGACACCAGATAACTTGATCAGCAGTGAATCTATTGAAAATGCTATATTACTTTATATTAATTTAATGTTTGTTTTCACCGCTGAGTGAAAATCAACTGTTTCTCGTACTTAATGGGGTTTCTTCTTGTTATAGACCATTTATGGATAATTTGTTGAATATCCGATCTTACAGAAGGTTTAAAAGCGCAAATTAGCTACTAAAAATACAAGCATTTTTCATTAATTCAATTCTAAAAAGAAATAATTAGCAAATGATCCATTCTAGGTGCATCAAATGAGGTATCAATAGAAAGCGTAGTAAAAGGGCTTTTCAATGAGCTAAAAATATACAGGGTGTTCCATTTAAAAATTACGAGATTTCTTCGATTTTGCGAAATTGTGAACACCCTGTATAATGCGAGCAGTTGCAGAATTTATTTCACGTAGCAACGAAAGTGAATACTAGTAGAAAATATTCTATTCTATTGGTTTCGGATCTTTTGATTTTCCTTATGCAGAATAGCCTACTGAAATGTATCAATTTATCAAGTAAAATAATTATTTACACAGAAACTATCAACTTTAGACCAACGCAACATTATATCGATGTAACCAGCTTTCAAGTGCGGATCATTTTATCTATTAATATACAGGGTGTTCCATTTAAAAAAATGCAACTTTAGTCTGGCATTTCCATCTGGAACACCCTGTATAAAACAAAATATTTTTAAAACGTGCGCTTGATGGTACGGAAGGATATCCGATGACTAAATATTTGACTAACTTTCAAATACGCGTGTAATCTTCCGTCCCCGCTTCGTTGCCGGACCCTGTATATACATATATACTATAATATTTACATCTGCGAATTCTTCTCGCAGAAATTCACACACGCGATGTAAAAAATGTGCAAAACAAGTAACATGATCCATGTCTGGTAGAAAAGTTTATAAATTTATCCTTGCGTGGAGTATATCAGTTTTGAATGCAGATGTCAGTTTTGAAAGCAGTAGTCTGTTTTGAAAGCAGAGGTCAGTTTTGAAAGCAGATGTCAGTTATTGAAAGCAGATGTCAGTATTTCAAAGCAGATGTCAGTTTTGAAAGCAGATGTCAGTTTTAAATATCTTGAATGACTAAGAAATTATCTAAACATACATATAGCCGTGGAGTAAATTTTTCAATTAAAATTTCGTACGACTTGCATTGTAATTTGTAGACAGCAAGGTTTACATTCAGATTTATTTCTCAATTACATTCTAATTCGATAGTATTTGTAAATATTTCATATAAGAGCCGAAAAGCTCCAAGACTTTATCAATTGATACATATAGACATATATATATATATATATATATATATATATATATATATATATATAAATATATAAATATAATAACTTCGTGACCTTGGTATGATATGGTAAACCTAATCAGTAGGCGATTAAAGGTCTGTATATTACTTCAAAATATATGTATTTAAAAAACTCTACATGTTTCGGCAGTTTGCCTTTATCAAGAGAATACAAAATATAATAATAATATTTTGTATTCTCTTGATAAAGGCGAACTGCCGAAACATGTAGAGTTTTTTTAAATACATATATTTTGAAGTAATATACAGACCTTTAATCTCCTACTGATTAGGTTTACTATATATATATATATATATATATATATATATATATATATATATATATATATATAAGTGTTTAGATAATTTCTTAGCCGTTTATTAAATATAACAATTTATAAATTATTAGAGTTTTTCGGCTTTTATATGAAATATTTACAAATATCAAGTTAGTATGTATGTAATTGCAAAGTAAGGGGGGATGTAAACATTGCTGTCTACAAATTACAAAGCAAATCATACGAAATTTTTAATTTTTTCATTTAAGAATTTCGTATAATTTGCTTTGTAATTTGTAGACAGCAATGTTTACATCCCCACTTACTTTGCAATTACATACATACTAACTTGATATTTGTAAAATATCATTCATATAAAAGCCAAAAAACTCCAATAATTTATCAATTGTTATATATATATATATATATATATATATATATATATATATATATATATATATATATATATATATTATATAGTAGGTTTAATTAGTTGGCGGTTATTAATTAGTTATTAATAAAAATATAAAAATAATTAATTAAAAATATAAATCTTATTTATATATTTAATTCTTTGAGAAAGGCATCACTTGCCGAAATATGTAAAATTGTTTTAAATATATGCATTTTTAAGTAAAACCAGACCTTAAACCGCCAACTAATTAAATCTACCAAACATAAAAAGGTCACGAAATAATTATCTATATATATGTATGTATTATGCAAAGGCAGGGACTTTCCCAAAGCAGTTCCTAAGCTGTTCACAGTTTAGTAAGGTTTCAACTATTGTGAAGGGTGCTCGTGTACATACTGTATCTCGTGAAACATTTGTGGAGTCTTTGATTTTGGTTGGCTACTTCCTTTTGTTGTTGAATCTGGTAAGTATACAGTTTCAGTTTAGCTACTTTAGTTGATAGTCGTTACTCGTAGGATCTAAAAATATTAAGTAAATGAATAACTAAGCACCTTTGAAACCTGAGCAATTGAAAGCAATTATAAATGAAATAAGCGACATCTAATACCACAGTGATGATAGTGAACATGTTCCATCCGATGACGATGGGGAAATCGGCATAATTCAAGGTATGACATATAATGAAGGAATTTTGTAGTCAGATGATGAAGACAATTCAGAATCAGGAAACAACTCTGGCGATTCCGAGGCCAATAATGAAGATTCTGATGATCAACCAAACGACGACGAACAAGCTTTTCTTTCAAAAAATTAACAAGACTGGCATGAAACTCCTCTCAATTTTCTCAATTTGTCACAAGGTCGATTAGGGCGGCAATATGTTTTACGTGAAATGTCAGGACCTACAAGATATGCTAACCGAGAATTTGATAGCATGTCCTCTGCGTTTTTGATTTATGTCAGAAAGCCACTCACTTTTAATAGGATAAATATAGAAAGAAGTACTGTATTTCGAAATAGCTGGAAACAACTTGATGAAAACGAGCTTAAAAATTTATGTGCGTCCTAATACTTATAGAAGTATATAAATCAAAATGCGAAGAAATAACTCAGTTATGGATTAAAAAAAAATGGACGTCATATTTTCAACGATATTATGAGGTGCACTGTGTTTCAAAATATACTTCGAGTAATAAGATTTAATAATTCACTTGAAAGAAGAAAAAAAGTCTTCTGACAAATTTCAACCAATTCGTAGGTGTTTCGAACTCTGAAATTACTACTATCTACTATCAGTTTTGTATAATACAAAGGTATTTTTAATAATATGAAATATTATTAAAAAAATGTTGTGAAGAACACAAATACAGGTTCACTATTAATATTTTTGTGAACGTGTCCGAACATATCCCTCCTAGAGACGTAGATACGTATTTCGCCTTTCTACAGGCTCATCGGTACGCCCCTGCTGGAGAAAGGATATCTTCAGACACATTCACAAAAAATAATCACATCGCCACATCACAGAAATTATCCAGACGGGGCGAGGTACTTCGGCTGTCTGACAACAGGCAGCGCTGAATTTACTTCTACTCTCGGTCTGGATAATTTCTGTGATGTGGCGATGTGGTTCTTTTTTGTGAATGTGTCTGAAGATATCCTTTCTCCAGCAGGGGCGTACCTTGAGCCTGTAGAAAGGCGAAATACGTATCTACGTCTCTGGGGAGGGATATGTTCGGACACGTTCACAAAAATATTAATAGTGAACCTGTATTTATGTTCTTCACACCAGATTTTTAATAATATTTCATATTATTAAAAATACCTTTGTATTATACAAAACTGGTGGGGTTTACTTACTCATGTATGTTTCAATTATTCTGATAATATACCATGTGACAATTTTTTTACGTCCTATTCACTTTCTAACTATCTACTGCCCATTATTGGAACCATTCGTAAAAATAAGCCAGATTTGCTCACCTGCTTCACAAATCCCAAGATTCGACATTGTTTGTCGACATTATTTGGCTTTCAAAATAATAAAATAATACTCTCATACTGTCCAAAGAAGGTAAAAGTAGTTGAATTACTTAGTACATTACATAATGGCACCAAAGTTAGTGGCACAAAAAGAAAGCCACAAGTAATCCTAAATTATAACAATACTAAAGGCGGTGTAGGCACTATGGATAAAATGACTAGAAGTTATAGTGTGAAATGAATGACAAGCAGATAGCCATTAACTATTTTTTTATAATATGATAGACGTTAGCGTTATGAATGCATTCATAGTGTGTCTGTCTCTCAACAGAAACTGTATCAAGAAGTTACGCAAGAGAAGAAATTTTATTATAGAGTTGGGTAAACAACTGGATCAGCACCATGAAAATCTAGAATCAGCTGAAGCATTCGCTAGTAAGGAAACTGAACCGCCAAGGAGAAAGGGACGATGCAGTATCTGTACGTCTAAAAATAGAACTACTTGTAATAAGTTTGAAAACATGTATGCGCAGTACATTCCATAATATTATGTACCTAGTTTGTGAAATAAAATTACTTTGTAATTATTATGCAAATTACTGATGTAAGTGATTATTTATAAAGAACCAAAGAATAGCAAAAATAAGTTTGAACATAAAGAAAATCACCGTAATTCATCTACATGGTTCCAATGGACCTGACGGTAATTATGGCTAGTTTTTTTTTTCAGTAGGCAGAGGACTAAGCAGGCTTCGTTCAATTTTAGTGATAAACAATACAATATTAGACCAGTTTGACAGTACGCTAACATTTAAAAGAAGCAGTGGCTCAACAATTAACGCCGATAGAAGTTAGTAGAAATGTAACTCTACTTGCAGAAAGATATTTACAACGTTATATTGCCGAATAGGTAGTTGTTGTACAGCGCTTCCACACAGTTGGAAGCTTTGGAAACGATATCGAGAAACGGGAACCGTAACAAGGTGAGCAGGTACATGTCGGCAGAGGAAAGCTACGGCGGGTGATGACCGTTTTCTGCGATTGCAAGTCCTTCGAAATCGGACACAAGAAGATCTAGTGGGGGCAGGAGAAACAAAAATTAGCTACCAAATTGTCCGCAATAGGCTAAGACAGGTTAATTTGAGAGAAAAATATCCTGCAAAAAACGTCTAAATTGATCAGAGAACATCGTCGAAGAAGATTTGAATTTGGAAGAGAACACTTAAACTAGCAACTTCGTCACTGAACTCTTGCTATATTTAGAGAGTCCAAGTTTGTTCCGTCGGGTAATGATGGACGTGTAAGAGTCTGGAGGAGCTCTGGAGAACGTTTCATGCTAAATACAATGCATGAAGCTGTAACTTTTATTGATAGGTCCATATTGGTGTGGAGTAAAATAACAATAAACACTCGCGCGTACCTTGTTGTTATTCATAATTGTGGACTGCTCGTAAGTACATTGACGAGATTGCGGAGCCTCAAGTAATCCCTAGAGCAAATTTATTTTTATGTAAGATATCGGACCGCACGCTGCTCAGTCGCCACTGATTATCTTGATTATAACCACATCCATAAAATGAAATGGCCCGCATTGAAGCGCAGACATGAATCCAATTGAACATGTTTGGGATCAATTAGGGAAACGTGTTCGACGAAGTCCATTTTCTCCAATTACAACTGAACAGTTGGTACAGGTCTTAATTGAAGAATGAGACAATTTTCCCCAAGATGCTGTGTGAAGGATTATTTGTAGCATGCCACTACGCTGCGCAGCAATTGTGCAGGCAAGAGATACCACACTAGATATTAACTTCACAATTTGTATAAATTAGCCAAGTTGTCAGACTTTTTGTTAATTTGATTTCATTTCAACCACTTTATTTTTGCACATGTTAGTACATAAAAGTTAGTGGTAAGTTGTTACAGTGTTTTCCTGTTTTTAATTTACTAAAATTGGTGCAATAAATAATGTATCTTTACATATTTCAAGTTTCATCCAAATCTTTCCATAAACTAATTGTCGCCCTTCTATCAGCCAATGATTCAAATCGTGTTAATCAAGAAGTAATGAATAATCTAAACCACGTTTTTAATAGAAATCATTGATCTTGAAGGATGCTTAAAAGTCGACACATAAAATAAAATGTGGTCAAACACTAACTGCTTTAAGAGACTTAAGTGAAGTCACAAACAGCATAACATTTGTTAAATATTTCAGTCATTAGATATTTTTCCACAGTTATTTCAGAAAAGCTGCGCTTAGACTGTTCTACATCTAGTGATGTTATATTTACATAATTTAAAAAGGTATATAACCCCTTACCACAATTATTAGTCGTATCCTAAATACGTATTTCGACAACTAAGTTGTCATCATCAGTAGGTAAAAACTACTAATTAAAAGTCACACATGGGGCACTGTAAAGTAAAATAAACGCTTCCGCACAACCACTATACACTGCAACCCTGTAAAGACTAAATTTAACATGCCAATCTCAAACTTGCCTCCTACGAAAAGGTTTTAAACATGTGTTAAATTATCGAACAAAGGAACGGCAGAAATTCTTCTCTAAAGAAGGCGCCTACTAAAAACGATTTTTAAAGCTACGATGAAAAAATATGGTCGTATATTGTAAAAGCCGAACTCTCATTGCAAATTCTGAGAAAGACAAAATTAAGAAGGGGCGTTACATGTGAAGAAACAAGACATCCGACTGTGTAGTGTTATATTAAATGAGAATCAATTCACGTGAAAAGAGTCTATGAATAATTGGGTATTGTAGGTATATAATTTAAAAGTTAATTATAGATAGGTGACATGTCCTAGTTAAGGAGTTAAGCAATTTAATATAATGTATAGAATTCACGGTAGGCTCTGGGTGAAACATGATAAATAATTTAATAAACAAAACACCCGGTACATCTGTTCCACAAAACGCGAAACATTTTACAATTCGTGAAACAAACACACCGAGTGCTTCATTCAACAACCATTGTTAAGGAGGTAATTTTTGCATTATTTCACGTGTATGGATTCCCACATGTCTATATTTCTGCTGTTACCTCCCCCACCCACTTATAAAAATGTGAATAGACAGCTGAACGGTATTGGAGATTTATCGCTATTCAAGGAGGTATGTTTATTTTAGTCTTTACAGGGTTGCAGTGTATAGTAGTTGTGCGGAAGCGTTTATTTTACTTTACTGTGCCCCATGTGTGACTTTTAATTAGTAGTTTTTACCTACTGATGATGACAACTTAGTTGTCGAAATACGTATTTAGGATACGACTAATAATTGTGGTATGGGGTTATATACCTTTTTAAATTATTATTTAACCACAGTCTCCATTGAAAGAATTTTTATATTTACATATTTATAATAATCTTACATTAACCACAGATGTCTTTGCGAGCTGTTATTTTATCCACATATAATCACAGTTTTTAATGTTTCAATTTAAGTTCAATTCTTTTTTGAATATGTGCACAAACAGATGACAGAAAATTTCGTAGTATTTTCCGACTTAGTAATTTACATTACCGTACAGCGAGGTGACTTTGACTATTTTAGATATAATCCTCTGATGATCGGTAGAATCTAACATTTTAAAAGCAGAACTTAACCATGATCGGCGATTTATTAAATGTACGTTAATAATATAAATACATCAGTTTTGGAAATATATACGAATTTTGACATATTATGGGAAGCATAAAAACATACCTGTCAAATTTTTCGGTAACTGCGAATTATGGGAAACATCATCGTATTCTGTCGTTAATATTAGTAGAACTACAGTCAAAAGATGGCTTTTATGGCACAATAAACTTCTAGAAATTATTTTCTAATAAATTACAAACAAATCATGCAGGCGGGCATTTCTAAAAGAATTTAATCTCAGTAGGCACTCAGTAACTAGTACTTGCAAATTATTATAAGCCACTTGCCTTTTGTTTATAACTAAATATTTATCTAATGTCATTTTGACATTTATCATTTTGCGACTAGCAATATAATTTTTTCTTACAAATATTTTTTTACTTAATAACTAATACCACTAAATAATGTACATATTGCAAGAAAATATTTCTATTGTTAAAGCATATTTCCGACAATAAAATTTAAATAATAACGAAATTCTTGATCTAAGTTTTTTTGCTGATGCAGCATAGTTTCATTTAAGCAGGTTTGTAAATAAATAAACTTACAGAACATGGTCTATAAGCAACCCAAACAATCACATCGAAGTTCCTTACATCCTGTTAAAGTTGGAGTATGGTTAACTGTATTTCGTCGTAGAAAAATAGGACCAATATTTTTTCACAATAACATTAATAGCCAATGATACCGAGAACAGTTATTAACACCATTTTTAACTCAAGTGCAACGCGACGAATTCAATGGGAGTTACTTCCAGCAAGATGGGGCTACCGCACATACAACTCGTGAAAATATAGCGATTTTAAAATATTACTTCCCTCATCGAGTTATAAGCAGAGGTGGTTGGCCAGCAAGTTCACCAGATCTTACTCCGTTAGATTTTTATATTTTCAGACTACTAAAAAAATTAAGTTTATAAGATAAGAATGAATAACTTAAATAATTTGATGAATACAATTACAATTAAATATAATGAAATAACACCAAATGTATTGCAGAATATTTTTGACAACATGAAACGTCGTATTACATTATGCATTCAACTTGCGACAACGTAACCATTTTCAACACTTGTTATAAATTATAATAAGTAAAATTTCTTCAAATTAGTTATTTACCTTGGTTATTAGATTAACATCCCATCTTTAAAGTTTACTTATTAAATAAATTAATAATCTAATTGTACTTGTTATTAATTTCTCTCAATGATAAATTTTGCCAATAACAAATAGATAACCTTCATACCATTTAATCTATATCTGCATTTCAAGAATGGAGAACATCATAATTTATAGGGGAAATTCATAGCAACTAGATGTGATTCTTTTTGAAAAGTTTATCTATGTTAGCAAGCTTTTGTTTTACACGTTGCTATAGTATTGCGATTAGTTTAACATGTTTAATTAATGCAACAACACTTCCTAGGAAGAAGAAATTCTGTCTAATGAGGGAGACTATGATATAGCTTGTTCTATGGAACCTATACTCCTGGAAAATTTCAAAAATATTCAGAAAACTATAAAGAAGCTTTAGTTGATGCTATGGACTCAAGTGGGACTAAAACGTGGAGCTGGCCCCAAGTTCAAAAAGCAAGTTATTGTCCTGTGGCAGACTTGGAAGTGCTTCGAGAGCCAAAAAAGTTTTCTGAAAATAATTTTCTTGATTCCGAAGTGCAGACGTTGATGCATAAATCATTTATTTGTCTGAATATATTACTGTAGATTATAGCTACTAATTTTATTTAAAGTTTGTGCGTTCTGTGACCACTAAAGTAGTGATCATGTGAGCACATATTTTTCCTTGTTTCGTAATAAAAATATTTTTTTGTTTTAATAAAATAGCTGAAGTAAGGATATATCTGGAGGTTACTTTAGCCTACTCTAGTTTTAGACATATAATTCAGCACATAATTGTTCATGGGTCAAAGTCACCTTCATCGATAACGTGACTTTGTCCTTGAATTTATTTTTATTTTTTTAATTGTATGTGTTACTTAACTATGATTACTCAGAAATGAAAGGCCATGCACGGACCAACTCTGTCGTACATAAAAAATCTTAAATCCAATATACTAGTAGTAACTATGATAGCGTTAATTTGGAACGTGAGTCAAGTCTCTTCGCTTTACGGAACTCGTATTTTTTCCACAAGGAGGCAAATGCTTCGTTGTCTAGTAAAGTAAACTGCAGATTAAATTCAATAATGGTAACACTTAAATCAAATTGAAATGTTTCATTGGATCGTCTGGCATTTTTTAAAATAAGAACGCTGTGTGCCGTTGACGTGACGTTGACAATCCCTTTTGGACTAACACATTAAAGGCAAAGTATAAAATATACATTGAATTTTTGCGCCAACATAAATTATATGCGGCATATCTGCAATCGAGTTCTTTCTTAACTGTCTGATATTGGTCGTTTTCTCGAAGTATATAACTGTGATATTTTTAGAGTAAACGTATTATAATAAAGTAGTAGTTATGGTAGCCTATATGCGAATTAATAGAGAGCATGCTTCGCTTCAGCTCTAGTACCCGGCTGAAGCTGTACTGAAGGCTGCAGTTAATAATTATTGCTCGAAGGAAGCTTGATGAACCCTTCTTTTGGTTTGAAGTTAATATAATCATTTTAGTTTCATCTAATGACGTCATAGACACAGCGGTCACCTAGACCGTACCCGAGTAGTTACGATCAGATATTTAGACTCAGGTAGCTTAGGTCTAAAATAAGCAATTCTTCTTTTTCTAAAAGAGAGAATTTTCTTAGAGAAAATGCTATATGTTTCAGTTACACAGATTTCAATTTTATAAAAATAGTGTTTCCGTTTTTATTGGTCGTTAACTGAAGTGTTCTCTGGACGACCAAAATTAAAATTATTTTTTAAACAAAAAATTTGTTTCATAGAAACTACATAGTTTCAAATTAATTAGTAATAATAATATTTCATATGCGCCAAATCAATATTTTCTAGTCTGCATTCACTTCAGCATTTAAATATTGAAGTTATTCTGAAAACTGGAAAATATATAGAATCAATTAACAATAAATATTAATTTACCTACAAACAAATACATCTCAACATCATATACCATATTTAGGTGATTTGTTTATGCCGTTTTATGAAACAAACTACAATGAAAGAGGGCTTGTTAAAAGCTAATTAATTACCTTCATTACTTTATCGATCATGTATATTCAAGTATTTATCATTATTATTTAATGTGCGTGTTAAATTTTGGTGTTACCAATAAGTACATATTTCAATCCATGTTAATAATATTTGGCCCCACAATATACCATATGTGTATTCATTAATTACAATTAGGATGTTTAAGTAATTAGTGATTCCATTACCTGTAATGTAATTGCGGTGCACTACAGGGAATAACCATCTATGGCATTATTTGTGTGACTGAACACCAATCGAACCTCTAATAATATCGCAAATGACTGAACATACATGAATTAAGGTTCTACTATAATTTGTAATAGGAATACATCACCGCCAATAATTATTAATAATACCTAATAAATAAACTGTTAGAAGAAAATCATTTTTAAAAGAAGAAATAATGGATGAACACCCGGTCATGCATTATAATTAGAGACCGGACACGAGAGGCCCATGATTCATCGCTCACGGGCGTACAATAGAAAATTTGTATATTTAATTTTATTTATATAATTAGAATACAAACGGGTAGTGATCTATAAAATACGAAATACATTTTTATTTGTTCATTTTGCAGTTCAAGTTGAGTAAAGAAGTATTAATATTAACTAGCAATACTTTCTCAAGGTTCTCTTCTGTCAAATTTGTTCTTTTGGAATGAAATACATCCTTGTAGATAAAAAACGTCCTTTCTACATCGCAACTGGTGATAGGTACATACTGGAAATATTCTTCTATTTCAGCGTATGTTACAGTTAAATTTTGAGGCATGGTCCACATACACAATTGCCACAATGATATTAAACCTGGCCGAACTTTTGCCGATGGCCACATTCGAAGACACTTGGCATATTTTACAAATTATTAATAGCCACATCTAATGTGGTTAATCCATCATTTAATTTAGGATTTTGATTTTCAAAATAAGTGATTAGTTTTGGCAAATTTCTAGTGTTCCTGAAGAAAGTACAACTGATTTCTTAAATAGGGAATTTGTGTTAGTTCCTTGCACTTCGAAATACTTAGAGCATTGTCATTTAAACATGTAACAAAATTTTCTAAACCATCGAAATTCTCTTCATAAAAACTAGTACCTTTCAACAATGTTCCCCATCTAGTTATTACTGGAGAGGGAGGCAGTGACAAAGATGAAAGTCTTTCCCTGTAAAGAGCTACTCTCAATGGTGCTTTTCTGAAAACTTTCTTAAATGCATAAATATGTATTATATTAGGATATGTTTCCTTTAATAGCTACTTTTAACATATATGCAGCACTATTACTGACAAATAAAAGTATTTTTTCTTTGTACCTGTCGCCAGAATGAACTTGGTACTTATTCTCGTAAATGGTTTTAGCTACTGTTTTCGCATCAACTGTATTTAAAACTTTTGTTGCTATTACATATGCATTGTATGGAATAGTTGGACGTAGTACACCAGCTATAACATTTACCACACAGCGTCCTAATATATTGACAGTTTCGTCGACACTTATCCATAGGTACTGATTTGAACGATGGCTTGTAATGCGTTCTACTGCTTTCGTGTAGCACTTAAAAATATCATATTTGCGTAAGATGAATTCATCAGGAACATTTCAAAGTATATTTTTGTAGAAATGTTTTGAAGGTGGGATTGTTGTCTATTTAATGGAATATTTGCTGCTATTAAAGTTTCACAGAGTTCTTCGTTGAAATTGTCAGATTCCAACAGGTCTAATTTCTGTGTATGTGCTTGCTACACTAAATGACGTCTTATGTGCGAAATATTTTACAGACTTTGAAATAAATTTCGGAATCACCGGCAATGGACATACAATCAGTTTGACCCTTAATCTAACTCGCCATTGTTTCACGATGCCATTCTCAACGTAGTTCCATATCATATCTGAAAAGTAACTTAAACAATGTTCTAGATCTAAACAAGTGAAAATTAAAAATGTATGCGCAAGTTATTGAAACGAAATTCACTGGACACTTACGTATATACTAAAGCAATGATAAAAAGAAACTCACCGTACTTTATTTATCTTACGAAATATAAACTAATAAATAAAACAAATTATAAAAATTGCTCCCGCTTCTATCTACGCCCATGATGAAAGAAATTTTAGTGTAATATTGAAATAATTGCGTCACAATTCAACGACAAAAACAGATGTGCGGTTATCCGACTGAATAGTGCTATTCAATAACTGCGTGTTGTACTTAGCGATGTTATAGACTATTTATATGATCCATTGTAATTTCGGCCTCTCGTATCTGGTCCCTAATAATAAAAACGCACAGAAAGAAAATCAAAACCCTTCACATTCTTTCAGAAAACCTAAAATTAAATGTGTTAAGTTACATTGAAGAATGCACCATAACACCATTAAGTGATATAGCACAACAATTTAATATTTCGAAGACGTCTGGATTAAAAATTCTCAAAGAGTACAAATATAAATCTTACAGGCTTTTTTAATCGCCAACAATTATTTGATGAAGATAGAATAAAATGTTCTCCTAACTCTCAAATTAATGGGTATGTTATAAAAGCTCCTTATTTCACTAAATCCTTAACTTAATTTTATCTTTAATTATATTTTAAGGTCTTACTCACGGACGAATGATCATATTCAAAATTTAACACACACACAATATACCGCTAGAGCTAATGTATGGGTAGATAAAATCAGCACTGAACTTATAGGATCATACTTTATTGACGCAAATTTTAATTCCACTAAATTCTTGGAATTAGGTCGAAGACATATTGTTCCTCGAATTGAAAATTTAGCAACTGATGATCCCTGGATGGAGCTCCAATTTATTCAACTACAGCAATTACAAATGTTCTAAATTCAAGTTTTCTTGGGCGATGAATGGTGAGGTTCGGTTTGATAGTATGGTCGGCCCGTTCACCAGATTTATCGCCAAATGACTTTCTTGTTTGGGGATACCTTAAATCAAAAATTTATAATAACGTAATTCTTACTAACACTGAAGATTTAAGAGCACGCGTAAGCATAGCCTGCGACGAATTTCAAACGAAACTGAATTTTTTGGAACACTCTTTGCAGGTATTTTATAATCAACTCCCATATTGTATGAAGGTGGACATTTCGAATATTTATTAAAAAGCTAAAGAGTTCTAAATAAAAACAAACTTTTTTTCAATTTATCATAAAATTCATTTTAATATTGTTTGTGTAAGTAAAATATTAAATAAATTATTTTCGCACTGTTACTGTTGTTAACACTGATAATTAAATGCTATTACAAATTAGGGGGGGCGACACTTATTACAAACGGTGGCTTTTGGTCTGATAATAATAATAAAATTATTTTATATTATAATAATTAGTGGTGTTGGTGAAGTTCCTTCAAAGGTCCAGGACGTGTGTGATGATGGTTAATTAAAATAAATACACAAAAACTTAATAAATAAAATAAAACACAGCGGCGTCCTTAAAGTTTGTATTTATATTTACATAAGAAAGAATTTGAAATTGTTATATTTAAAAGTAATTAATCAAAGTAATATATACACGAGGAGCGGTAAATAAGTAGATTAAAAATTAACACAAAAATATTCTGAAAAAATGTTAAATGGAGTAGTAAATTAAGGGTTAATTAATTACGACGAATATAAAATAATCTCAGTATCGGACAATACCGAGTTACCTGTGAGTGGCGGCCACGTGGTCTGAAGATATACTCGGACAAGTATATGTAGAGCGGTGTTGGCCGGAGGAATAAGAAATTAATTAGTTTAAATTAATGTGAATTAATATGGATTCGCTTAAAAGAATAATATGTATAGAACAATACAGTTTACCTTAGAAGCGAAGAGACACCGGACGGCATGGTGGCGTGTACTTGAACAGTACCGCGCGTAAGATGTGGATCTTACGAGCGTTGTAACGAGAAGATCGACTGATAGTTTGGTATCGAAAAGAAAAGGTCTAGAAAACGGTCTGTTTTATGATCCATCGAAGAGAGGGGTCGATATCTTGATTAATAATTAATAAGAAGCGCGACCTGACGACGTCGTCTATCGATGTCATAAATATTATTAGAATAACCCTTGTGACAAGCTTTCTAATAATATGAAACACCATATATAAAGGAAGATGTATAATTGAATTAAACAATTTAAAATTGAAATGTATCTAGAAAGAAATTCCAAAGAGTCAGGTAGAACCTAAGGGTCTCGTCGGTCAGGAATATAACAATAGAAAAACACTTTCTCTTTGTACGAATATGTACAGTTGTACAAATGTAAAAATGTCTTAAGTTAAATATATTTTAAAACGAGATATTTTAAAGAAGAAATAGGATGAAAAATAGATTAAAATATTTTCTATATGCTAAGCGTAACAATTCGCCCACCCTTTGAAAGGCATTTTTATGTCTATGAGTGGCTTGCATAAGAAATTGTTAATTAATCGTTAACTTGATTTTAAGGACAAAATTTAAAAAAACGCGCCCAGGGACGGCTTGTGATACTGTACCTACACTATGTTACGTATGGCTTAAGGGGAAACCTGGAAACTCCTTAACTAGGCAAGTTTGCGTTTCATAAAAATCAGAGGTACAGTTTGAATTAATTGACTTGAGTAATTAATCAGAGTTCGATTAATTAAATGCAAAACGAACAAAACTAATCTGATTAGTAAGTCGCTTAGGTGTTAGTCGCGATACAGTGCAGTATAAAATATGTAATATCGAAACGAAAAAAGGTGAATGGGCCCTAATCTATCATTACATATCTAACTAACTTGATTAAATTATTATTGCTAATATTTAATTGAAATACCCGTTCGCGTACTATTCACACTGTAGCGGCGGTCTTGCTGTTGTTATTTGGCGTCGGTTCTTGGGTTTTCGATGGCGGCTTTTGTCCGTTGTCGGTCGGTTGCTGTTGACTGTCCCCGGTCTTGCAACTCCACGGCGGTCAATAGAGATATGCAGCGGCTGCGTCGCTCGACTACCTGCTCCGCGTCCCTTCGTTTATGCATTGGATTTCGAAGTCGATTCGGAGAATTCTTTCGCTGTAGCTCGTTTAGCTAGTTAACCTAGGCGATTTTGATTTCTGTAATAAACAAAAAGACTCGATTGCGCGTGGAGGCGGGATAGGATTAATTGTAGGATTACATTTGGTTTCATGGTAAGATTCGGGAGCTGTAAAGAATTGAATTGTATTACGATTTTTCTTACCAAAATGTAAACAACGTCTTCCTATATTTAATACCGCTTCTTGCGTTTCGAAGAATGGCATTCCCAAGATTAGATTCTCTCGCAAATCCGATGCAATTAGAACAGGGACTTCTATTACTTGATTCTGGATGCGTGCACTTACGATTCCAGTTCCGGTAATAGTCATATGTGAAAACTTGTGTCCTAATGATGCTGTACTGACCTTGTTTGATGTTATGCGTCGAACAATTGCAGGAGCGGCAAAGTTATGAGTCGCTGCAGTATCTAAGCTGGCGTCGACAGAGCGTCCTGTGACTTTCACACATATACGAGGTGTTTTCGATGATGAATTATGATGTATATAATTCAACGACGGATTTAGTTTCTTTCGCAGAACTGGGCAGTTGCGATGCCAGTGATTATTAAAACAGTACTGACATGGCGGTAGTCCTTTCGTCGTTAATTGCTTCATTTTGTTGCCTGAAATTGATTTAAATGATGAAGACGATATCTTACTTGCGTAAATGTCTGCTGGATCGCCATGGATGTGGTTGTCTATTTCCATGCATGCTTCTCTTAACGCTTTCGATGTTTCTAGAGGTTTCGGTCCTAACATCACTTTGTATTCGGATCGTAATTGCCTCTTGATTAACGCTGCGATCTTCGTATCATCGCAATTTGGATATAAACTATTGCACAATCGTTTTTTCTTTAAGAGAAAAGTAACTGCGCTTTCATTCTCTTGCTGAAAATGTCCGTATAAAATTTCATGAAGTTTGTCCTTACGTTCGTTCCACTTGTAACGTTCAAGAAATAATTAGCTAAAACATTCAAAAGAATCAATTTGATTATCGAATTGCTCAAACCATAATGCTGCTTCTCCGTGAAGATATGTTGCGATTTAAATTATCGTTCGTGCTGGGCTTAGCGTTTCTGCTTTCAGATGTGCTTCTAGTTGTTGGAGGAATACTTCAGGGTCCTGGAAAATATCTCCACTAAAAACATCTGGCTTTGGAGGTGATACACGTGGTATTGCAACTGACCTACAAAATTCCTGTAAAACATTGATTAAACATTGTATATCTGATGAGTTTTCGTTAGGCGCCACCAAATCATTCGATTTGGAATTAGATGAGTTGTCCTGTTGTTCCTTTGGCTTCACCATGTTGCTGTGGATTCGTTGATTACACTTAATCAAATTTTGCCTCACGTTCTGGGCGACACTTATTACAAATTAGGGGGGGGGGCGACACTTATTACAAACGATGGCTTTTGGTGTGCTAATAATAATAAAATTATTTTATATTATAATAATTAGTGGTGTTGGTGAAGTTCCTTCAAAGGCCCAGGACGTGTGTGATTATGGTTAATTAAAATAAATACACAAAAACTTAATAAATAAAATAAAACACAGCGGCGTCCTTAAAGTTTGTATTTATATTTACATAAGAAAGAACTTGAAATTGTTATATTTAAAAGTAATTAATCAAAGTAATATATACACGAGGAGCGGTAAATAAGTAGATTAAAAATTAACACAAAAATATACTGAAAAGAATGTTAAATGGAATAGTAAATTAAGGATTAATTAATTACGATGAATATAAAATAATCTCAGTATCGGACAATACCGAGTTACCTGTGAGTGGCGGCCACGTGGTCTGAAGATATACTCGGACAAGTATATGTAGAGCGGTGTTGGCCGGAGGAATAAGAAATTAATTAGTTTAAATTAATGTGAATTAATATGGATTCGCTTAAAAGAATAATATGTATAGAACAATACAGTTTACCTAAGAAGCGAAGAGACACCGGACGGCATGGTGGCGTGTACTTGAACAGTACCGCGCGTAAGATGTGGATCTTACGAGTGTTGTAACGAGAAGATCGACTGATAGTTTGGTATCGAAAAGAAAAGGTCTAGAAAACGGTCTGTTTTATGATCATCGAAGAGAGGGGTCGATATCTTGATTAATAATTAATAAGAAGCGCGAACTGTAGACGTGGTCTGTCGATGTCATAAATATTATTAGAATAACCCTTGTGACATAAGCTTTCTAATAATATGAAACACCATACATAAAGGAAGATGTATAATTGAATTAAACAATTTAAAATTGAAATGTATCTAGAAAGAAATTCCACAGTCAGGTAAAACCTAAGGGTCTCATCGGTAAGGAATATAACAATAGAAAAACACTTTCACTTTGTACGAATATGTACAGTTGTACAAATGTAAAAATGTCTTACGTTAAATATATTTTAAAACGAGATATTTTAAAGAAGAAATAGGAATAAAAATAGATTAAAATATTTTCTATATGCTAAGCGTAACAATGCCTTATTTCGACAAGTGATGACATTCGAAATCTTTGTTGCATAACATTCCTATAAATTTAAGCATATATTTTAAAACTGAACATAAGTGTATTCATGTGTTATGTTCAGTGATAGAAAAAAATCACTGTATATATACCAATGAAGGGGATCAATCTTATAACAGATTCTGATAGGAAACAAGATTACTAACATTTACGTAATTGTGTTTGGAACAAATAAATTTACTACCAAGTTTATACAATAGCTACTTTGTGTTTGATTAATGAAACGTGAATGCAATAAAACAATGGTAGATAAAGAGAAAACCTTATTTTTTTCCTGCATTTTATATGCTCAGCATAAAGTGCGGACGCTCAGATACAAAAACTGAACCAATATTCCTTGAAAAAATGAATAATGTAATCGTACTCGCCTTTTGTATACTTGTAATAACTTCATTGGTAATGGCAATGACAGGTTCTGAACGCTATTATATGGATGCCATGTAAGTACCCTATTAAAATTCTAATAAATATTAGTTCATCTATATACATATTAAATTAATGTTATGCATAATAACTATTATATGAAGGTTTAGGTTTATAGGATAGGGTGGACTGAAATACGGCCATTTTCTTTAAAATATTTTAAAACTTAATTTGCCTTTCCCCGGCTATTTAAGCTATAATTTTTTTAAATTTTACATTAAATAAATGAAATAAAAAAAGGTTTTACTAGTTTTGTATTTTTATTAACTACAAAATTTATGAATTACAAATTACCTTGTTTGGTATTTAGTGTACTGCCCTTTAAAATGATTAAGAGAAGCTCTTATTAACTTCTTTATTTTATTTTGTTTGCAGAAAAGGTAATTACTGTTCTTTAAACACGTTTTTCGGAAATAGTCGGTTAGTTGTTGGTAAAAGACCCGTATATTTTTCTTTGAATTTAGTTTTGTTTATAATTATTATTTAATAAAGTTATTATATTTTGTATTAAGGTTTCTAATACCATCTCCGCGATTTACTAAATTAGCTGTTTTTACATAGTATCAATTTCTTTTGTAGATCTTTTGCTGTATTTAGTTTAAGTTTCAAATATTTAAACTTTGATTTGTATAAAAATTAATAAAATCTAATACAAATGCCCCTTTAAAATATAAAATTATTCTCATCAATATCTGTTACATTAGATGTTATTCCTTTTCAAATGGTGTGTATGTATATTTAGCAATGTATTCTATTCTGTATGCAGGCAATTAAATATAGAATAAATAAAATTCAATATAAAATAAAGAAGTTACATATGATGAAAAGTTTGTGATCAATACATGGCCAGTACATGGCACTTAATCTATCTGAAAAAAATAAAAAGTTTTTAAGACCCAGTAATATATAAATAAAATTGATACCAAACAATAACAACAAACTAATAGTTAAAATCTTCACTTTAATAATATTTGTTCGTAAAACCACAATTGTTACTTACAATTAGTTACTTACTAGAGCACGCTACAAACTAACATCGATATACATAAGTATAAAAGGGTTATACAAGGTGAGGCATAATAACGAGCGATTTTTAAAAGGCTCTTAAATAAAAACAGTTCGTTTAAGAAAATTTCTGATTTCATAATATTAAAATACATGAAAAAGCATTTTCTGCAATAGTAAAACGTCGGTTATTTTTTGAAGATAACTCCGGTAAGATGCCTTCCGTTTAGACGCACACATTCCTCCAGCCGGACCTTGAAGTGACCCATCACATTGCGTAGCATCGCCAGTGGGATTTTAACAACTTCTTGTCGGATCCGCTCTCTCAGGCCTTCAATTGTTCGAGGAGGGTTATCTTGGTAAACTTTACTTTTCAGATAACTCCACAAGAAAAAGTCACATGTTGTGAGGTCCGGTGAACGAGAGAGCCATGCAATATCCCCATTTCGGGAGATCGCATAATTTTTAAACAAACGATTGACAATATTCATGCTTACTCGAGCAGTGTGGGATGTTGCTCCGTCCTGCTGGAAAAACGTCTCATCGTTCACGTCGTAGTGTGCAAGTTGTGGAGTAAAAAAGTTTTCCAACATTTCTGCGTATCTCTGCGAAGTCACTGTTACAGCATTGCCAAGGCCATCTTCAAAAGAGTATGGCCCTATTATCCCTAATGAAGACATGCGCTCCACACAGTAACTTTTGCGGAGTGCAATGGTTGCTGATGCAGTTCTCTAGGATTAACGTCACTCCAAAATCGAAAGTTCTGCTTGTTCACGTAACCGGAGAGATGGAAGTGCGCTTCATCACTCATCCACAAACGGTTTACAATGTCCTCGTCTCGATTAATCAAGTCCAAAAATTCTAAGCTGAACCGGCGTCGGCTCACATAATCTGTTTCCTTAAGGGCCTGAACCATTTGGATCTTGTAAGGATGAAAGTGCAAATCTTTGTGTAAAATTCTTCTTACTGTTCTGTTTGAAATCCCAAGTGTAACGCTGTGTCGGCGAGCTGAGCGACGAGGGCTTTCGTCAATGGCGACTCTTAGACGTTCAATGTTTTCAGGTGTGCGCACAGATATTGGTCTCCCAGTTTTCTTCCTTGTCGTTGACGACGTCTCTTCAAAGTTCTCAACCCACTTTTGAATCGCACAGGCAGATGGCACTGGCCGATTTCGATTAATGTTGAAGTGGTTGCGAAATGCACGACGTGCTAGCTGGTACGAACTACCGTTTTGATAAAATGCTTTCACAGCGTACGCACGATGCTGTGGAGTCCAACGTTCCATTGTGACTAAATGCTATTTCGCGCCGAACGTAACTGACACTTTCCCCTCCACTTCCCTCCGACGCAGCTTAATTCGCGCGCTTTTTAAAATCGCTCGTTATTATGCCTCACCTTGTATATAGTAACCCTACACCAACAAGTCCAAGCATGTCTATTTTCAAGCTTTCACTTGTGTAAACATGACCTGATACGCAAACTCGCAACAGTCACTCAAAATTTCAGACAAGACTAGACAAGTTCAGACTAGCTTCCAACAGCCAAGAAATCATACGTAATTATACTTATTATACTTATAGCATATTTTACTTTATGTTAGAATTATGTTTCCCTCCTATATTCACACCTCGGCCGTTGAGACTCTTCTGGTTAAGCCATTCATTCTTTTTGGGGATTCGAATCTTCCAAATCTGTATTCGCCTCCGCATCAGTGTTACAATAAGATTTATATCTTCCAAAGCTTCCTCGACATTCATAATGTAAAGCAATACAACAATATTCTTAATAGTGAAGGCAAAATGTTGGATCTGTTATTCTCTAATATTACCACTAACTTCAAAGTACAGCGGTCCGAATCAGAAGATTTATGTCACCCTAGCCTTGAAATTTTATTCTATCCATTACATACATCCTCTGAAAAACTTTTTTTCTTCGGCCAATAATTTCAGATATAATTTCCATAAATCAAATTACATTTCCTTATACAGTAATTTAATGAATATTGATTGGACTTTCCTGACAGATTATTCTGACGTCAACTTAGCCCTCGATACTTTTTAGAAGCAATACATTGTATTGAATCTATATGTGCCTCGTAAGGTCTAAAGGAGATTGTTCGTTGAACAATAATTACAGGCCGATCTCTATTATTGGTATTATACTCCAGACTATATAATGGCACGCGCTCTCATATCTCACTGAACCAGCATGGTTTTTGTCACGGGTTCTACGGGTTCACGGGTCTACTGTTACCAATTTGGCGTCGATTTTTCAGCACATCGGTGAAGTTTTTGTCGGCAGAGGTCAGATTGATGGAATTTATACTAACCTATCCAAGACTTTCGATTTAATTGATAATGAGATTTTACTTCATAAGTTGGGATCTTTTGGCATCGTTCCAACTTCCATCAGTCTTCTTCGGTCTTATCTATTTCAAAGAAAATGCTACGTGACCTATAATGGGTTCCGCTATAATAATTTTTTTCTTCCTTCTGGCGTTCCTCAGGGATCAAATTTGGGTTCTTTGCTATTTGTTTTGTTTATGAATGGTCTGTTCTTCCAAGTGAAGTGTCCCATTCTCGCCTATGCAGAGGATATAAAAATATATTCTGAGATTTCCACTGATGATATCATGAAACTACAGCAAAATCTGGACGTGTTAGGTTGCATGGCGTGACTGTTTCAAACTTAAATTAAATATTGACAAATGCTGTGTGGTTACTTATCCTCGAGCTGCTACGCATAACGAGCACTCGTATTTTATTAAAAACAATATCTTAACCAGTAGGACTGAAATAAAGGATCTTGGAGTTTTATTTGACTATAATCTTACGTTTAGATCCCATATAATCCATATGTGTTTCGATGTCTACAAAACTCTGGGATTTATTATGCGTATATCAAAATAATTTAAAGACATCACTTTACTTATATTTTGAGCAAAATGGAATAAACCTCATTAATTTGGTATCCCATATATGCTTGCGATTCTCTTCCTTTGGATCGTGTTCACCGTAAGTTTTTGAAGTACCTCACATTCAAGATTCATGTTATCTACCCGGTGCGTGGTGCATCCCAGGATGATTTGCTTTTACGCCATTTCAAGCCATCTATAAGCGTTAGAAGGGAGAATATTTGTAGGAAATTCTTAACTAAACTGGTGAAAAAAAACATTACTGACTACCCGCTCATATTGGAGCGAATGTCGTTTTTGGTTCCTGGTATGAACTCCAGGTTACGAAGTTACATTTATGGTTCCCTTCGCAAGACGAATGTCTTGAAACGGACTCCTACCTATATTTTCTCCAACATGACCAACAGAATGCTGGATGATCTGTTTGCTTGAGGACGGCTCGCAGATGTACAGCACTATTTAAGTCCAGAGTTTATTTAATTACACTGCAATGTTATGTAATTATAATTATAATGTACCTTATAAATGGGTCTAGCCTGTTGGGTATTGAAATAAAAAGTATATTGTTATTATATTCGCAAATTTAATAAAAATTGTATTAGTGGTCAAAATGACAGCTTTGGCGGTTATAAGTAAATTATAAAAAATAATAAATTTAAAAAAAAATGAAAAAAATTTAAAAAAATTATAAATAATAATAAAAAGGCGTTATCTTTTACTTTGTAATTTCGTATATTAGTAGAACATAAAAAATATTCATAATATCACAAAACTGAAACTCGAAGCGTCTTAGAAAAAGCACACTGTAAAGCGGTCAAATTGACCACTACGGGCGTTCTAGTGTTAAAATTATAGTTTTATTTCAGTATTATAGTTCTATTGGTTAACCAATTGTCTTTTCTGTTTCAGGTCATGTGATAACTGCAAGTTCTGCTATGAAGGGGATATTTCTGATTTCTGTCAATGGTGTAGAGTATACTGTGGACGTATAATTTATCGAATTTTCTCTATATAAATTTATATATTTTGCCGCATTTTATTACTATCTATCCTAGCGATTTTCAAATCAATAATTACATTTTCCTATTTTTACGCAAACAACATTATTTTTATTAACTGAGACATGATTTTTAATATTTATACATCTTTTAGTATAATACCTCCTCGGTAAAGTTTTATATTCTACTCCTTGGCTCTAGTTGCTGTGTCACATACCACACT
Organism: Melolontha melolontha; assembly: GCA_935421215.2. NCBI lineage: Eukaryota > Metazoa > Arthropoda > Insecta > Coleoptera > Scarabaeidae > Melolontha > Melolontha melolontha. The sequence goes on from OW285243.1 coordinate 38,321,580, forward strand.
TAAGTTTGAAATTTGTATATGAAATAAAACTGCATTTACTAATACTTCTTATTTCTTATATTGCTTGAATACCAAAGGTTTTCTAATGAATTGATGTAAATTGTTCACTAATTCAAAAAACAATTTCTTCGATATAAACGTAAAAAGAAGATAATAATATTTGTAATTATGACACAGTTTATACATATTTAAGTTAAGCTGTATTATTTTATGTCAAAAGGCGAACCTAAGGTAATAACAACAAATAATAATTTTCTAAGGTTTAGCTAGAGAGCCCGTAATTTATTACTTTGTTCCCAGAAAAAAAGGTTATTACTTTTCTGAAACATTTACGTCAGCCAAATATGTTAAATTATTTTTACAATTCATTATTACATGTAGTATTAACATATCGGTTATGAGGTATTATTATATTATTTAGCGCCGCAACGTGGTGCATGATTATAATAAGTGTTTTATAGTTAATGACTATATCTTTTCAAATTGTCCACGATTTCCATCTCCTTTATCGGTATATTTTTCAACATATCTCTACCTTGGTTTCATCATTAGATTTTTGGCGCCCAACGTGGGGCATGATTATATTAAGTGTTTTACAATTAAAAAACATACATTTTCAAATTGTTCACGATTATCCTTGATCAGTACATTTTTTTGGCGTCTGTCGTGGGGCTCGAAATAACCGTAGTAAAAAGGATTTAAAATAAAATATAACAACAGATTTAATTATTAAATATTTATTTGAAATTATAATTGGAAAAATAATAATAAGTAATAATAGTGTATAAGAGTTTTTTCATTTACAAATAAGTGGTATTTTGTAATTATTGTGCTCACTTATATTTATATTTGTAAGTGTTTACTATTGTAATACATAATGAATACGAGGGAATGGTCTGTCAAAAGAAATTTGGAGTCATCTTCAACTTCTCAGGACCAAGAAAATAAAGAACAGAATGAAGAGGATCCTATTCAATTATCATTATCATAAATTAAACTACATTCAGGAGAGTTTGAAGATTTAAAAGACGCAATGAGTAAGATTAATGAAAATATGAATAAAAAATTTGAAGAACTAAAAGGTTACCATATAGAATTACGAGGGGATTTATGTAAGGATTATGAAAGAAACGATAAATTTACTAGGCAAACAAAGTTTTCAGACGAAGAAGATTCTGGATGAGGTAAAACAAGAAGTTATTAATTTTAAAGTATTATTGTTCGGTGAAATATAGAAAAAAAACATAGTGACGAGTCAACTTTACAGTTTGAAGAATGCAGAAAGGACATAAGACTACATTGTCAAAAATTACAAGAGGGTGTATCTAACAACATTTAAATTAATATTGTATCTGTAAAAAATACATTAGAAAAGACAAAGATGAAAATTTGGAAGTAAATCAACAGATAATAATAGAAGAAACTAAAAATATTACAAAAGACAAGAAATTCAATAATTTCAAGAACAAAGGTGATGTTAATTTCATAGGAAGGACATTAATAATAATAATAACATTAATAAAATTAATAAACGTCCATGCAGATATCTAAAAGTAATTATGACAACGCAAGTAATTGAAGTTTTAAATTTTTCAAGTAAAAATAATATATCTTATAATAGTTTAAATAGTTTCAACAATCAATCTAAACAAAAATAGACAAAATCAAATTCGAATATTATGTAAATATAACTTTTATTTGTTTGATAAGCATGTAGAAAGAGCATACAATAATAACTAATGAGAGCTAATGAGTATTTAATCTTTGTCATTATTCTAACAACCAGCAAGGTGGCGTCACCACCTGTAGCATGCTGGTACTTAGTTTGTCGATATGTAGAAATAAACGCTACACATTAGGCGATTTAATATTCATTAGTTCTCATTTGCATTCAATATAGTTCAAGTTCAATATATTAGCTATATATACGCGAAGTATAGAAGTGGAAGTCATGTCTGTCTTCGGGATACTGTGTATTGACAGTTTTACTTATAAACAGTTTATGTGTAACCAGAAGCAGAAGCAGACAGTTATCACAGACCTGAAGACGACAAATGTGATTTTGCCGAAACGTCGTCCAGAAACCAGCACCGGTCTTTACGAAGACCAAACTGTGGAAACGCGGAAGAAAACTAGGAATCCAGTTACAACATATATATATATATATATATATATATATATATATATATAGTATTTTTGTGACCTTGGTATGATAAGGTAAACTTAATTAGTCGGCGATTAAAGGTCTGGTTATTACTTCAAAGTGTATATATTTAAAATAATCCCACATGTTTCGGCAATGATGCCTTTGTCAAGGATATAAAAAATATAAATGACAGAATATAAATGTCAAGTAATTGAGTTGCTATGGTTTAAATTATTCAAAGATACATTCAAATAGTAATAATAAATCATGCCTTAGTATTCCAAAAAATAGATAGCAAGGTGAGAACAGATGTGTTGTTCGCTGCTAGCAGCTTGTGTCTTTTTCTGGGTATGAATTTGTGTGTTGGTTGCTGCTGGCAGCTTGCGTGTCTTTGGGTGTGTGATTTTGTGTTTGTGTAAGAGCGTAAGTATAGGGTTTTGTATGATGGTGCGCTCGCGTGTGTTAAGTGACCGGTCACGTAAATTAGAGAGATCGGATAACCAGCCGGTGCGTAGGGCCGCCAACCCTTTCCCGACAACTTCTTTACTTTTCCGTGCAGTACTTCGACGGCCCGACCCCCGCCCCAACGAGGCAAGGCGCAGACCAGCGAAGCGCACCCTGCACGGGGTCGCTCATCGCAACTGAGGGAACACTTTTAGTGGCTATCTCGGTGAACGACGGTCACACAATGTGCCATCTTAACGTTTACCGGTTTTTCGCGGTAAACGTTAAGATGGCACATTGTGTGACCGTCGTTCACCGAGGTAGCCACTAAGAGTGTTCCCTCGGTTGAATGTATCTTTGAATAATTTAAACCATAGCAACTCAATTACTTGACATTTATATTCTGTCATTTATATTTTTTATATCCTTGACAAAGGCATCATTGCCGAAACATGTAGGATTATTTTAAATATATACACTTTGAAGTAATAACCAGACCTTTAATCGCCGACTAATTAAGTTTACCTTATATATATATATATATATATATATATATATATATATATATAATATGTGGTTCTTATATGGTAAGCAAGTAAGCTAACATAGGTAAAATTATATCAACGCATAATTAATTTATATTGGAATGTAAAAGAATTTAGATACATAGATGAGTATTCCATTGCTGAAATAATTTATAATGGGTATAAAAAATGAAATTGAAGATATAAAATTTCAATTTGATCTAAAAGTTTAATTTTATTGAATTAGTATAAGGAACAGTTGTATTAGAAATGTAAAAAGTAGGGTAATGTATTCTCAACAAATATATGAGATTAGGATGCGTTGGATAACTATAGACATAATAGTATTTCAATATGTAAAAATCGAGAAAATTCACCGCTATGAATAGGAACTGACACGAGAGGATGATGACACATCGCCAACGGGCGTACTATTGAAAATTTGTATTTTTAAAGAGTTTTTAATTTTATTTATATAATTGGAAAATGAATTGGTGGTGATCTATAAAATACGGAATACATTTTTATTTGTTAATTTTGTAGCTCAAGTTGAGTAAAGAAGTATTAATATTAACTAGCAATACCTTCTCAAGGTTCTCTTCTGTAAAATTTATTCTCTTTGAATAAAATACATCCTTCTATGTATAAAACGTCCTTTCTATATCGCAACTGGCTATAGGCGCATACTGGGAATATTCTTTTAATTCAGCGTATTTAGCAGTTAAATTTTGAGGGATTGTACCCGATAATTGCCACAATGTTATTAAATCTGGATTTCTATTAAAAACTACTCCTAACTTTTGTCGAAAGCAACATCAGACATTTGGAAAATAATGAATACAAACAATGTATTTCGTAGACACCCTGATATTTCTACGAAATACCGTGCTATGAATGCGATGAAACGTATATAGGCCATACAAAAAAAAACCCGGGGTACGGAGGGAACAGCACAGAAATACAGTAGCCAGAAAAGAAACATCATCCCTAGCTAAGCATGTACTACATACAGGACACACCATCGATTTCGACGGTACACAAGACCCGCAGTACAAGCCCGCAGTACGAGTTTAATGTACAGGCTAATAAGAGAGGAAACAGAAATTAAGAAACGACAAAATTATTTGAACAAACGTGACGACGGACAGCGTCTGCCTAACGCATAGAAGCCAGCCCTGTTCAATAGACAAACTACACATAAGCGACATAATGATAATAACTTACGACAGACCAGTTATACCAATACGAACCGAACGCAAACCGTTCGACCAATAACCGAAACTGACAGAACAACCGACGGATCGACGCCCTCTTGAGGTTACCATCGGAACCAGAAAATCCTCAAGCAAAAGGTAAAAGTGATGTCACCGAAACGTCAGGAAGAAAGTTGTCCTTCTCAAGACGAAATCATCCAAACGCGGCGAAATACTCCGAAGAGCAACGCTTCAACAAACGATCGCGAAAACATTAGACGAAATATATATATATATATATATATATATATATATATATGCATATTATATATATATATTATATATAATATATATATTATATAATATATACATTAGTGATTCATATGGTGGGGTTCAATATTTGTATGCTCGGGTTTGTTTAGATGATTGATTGATCTAATTATTTCTTGAGCAGTAGTAAACAAGAAAAAAATTCAGTTAACACAGAAGTGTATACAAATCTATGTAGTACATATTATAATTTAATAATGTAAAGTAGTGGTTTGCAATATACCTTCATATAAAATTTAAATGTATAGAATTTAATATCGCAATTTAATTTTTACTAGTTAGATAAAAACCATAACAATGTAACATATTAAAATGTTACAGTACAAACTATCACTGACTAATATCCTGTCACTCTTTATAATTATAATTGTGTTCACATTTTAAATATACCTCTTTAAAAAAGGCTATTAGTGACGAAACATATAAGAGCTTGATCATCTTAAATAAATTCATATTTAATTAATGCAGACCTTAAATCACCGAATAAGAAAATCTCTTATTATATACAAAGGTCAAGAAAAGAAATATATATAGAATATATTGATAGAAAACAAGAACAAGATTACTAACAGTCGCATTTATTAAAATTTTATATTGTAAGAAATTGTGTTTGGAGCAAATAGATTTACTATACCCAGTTTTAATAATAATTGCTTTGTGTTTGACTAATGAAACGTTAATGCAATAAGATCACTCCAATAAAGTAATGGTTATAGCGAAAAGACCTTACTTTTTTCTTGCATTTTATACTCACAGCATAAAGTGCTGGAGCTCACATACAAATACTGAACGAATATGCATAGCAAAAATGAATAAATTAATCGAATTTTCTTTTTGTATACTTGTAATAACTTCATTGGCAATGGCAATGAGTGGTCTTGACCTTTATTATAGGGATGCCATGTAAGTACTCTAATAAGTTCTACTAAATATTAAAGATCATCTGTGTAGATATTAAATAAATATTATTCATAATATCATATCAGGGTTTAGGTTTATAGGACAGGCTGAACCGAAGCGCCGACATCTTATTTAAGATATTTTATTTCCCTTCTTCGGATATTTATGTCATATTTTTTCAAATTATTTGTTTAAAAAATGGAATAAGATAAGGTTTTGCAAGTTTTGTAATTTTATTAACTACAAAATTTATGAACTACATATTACTTTGTTTGATGTTTAGTGTATTTGTCATTTAAAATGATTAAAAGAACCTATGTAACCGCTCTCATTAACTTTATTATTTTACTTTATACGTGGAAAAGGTAATTACTGTTTCTCTAGCACGTCTTTCAGAAGTGGTGTGCTAGAAGTTGGCAGAATTTCCGATATATATTTATTTGAATTTTGCTTATAATTATTATTTAATAATATTATTAGATACTGGTTGTTCCATAAAAATTTCCAAGCGCTATAATGTCTATATTTATATACATAACTGATTTATATATATATATATATATATATATATATATATATATATATATATTTGATTTTATTTTAATAATTTATATATCAAATTAAACGGCTTGGAAACTTTACATACACCAATGCGAATTATCTTTTTGTCGGATATAATTTGCCAGAAACATGAGTAAATTTTCTTCTTTCAAATTGATCTGGTTGTTTTCTTGATTTTTACAAAAGAAAATTTTCTACAGATTCCAGTAATGTAATAAAAACACATACTTCGATAAAGAAAAATGTAAGAAAATCAGAGCTTTTTACAAATTTTTATCCCTCACAGTGGGCCATGAGTTGGTGTAGGCAGTTGCACACTGACGTCTACGTATTTATCATATACTGTCACAGCGTGTTTGCGTGAATCTTATAGCATTATTCAAAAACGCTATTAACGGTAATAATAAATAACTAATTGTGTGTAACTTGTCTTTATTTTAGTTACTAGTACGATGTTTTTTTTTATAATCATTAAATTTGTTGAAAAATTATTATAACGTGTTGATTTTTTATTTAAGAATTTTCATATTATTCCAATATTTATATATTATAGTTAGTATCCTTAAGTTTATGTACCTTTATTGTTTATTTCCCTTGGTTTTTCCTTTTCAGGCCTTTAGATGTTTTTAATTTCAATTTTCTTGGCATCTATCAAAGCAAAAAATAATTAAAATTTATTAGATTAATATACAATAGTTACTTAATTATACCTTATTTATTTTTAATAATTTTAAAGTATAATTAAGTAACTATTTTGATACTATATGTTTAAAAAAAACGTTTTGATATTTTAATATATTTTTGTGTATGTCATTTGTTTGTATAATGTAATCTCTTATTCTTATTCTATATACTTTTATAATAAATTGCGCCATATTTGAATTTTATATACTATTATGATGGTTTGTTATTGTCAGTTTTTTAAAATTTTTCAATTTTAAATTGTTTAATAAATGACGGTAAATATAATATTTTATTAAATAACACTTAATTTAAATAATTTTTATTTTTTTTATATGTAAACTTTGTGCTTTAACCACACTTTTGACACAAAAAGGAAAGAACATATTTCATGTATATTATTGTAAATAAATATAATAATTAAAGTTTTACATTATTGTCACAATCACGGTTGATTTATTATTTTGGTTCATTAATGTATTCAATTATGGCAATAGATAAAGAGTTTTTTTTTTATGTATTGTGATGAGTTAGCAATTTAATTTTAAAACTTTTCAGATTAATTTATTAATATAGTATGAAGTATCAACATGAATGAATAATATACTTACTTTGGTGTATAAGTTTCTGAAATGGGGTCTGTAGTTTATTTCGTTCCTGTAACTTTGTTATTATATTCTCTCGCCACTTAAAATCTTCTATAGCTATTTTATGTTTGGATGCTAAATATGATTCTTGTGCTCAATCATTTTATTTTTGCTTGCAAATATAATACGATTAATTAAAAATGTGTAGATAGTCGAGTAGTATTGCTCGCAAATATAATACGATTTTGTATTACCTTGTAATTATGACAGTTGTCTAAGTTTAATTTTTTGACTTCCGTCATTTTCCTAAAGTTGACAATTTATGTTAGTGTTGGGCACTCGTTAAAAGTGAAATAGTACCATCTTGCGTTAAAAAAATTTTATACAATGAAATTATATTTACTTATTTTTTTTAATTAAGGGCACACAAAGTGTTATTATATTGGTGTTTTCGACACATTTTATCATTAATTAGCTACACTGTGTACGTATCGTGCGGACAAAGTTTTCATGCCTGGTTGCCATGGCAACTTAGCGTTTATTAAGATTAATTATATTATTAATACCTATAAAATATGAATTTTGAATATTTAACGGACTTGCTTCAAGCTTATCTTGAATGTGGTAAAAGACCGTGTCACGCTATTAGAATTCATTACGAACGTTTCCCTGATAGAGAATCACAGCATCATAAGATGTTTGCGCAATTGGAAGCTAATTTGAGGATATTTAAACCTTCTAAGAAGCCAAAGAAAGGAGTACGGACCGTAGATGAAAATTTAGTTTAATCGTTTCGTTTGGAGTACAAGTACTAAGCAACCTTGGATCTGCCAGTACAATCGTACATTCTACTTTGAAAAAACACAAATTGAAACCGTACATTCCTCAAACGATCTATTATTTGCTGGAAGACAATTATCCGCGGAGAATGCAATTTTGCAATTTTTATTTAAATAAATTACAGGAGATACACTATATTATTCTAAAATTCGGACGAGTGCACCTTTACCATTAATAGGAACAACCATAAGTATTGTGCGGCGAAAATTCTAGATTTGTTGTTGAAAATAATATCCAGCGATGATTTACTTTAAATGTATGGTGTGGGATTTTAGACAGTAGAGTAATTGGGCAATACTTTATTGATGGTAACCTAAATCAACAAAAATATCATACGTTGCTTGAAGATATAGTGGAGAATTTAAAAGGATTACCTGTTGATCAATATGCACAACTACACTTCCAACAAGATGGAGCTGCTTCACATAATGCTGTAATAAATATCTCACAAGATCTTTCCACTTTGGGGAACCAAATAAAAGAAATTATTTATATAACACAACCTGAATACGTAGATCTAGGAAACATAATTATTAATGCTTGCCGACATATACCGCCCGACAACATATTAAATGCAATTGGTTCTGTAGAAAAGAGGAACAGACCAAAAAGTAAAGTTTATAAAAATGCATAAATGGTAAAAATGAAGCATCTATTTGACATAGTTTTGGGAAGAATGTAACATATTTTTGCCCATATTTAAAGCATTTCTTGTTCATGAAAATCCGAACTTTAGTAATAAAAATGGGTGTTAAGTCAGTAATAATTATATGGCATACATAAAGACATTCAAATTATGTATATAAATATAAATAAAAACAAATATTCTAGTAGTAACTAATAATAAAAATATCTGATTAAATATAATAAAAGTAATAATAGAACGCAAACACTTTAAATGAAAAACTGAAATGTCCCGTCATCGGAGGGAAAAATCGTATGAGATATATAGCGCTTTTATAATTAGCGTATTTTAAATTTTTGTTTTAGAAACAGCTATAGAGGAAATATCTTTAGTATGTAAGATTGTTGAAAAGTTTATACGTGTTCTAAAAATTAAAAAAATAGAGCAACAAAAACATGTCGTTCACTTATTAATCTATATTTCCCACATCTCATTTCATAGTGGTCAGCACCTGAAAATTTATTTTCTTTTTCAAATGAAAAATATAATAATTCGTAAATGTAAAGTAGTATTAGACATTGTAAAGTCATGGAATATCATTACTAGAGATGCTTCATTTCGCCAACACACAGTAGTGATTATAGGCGGCGTTAGCAATCCTGTTCTTCGTAAACAATTAACTTCATATTAAGAGCATCTCGTTTTATAGAAATGAAGAGGCATATTAATAAATAATAATAAAAATAATCATAATAATAATAATAATTTATTAAATGTACAACAGATCATATCCAGAACTGGGCAAAAAACAAAAGTACAATAGTTAATATATACGCAAGCATACAGGCTGCCCATTGTCTATCTCCGTATATGGGTAACTCTCTTAGTATTGAAGATATCGGATCGGTTAAATTATCGAAGTTGCTCAGAATTTTGATGAGTATTTGACAGCATTTTTTTGAGATATTTAAGGAAAATTGAAATTTAACGAAATCTTCAGTTATACATATTTTCGTAACCATTGAAACAGAGCAAAACTAGAAATGGTCTCTGATAGTATTTTTTACGTAGAATTTAATAATCTTTATTAAATATTCATGGCACACTTGAATATCAAAATACAAAATAAACTTATGTTTTTTTTTTTAAATAGCAATCATAGTTGGCCATGACTTCATTAATATGTTTATTTAGGTCTGATTTCTTAAATATAAAGTTTGGTATGGTTATCTGTTTTAAATATTTATTACAGCGGAAGTAATACAAATACTATTATTAATTCAAGAAATAGTAGCCAAGTGCGCTTACTGAAAACTACTTTAATGCAGCAAAAAATAATAATTTACAAGTTGTCAAATTTACAGTTATCAAATAAGTTGATTTTCCAAGAAATAGTGAATAGTTAACTGTCTGTGCTAAATTATACTTAGTGAAGCTTTACACAATTTCAAAAATTTTTAATTTTAGAAAAGTACTAGAGTTAAATAGTATTATGTATAAAATATTTATGTAAAAAATGTATTCCAACGAAAAAAAAAAAATTATATGCTTTTTTGTTATTATGTTAGTGCTAGAAATAGTAATGATGCTAGCGAATTGTATTATCAACGCTATATGGAAAGAAGACAGCCAAATCGAACACTATTTTCTAAGTTAGAAAATAATTTGAAAAGCTATCTTTTATTTAGAAAGGGTTTTAACTTTTGTAAGTTACAAACCCTCAACATCAACTCGTGAAATTGCGAGTGAATGTGCTCTTTTAGTTTAATTTTAAAACAGAATAAATACAGGCCATTTAAAAACAGTGTGAGTAATACATTTTATGGCCAAGATCATAAAAGAAAGATGTTATTTGCTCAACAAACATTAGTCCGTACTTTTCTTACACAATTCTTTATACAGATGGAACAAAATTTACCAATAATAGATGGTTTAATAGGCATAATAATGTTTGTTGGTCTCAACAAAACCATCATCTTACTGTGGAAAAGCGAGATCAATGTATATTTTCTGTAAACATGTGGTGTGGAGTTTTTGGAATGAAAATATTGCAACCATATTTTTATGAGACCAATTTGAATGGAGAACGATATTTATACTTTTTTCGTAACGAGCTGGAAGATATGCTAGATTAATTACCATTAAATTTAATTCAATACCTCAGATACTTTCAACATGCCGATGCGGCGGCTCATAATTTTCGAAATATTTCTGGGTATCTTTCAGCATATTTTTTTAGCTGGATTGGTAACGCTGGTACCATCCTCTGGCCGGCAAGATCACCAGATTTTACGCCATTATATTTTTTATGGGGTGCCGTAAAGAATAATGTCTATAAAAACAAACTCAACAACGTTGAAGGATTATAATTTATATTACGACAACCATAAGAAGCATCCTCCTACAGACTTTGCGAAAGGTTCATTCCGATATGGTGAGAACGTATGAAATGTGCATCCACTAATGGTGGTTATTTTGAGCATTTGATGAAATGACATTATTCACTAACTGTTCATTTGTTTGTTTACTTCGTTTACAAAACATTTATTTAAATTTTAGATTCGTTACTATTTGTATAAATTTAATTTTTTCTTTTTTATTTTTACTGCATTAAAGTATTTTTTAAAAAGCCCACTGGGCTATTATTTCTTCAGTTAGTAATACCAAACCTTATATTTATGAAATCAGAACAAAATAAGCACTTTAATGAAGTAATGGCCAACTATGATTGCCATTAAAAAAAAAAGTTTATTTTATATCTTTATATTCAAATGTGGCATTAATATTTATTAAAGATTATTAAATTCTACGAAAAATACTATCAGACACCATTTTTAGGTTTATCCTGTATTCAATGGCTACGAAGATATGCATAACTGAACATTTCGTTCAATTTAAATTTCCCTTAACCCTGCACCTGAACCCTGGGTCTTAACAACCCAACACATTTTTAATAGCGTTCACACATGCGCAGTGATGCCCCTAATATCTTAACCTTTGTATGTAAAGTCAGTATTGAATAGCAAGTGCAAGGTGGTATGTAGTGGCTGTCGATTTGTGTAATAGTTAATTTACTATAAACGTGTATGTTGATTTGTGGGTATTGCAGACCCCAGGGTTCAGTCTACTGAAGTTTTATTGGAATGTTGTTTTACTTTTTATAGGAAGATGACAACTTCTAATCAAGATAGAAAGCGTCCATTGTCTGCCGTTGAGTTACAACATTGCAGAAAGCTTATGGGACGAGGAAGATGACGATAATGAAGAAGATAACGATCTGTTTGGAGATAATTCTGATGATGAAGAATACATTCTAAAACAAATAGACAGCGGTAGTGAACAAAGCGTTGACGAAGATGAAGTGATATCAGAAGAAGCACCAAATGAAAATGATGCAATCACTTCTGTAAAACAACAAAATAAATTGAGTTTGCAGGGAAGAAACGAACGCAAATGGAGTTCTATTCCACCCAGAGTAGGTCGTCCAGCCCAACACAATATAGCTTTACACTTACCTGGGCCAAAACTGTAAGCCCGAAATGTCAAGAGATATGAAGAAGCTTGGCGTCTTATGATATCTGATGAAATGTTAGACATTGTGTTATTTCATACTAACGAAGAGATTCGTCTTAAAACTCCAGGTGATCCAAAACCGAGCTACAAGAGATTAACAGATAAGACCGAAATATAAGTTTTTATAGGTTAATTATATATAGCTGGTGCATTACAGAAGAACTATGGTCTACGACATTTGGCAATGGAATATTTCGAGCGACTATATCTGAACGTAGATTTAAATTTTTAGCTGCTCGCCTGAGGCTTGACGATAAAAATACGAGAAAAGAGTTAGATTTATTTGCGCCTATTCGCCAAACATGGGATATGTTCGTAGAAAATTCAAAACGGTATTATACTCCCTCCGAATTTTGCACAATAGATGAACAACTTGTAGGTTTTAGAGGGAAGTGTCCATTTAAAATATATATACAGGGAGCAAACCAGACAAATACGGGATGAAAGTGGTAATGATGAATGATTCAAAAACCGCGTACATGATCAATGCTATTCCATATATTGGTAAAGTAAAATGTGAGAAAACGGAGTCACTGCCAACTTATTTTGTTAGAAATTTATCCGAAACAATTCAAGGAACAAACCGTAACATAACAATAGACAACTGATTTACATCAGTGCTACTAGCCGATATGTTATTAAAAAAATATAAACTGACTCTCACTGGAACGTTAAGAAAAGAGAAACGGGAGATCCTTCCAGATTTTTTTTAAAAGAAAACTGAAGGTACATGCGTATTTGCTTTCGATAGTAAGAAAACAATGGTGTCATATACGCCAAAAAAAAAACTAGTTTCACTTTTATCAACTATGCATCATGATAATAAAATTAATGAATCAACAGGCAAACCTGATATCATTCACGCATATAACGAAACAAAAGGCGGTACGGATACTTCGACCAATTATGTCACTCCTACACCACATCCCGTAAAACACGAAGATGGCAAATGAGAATTTGGTTCAATATACTTGACACCAGTGGCATTAATGCGATAATCAGATTTTCATTAACAAATCCGGAGAACATATGGTAATTGTGAGTCACATATTAAATCTTGAATAAATAAAGTTATCAACTTAAAAAAAGGTATAAAACCCCTTACCACAATTATTAATCGTATCCTAAATACGTATTTCGACAACTAAGTTGTCATCATCAGTAGGTAAAACCACTAATCAAGGTGTCGCACATGGGGCTAGTGGTAAAGCTGTAAAGCTAGTACAACTGCTTACGCAACAACTTTCCACGGCGTCCACGTATATACTGTGTATAGTATTCTCCTGCGTATTAAACCTGCCCATACTTTTAATTTTTGAGGATATTGTCTCTAATTTTCCTCCATCCTATGAGGATTCCGATCACTCCAGTAGCGACAGTTATGTCGATTTACAAGTCCATGTAGGAAAAATGTTGCTTCGTCGGAGAATAAAATGTTATAGATAAAGTTACCATTACGATCAATCATATCCATCATTTCTTCACAAAACTGCATCCTTCTATCGGGACCATCTTTGTTTAATTCTTGTACTAAATGTACTTTATACGAATGAAACATATTTTTCCACAATATCCTCTTTACTGTACTATCCTAGTTTACTCTAATATTGTGATATAAGAACAGTTTCGACAGTGATGTTTTTGGTTCTTCTTGAAGATTAATAAAGACATCCAATGAATTATTATCATTTGTAGCAGTTCTACGTAGACCGGTTTTTGGTAAATTTTTATCACTTTCCGTTACACTAAACTTTGGCAACACCATTGACACTGTTGATTTTGTAAGGGTTGTAAGGGTTTGTAAGGGTTCGATAACCGGTTTCAGTTGTTAAAAGTTTATATTTGTGAATCTTTAAAGATGATATACTAAAAGAACTTGTAGGATGTGTCCTCTATGGACATTTAACGCATTTAATTTTTTTCTCGCTTATGAGTGGCAATTTTGGGAAAATAAATTGGAGAAACACTAAGAATAATAGTTGTAATGCTCTATATAGTTTTATAGGAGCGACGAATTTTTACAAGATGGTTATATTATTGTTTATTTATCATAAAATGAATTTAATTTGAACATTATAACCCGATCATTCTGATCATCCTAAAATAAGAGATCATGCATGTGAAACAGCTAGAGAAAAATAATTTTTTTTCAATAAAATAATTACAAATTCCCAAAAAATCTAGTGTGCGTTTGTCAATTTTATGTCATTAGATACTAAAAGCGTATCATGCACCTAAATGAAATTGGAGTTGTAAGAACCATAACATTAACCAGAGAAGGATACAGCTTACGTCATGTTGCAAAGACACTTTGATGTAAGCCCTTCTGTGATGTGCATAATTTGGAATTACGGTCGTAAACGTGCGGCAACCGCTGAGGGAGACAGCTACTTGTGCAACTGCGTACTTAGACGGCGCACAGACTTGCAGAGTGATCTTTGAAGAGCAACGGGAAATCAAGTTTGTACGGAAACCGTACGAAAAAGTTGCTGCAATATAATCTTAGATCTAGGAGACCAGTCCGAAATCCACGACTAACTTTGGCTCATAAAAGAAACCGATTGGCGTTTGCTCACCTGGTTACTTGCTAGAGCTCTTATAGGTCCTAGATTTCTGTTCCAACATGATAATGCAAAACGACATGTAGCAGGTCCGACAAGAAAATTCCTGGAAGAACATAAAATTCAAGTTATAGTTTGGCTACCTCTTAGGAAATATCTAAATCCGATCGAGCATTTGTGGGATGAGCTGGATCGGAAGCTCAGAAGTCGACCTGTGGCTACCGAAACTCTTTAACAGCTTTTGGTGGCACCTCACGAAGAGTGGGTTGCCATAGCCTAAGAGAACATCCAGAGGTTGAATAAAAGTATGCCACGAAGGTATCAAACAGTCATTCAATCTCGTCGAGGACAAACCCGTTATTAAATTCTCCTTAAAGCTTAATTTTCTTCATTAAGAATTTTTTCAGTTTATTGTTTTGTTTGATTATTAGTTGATTTAGGATATTCAAATTGAACTCGTTTTATGATATATAAACGATTATATGACCAGCTTACGAGATTTAATTGGTTTAATAAAACAATGCAACACATTATAACTATATTCTTAGTGTTCCTCTAATTGGAGCAGTGTATTTTGAGTATATATTCCATATAATTTATTTTTCCATATATATCGTTGTCTTCTTGTTTCAAAATATTGCATTTAAATATAATCAGTAACATTAGAAGTGTTACACAAAGAAGGAATAATTTATTCAAATACATTTTTGTCAATACGATAGTTTTACAAATGAAACGATAACATTTACAAGAAGTTTTATTAACATATAATACGAAAAAAAAATTAATAATATATTTGGCGAACCCGTAGCCGAGTACACCCCTGTACACGTCTAGGCATCAATAAAATGAGATGGCCGATATCTGCTGTGGTACCACGTTCCAAGCAACTTGAGTTTCGTGGGTTAACTGCGCCAGAGTCTGTGGAGGGTGGTGAAAAGTTGACAGTGTCCTCCCCATAATATCCCATACATGTTCAATGGTGTTTAAATCCGGTGAACGAGGTGGCCATGGCAAAACATTAACGCCTGCTTCTTGGAAAAGTTTCATAGTTCGACGAGCAATATAGGGACGTGCGCTGTCTTGCTGAAAAAGGACATGTGGACTGCCATCTAAATAAGATAGTAAAATGAAACCATTTTACTATCTTAGGACATCATCAACATAACGGGCAGCTGTCATACTGCCTCGAATAAAGAAAAGTGGTGATCGGCCATCCTAGGCAATAGCCCCCCAAACCATTACTGCAACGGTCCTGCGTACATGCTTCTCAACAGCAAACCCAATATCACGTCGCTCTCCACGTCGGCGTCGTACCCTTCTACGCCATCGTGCATACCTAGACAGAATCCCGATTCGTCGCTGAAGACGACATTATGCCATTCTGCCTCTCAATGCTGCCGTTCTTGGCACCGGTTCAAAGGTTGACGATAGTGGTCCACAGTCAAAGGAAGCACTAATCGTGGACGGTATGACAGAAGTGCAAAAGCTCGAATACGGCGATATAGTGTACTCATACCTTCTTCTCCAAACCAGCGATTTGACGCGTTGTAGAAAAACGGTCTCGTAGAGCTAGTTTTCTCAAGTTATCTTGAGGCTCTGTGGTACGCCTCGGTTGACCAATTGGCCTTCTTCGTCTTTCTCTGCCTTCTTCTGTCCACACACGACACACGCATTACCGGCTTTGCAGTACAATTAACACGACGGCCAATTTCGAGATAGGACAAATTAACATCTCGATAGGCAATAATTCTACCTCTGTCAAAGTCACTAACACGGTGATAATTTTGACGTCTTAGAACTCTAGGCATTTTGTTACGCTTAACACTCGTAGACGAACGCGCAATAACTAAAAATTTCTGTACTAGTCAGCTCTCATGAACACGTTTTTTCACAAAAAACTAAGAGATAATTTTTTTTTGGCAAAAAATTATAAAAGATAAAAAGTTAACATTATTATCATAGCATGCTTTAAATATAGTCATTCCGATGCCAAAAAATTAAGTTATACGAATTATTCCTTGTGAGTATAACACTTCTAATGTCACTGATTATATATACTAACATTCCTACTACAAAAATGAAAAAAGGGGGTGTACGCACGGATCTTAGTAAGATATAAATTAGGGACAACGAAATTATAAAAGTGAATTAAATTAATTAAATTATTATACATGTATGTCACAAGAAGCAATAGTGACTCTGTCTGTCTGTTAAACGAAACAGCATTACTAATACAAATGTCTACATTCGAAAATAAAATCGATCATTGACATTTATAGCAATTAACAATTAATTGCTGCAAACTTCCACCGACGCTTGTTTCAACTTGTCCACCGCTGTCGCTCATTAAATTGCTTATAGAGTACTATGAAAGAGATGAACATTACAGAGAGTCGTACGTGATGGTAATTAAATCTGAACCTGCCTTTATGGTTATCACGACTTCGCTAACACAATGATTTAAATCGCTTTGATAAACTTCGGGTATAAACTATCTACTTTCCAGTAATTACTGGTTATTTTAGATCACGTTCCTTTAAAATATGTAATCGACTAGCAGATTTCCGATAAATTTAACGATAACGATGGGATTTAAAATTGAAATTTTTGTTATACACAGAATGGTAATAGGACAAGTAATTTCGTGTCGTTTTATTATGTGTATTTTGCTTTTATTTTTTAAGAAAAAAACAGTTGGGTAACCTTTCAATAGCACTCAACTAAATTAGATACGTAGCAAACCATTACTTTTATTGGTGATTAGATTTAATTGAAAACGATGTAATACGAGGGGATTCGGAATGTTCCGGGCTTGACAAAGAAAAGTAATTTTTTGAGATTCTCTTAAATTTTCAACAGAATCACTTTACAGTATAATACAATAAAACCTATGTTAACGGCCACCAGTCTAAAAATTCCCCGAACAGACTACAGGGAAATTCCCACATACGAAAACCCGTTATTTTCGGCAACCCTTATAAGACGACATCCCCCAAATAAACCCAAATTTTTACGACCTATCTTCATAGAAATTTACCTGCCGATATCGGCCGGACTATTTATGATGTATCTTTTATAGATGGAAATAACGATATTAGGAAAAATTTAAAAAAAATTGTTGAGGAAGGTTTTAACTTGGAACAAAATCGAAAATTTCCGAAGTCAGAAGGATTGGTAGGGAATCAAGTCGTCTACAATTTGTTTTGAATTGCTAGAAACAAAGCAATTCCAATATCTGGGCCGCTACTTAAACAAAAGCACTGGAGGCAGCAAGCAATTCAAAGATGGAAAATTTTGCAGCATCAAATGAATACTTGGAAAGTTTCTGCCGCGACACAATATATCTATCATCAATATTTGAACGATATAAAGGAATGGAAAACCAAGTTAAGGTTGGTTTTAAGGAATTATTCTCTTCGAGATGTCTATAGTGCTGACGAAACAGGTCTTTGTTACCGCGTCATGACAAATACGACATTTACACTAAAAAATGAGAATTGTGCAGGGAAGAAGGCAGCAAAACAACGTTTAACTATTTTACTGTGTGAAAATATGGAAGGTGAGAAAGGAGAACCATTAATAATTGTCAAAAGGAAAAACCCTCGCTGTTTTAAGAGTAAACATGTTGATAAATTAGCCTTAGAATGGATTAGAAATCCATTCTAAGGCTAATGGCTAATGGCAGAATGGCTTGGATGACAACAGAAGTTATCGCAAGATGGCTTCATACATTTGATAATAAAATGAAAAAACAAAATAGCCAAACACCACTACGCATTGTCAGCCCTTAAATCAAGGAATTATTCAGAATTTCAAATGGATTTACAGAATTTTTTTGATTAAATAATAAGCTTCCAACGTTTATTGACAGTTCATATGATTTTGAAAATTCTAAAAAAAAATAAATTTAGCCAATGCACTTATATGAATTATAGCTGCTTGGAAAAGGTATCTCCTACTACAGTTAAGAAATGTTTTTCAAGGCCGGATTCTCTGATGTTATCCAAAAAGATACAATTTTTGATGAAGAAGACGAAATACTCCTTGCCTAGCTCTTTCGTACAATTTGTAAAGAAATTGTGAATTTAGATGAATTTGCATATGTTAACCCTAACTTCCATAACTTCAGTATTACGGAGATTGTTGAGGAATTGTGAAATAATGATGAAGAACATAATTTTGATAACAGTGATGTGGACGTATGTGAAACTCCAAAATCTACTTTATCTAGTCTGAGCGAAGTGTGTGCAAAATTAAGGGACATACAGAATTATTTATTGTGCAATAACAGTGGTGAAATTTTGTGTTCCCCGAATTTTACTTACATGTGAAGCTGTTTCAGTGTTTGTAGTAGTGTGATATATTTTAAGGGCATCTGCATAAGTCAATACATTGCAGTCACGTGATGCTATTAGTTCGTTGATAAATATATTAAACATAAAAGTTGGAAACTTGAGGAACTCCAGAAGCCGGATAAAGAAATTCTGACATACAGCCATTGTAGCATACGTTAGAGAATACTTTACTCTACCTGTTAAATATGACTCCATAATCTTGAGTAGAGAATCATTAAGCCTGGTCAGCCTATCATTATAGTTAGTTGTTATGAAAACTTGTTGAGAAGCTAAGATTTTTTTTTTGTGTGTGTTAAGGTTTTTAACTGCCAAATTTATAGTTTCTGCTATACTCTTTGTTTTTTTGCTGTTTTATACATGTTTTTGCGAACTAATAAATCTTATAGTAAAAGTAATTAGGTGAGAGTTTTCTTTTGGGAGAGGTCATAATAGATTCCTTCATAAATTTTCATAAATCTATTATTTTCACCTGAAGCGCTTTATGATTTTCTACTTCTTCCATGTGGCGTATGGTTACGTCTACAACCCAACAAAGCAAGGAATACCCGGTGGTGCCCTTTTTCCAATTAAGAGCTGATTAATCTTGTGTCAACATTTCGAAAGGAACCATACGTCGTCTTTACTGACTAGGATACTGCTCGTTGGTTTGTAATTTTCAATACCAACCCGCCTAAAGGTAAGTCCCTGAAACGCTACTGTATTTCGAAAGACCGGAGTCAATTCTCGCAATTTTTATTTTTGCTAACTTACGTTATTGACAAATAAATTTGTTTCCTAACAATTAATAACTATCAATACAATAATATTCTTGTCCATTCTTGTCTATCCCTGGCTATATTTCACAATCTTGCCACTTATGTATTGGTCTCTTCTTGTAATGTTCTTCTTCATGTCATCTTCGAGCCGTATGCTTTTCTCCTTCCTTGGGGCTGCCCTTCTAATGTTCTTCTACAAATTTCCGTACTCGCTTTTCTTAAAGTACGCCCAAGCCATTCAAAACTTTCTTCTTTTGTACTTCGACCTCTTCTCCTGTATGATCTCATAATTCTTCTTTTGTAATCCGGACGGGCCACTGTATTTTCAGTAAATTCCGAATACATCTATTTATAGAGGTTTGCAGTTTTTGTTTGTTTGTATTAGTTACTGCCCATGACTCAGAACCGTACAATAATATAGGTCTAACTGTGGCAATGAAAAATTTATTAATTTTTCTATTAGTGGTGTTACATAATTTCCAAACATTCATCATCCCTATAAATGCACCACGAGGTTTCGATATCCTTGAATTGAGGGCTTTCGTTACATCGTCGTATTCGGCCATCACATTCCCTAGGTATAAAAATTGATCTACTCGCTCTATCTTTTCTCCCATAATTTCTATTTCTTTTTTATTTTGGGTATTGATGTCCATCATTTTTGTTTTCCTTTTGCTGATCTTTAAACCTACTCTACTAGATTCTTTTATTAAGATAGTTTTTTTTTCTGCATATAATTTGTACTATGAAAGAGTAGACAAATGTTGTCAGTGAAAGGTCTTCTAGATATTCCGTTAGATTTCATTTTATGCTTCTACTTCCTTTTTCAATCGCTCTGTCTATAACTTTATCCAACACTAATAGAAATAACAATTGTGAGCGAATACAACCCTGTTTAACTACTGTCTCCAACTAAAGCTCATCTGATACTCTCCTCTCGTGTAATATTTTTCTATACCCTCCCTTTATTAGGTTGATCATTTTCATAAGCATTCCAATATTTTTAAGTGCTCTTCACATACAGTCTCTGTCCAATGACTCACATGCGTTTTCATAACCTACAAATAATAGATACAATGGTGATTGACAATCCAGAAATTCTTCTATAATAATTCTCAGTGTATTTATCATATCTATATATGATCTTTTCCAAAAATCTTATTGTTCTCTCCTTAACTTCTTGTCAATACAGGTTATTATCCCATTTAGTATTGTTTTATTAAACAGTTTGCAGATAGTACTCGACAGCGTTATGCTTCTCCAGTTTTCACATTTTTTCTATCACCTTTTTTGGGAATTTTAACTATTAGTCCTGTTTTCTAATCATCAGGCATTTCTTCTTTTTCTCAAATTTGTCTAAATAACGGGAGTAGTATTTGTACCGTAATCTTCCCGTCAGCTTTTAGCAATTTTGCATTAATTCATTCTGTACCAGGGCCTAAATAATTTACTACTTTTTCTGTTTCGGTTATTTCGTTCACTATATCTTAAGATCAATTGATAATTTCCTTGTAATAACTAACAAATCAATATAGATTACGTTCTCTAACTTAATTCCATGATTTGGACAGAAATGAAAGTGAATCATAAACTCAGTTTGTACATTTTTGACGATTGTAATTCAACTTTTCTAAATTTCATTTGTAGGTATACATTTCCATTAAAAAAAATGTAATTACATAATTAATTCTTGTTTACGGTTGCATGCCATGTACGTGTATAGTCAATGACATAAAATAAAACATCATAAACTCCAATCAGGAAATTTAAATTATACATTTTCTTGTTTGCAATTTACTACAAATTGGACACCAATTAGGAATTATTACATGCTTTGATGTTTTCTGGTATAATTAAATACAAACATTAATATCGAAGGTAAATATTGGATCAACTTTCAGGTAACTCTCTCTTTAGCTCGCCCTCTATTTATCTCTATCTTTTTCTCTGATTAATTAATATTCGAATCAGCAGACTATAAAATTGCGCTTTAAGGAAATTAACTTACAAACACACTTATTTCGATTTTATCTTTGAACTTTCGGATCCAATAAGTGAGTTGCCTTCTTTTCACGAAATTAACAAAGTTTAGAATTCCAGGCGCTTTTATTAATTAAAGTGTGTCTATTTGAAGTGGAAATTCTCGAAAATTAACGAGATGTCAAAAGGATAGGTCACGCTTTATATTACCTTTAATTTTCAATTTTGTGTGTTTATATAATTTCCAGGCTTAATTAGCTATGGGAACATGAAAAATTAAGTGTAGGAAAATACTTTAAACATAAATATCTACTTAAAACTAATATTATCTACTGGAAAACATTTTAGTGTTCCAAAATATACAGTATGTGCAAGGAGGTTTAAAAATTTATTGAATTTTTAAATAAAGAACCTTTAGTCCTGTTCAAAGTAGTTAACAAGGATTAGAAAGAAATAAGAAATTATAATAATTACTATCAAAAAATTGCAGTACCTGGGATACATGTGTGGGGAAATAGGTACCATTTGTTGCAAGTAACTATGTACGGGAAAATTCAAGTGAAGTTCCAGAAAAAGAAGAAATTCATGGGTGAAAACGCTTAACCTTTAACTGGTGAGTCAGAGTCTACTAGATCCCAGGGTTTAGTTGTTCGACTATTACTACTAAGCACATCCACCAATATTTCTAACTTTTTGAGTAGCTTCCTAATATTTAGTCTTCATCAATATGCCGTAAACAGAACTGTGTTACGAGTACAGTTACCTATATATTGTTGGTTAAGGGTCTGTGTAACCCTGGCAGACCGTAATTGAAAGTAATTTTATTTCAAAATATATGTAGAAGAAAGTGTTCGTGCTACTGATTTGAATTTCGAAGACACTGTACTGAGGTGGTATAATGAAAGTTGCTCAGAAAGTGATGAAAATGGTGAGATAGATGATGGTTTTGGTATTTAAGGTGATTATCAAACAAACTCTGAGGAATAATTATTATCAGAGGATGAAGCTCGTCCCCAAGAAAAATTATATGTACAGGAACAGTGTCAATCTACCACCAAAGAATATTATTATGGCAAGAATCTGTAGGTTAAATAATACACTGAATCCAAGGGTACGAACTCGAGTACACAAATCACATTATAGCTAAATTGCCTAGGCTAAAAGGTGTTGCTAGAAATTTGGTTAATAAAGCTGACATTGGGTCAGCTAACAGAAAGTAACAGGCGTCTATTGGAGACGCCTGTTACTTTCTGTTCACTGATGATATTCTCGATGAAATACTCACATGGACAAATGAAAAGCTTGATGAGTACCGTCTCAAATTCAAAGAACCTAATAAACCTGAACTGAAATGTGTTGTTGGAGAAAAATTCTGTGTATTTCTCGGTTTACTTTTATATACTCAAATTTTCAAGTCAGGTCATGAGAGACTTAAATCTTTATTTGCTGCAAATGGTACAGGAAGGGGTGTATTTCGTTGTACTGTCTTGTAAGCGTTTTTATTTTATAGTAGCTTATCTTAGGTTTGATCATTTCCGGACCAGACATGAACGTTTACCTGAAGACCCTAGCACTGCGATATATTTTATATTTAGAACATTCGTCAAGAACTGTCAGAGTGTCTATACAGTAGGTAATTCGGTTACTGTTGATGATATGTTGGAAGGCTTCAGAGGGCGTTAGAGATTCAAGATATATGTTATATTAGGCCACTTCCCCCGAATGCAAAAGATAATAAAAATAATAATAATGATTAGATAATAAATGAAAATAAAAGAATATATAAAAAAAAAAATGCACGAAATGCGTATATTTGTGTATTTAAATTATATGCTAACAGCGCCAACAATAAATAATTAGTTGATCAATTAAAAGTTGTAGGGTTCTTTAAATAGTTATAACGTGGGGTTTTGTATAGACTAATATTATTTATTTCAGTGCTGCGGACTAACAGGCGAGTGCTCCGTCTTCTACCAGGTGGGACCTCGTGTCGCATGTCACATACAGTCTTATTCCTACCGGTATTTCTTGATGACATCTCAGGTACATGGAACTAGGTATTTAATATGCTTAGTTGTTGCCAAACAGAGTGCTGTTCATGGAGAAATCAAACAAGACGCTGTTAAATTAAATTATGGTTTAATCAAAGTAACTATTAGAATTCACAATAATAATGAAATCCACACATAAAAAATAATTAAACAATAAAAATAAAATCAAATAGGAAGCAAAATTATACAATATCTTTTAGATAATTGACGAGGAAATGCATAAACATGAGCACAAGTGAGTTACGTCAAAAATATGAGAACTAAGGTTATGTCAACACGTCACACATGTAGACGTTTTTATGATTATACCAATATTGAATAAGCAATCTTTGTTTACAAAATAATAATTAATAATCATAACTTAATTATTTTCTAATTTGTTTTGTGAATTAAAGGGTATTTTATTTTGCAACTGTTTTATAACTGCTTTAAGAGCTGAGTTTAAAATTCAATTTTATATTTTCCTTTTGTTTTAAATACAAAAATTCTGAAGTAATTGATTGGCGTTTTTTTTTATTCCCGCGCCGCAATTCTATTGGTTTAGATTTCAGCCACCTGATTGGTTGTTTTCCAATCTCGCGGCAACAGCGAGAAATTGCCTGGGAACTAGTTGCCTTTTTTCCCGCCAATACTGCGAACGGCCAAATTTACTTACTGGGATGAATCTGTTTGGAAGATCTTATCTTCGGAATAATGTTTCGAAGATATCTCGCCACCTCTTTTCTTCGAAGTCGTAGATTTTATGCAGGATTATATTATTTTCTTTATATCTTGATTCGGCGTCGGTAGCAGATTTTTCTTTGAATCGAAATATCTCGACTCCTAGAGGAGATATTTTCTCAACGAAACTTTTAAAATTTGTAGATATATTATATCGTTTTATTGATACCACTTTAATTTTCTAAACTTACTGCAAATGAGAATTATTGAATATTAAATCTCATTTTTACATGTAACTGTCGCCTTATTTGATGCGTTAATAACTACAATCCGACAAACTAAGTTTGTACCAGTATGTAGAACACACCTCGTCGCGACTCCGACCTTCCTGGTAATTAGGATAAATAAAAATTGCTGAAAAGCCACGTCCATCAACGGAACGTACACACGCGTTTCGCTCTTATTGGTGCTTATCAATGTGCGGTATCTCGAAGACGGATATGGCTTTTCACTTCTATACTTTGTGTATATATAGTTAACATTCTGAACGTACTTCAAATGAGAATTAATGAATATTAAATCTCATTTTTACATGTAACTGTCGCCTTATGTGATGCGTTAATAACTACAATCCGACGAACTAAGTTTGTACCATATGTTTCCATATCCGTCTTCAAGATACCGTACATTGATAAGCTCCAATAAGAGCGAAACGCGTCTGTACGTTCCGTTGATGGACGTGGCTTTTCAGCAATTTTTAATTATCCTAATTACCAGGAAGATCTCAGTCGCGACGAGGTGTGTTCTACATACCGCTACAAACTTAGTTTGTCGGATTGTAGTTATTAACGCATCACATAAGGCGACAGTTACATGTAAAAATGAGATTTAATATTCATTAATTCTCATTTGCAGTAAGTTCAGAATGTTAACTATATATACAGAAAGTATAGAAGTGAAAAGCCATATCCGTCTTCGAGTTACCGTACATTGATAAGCTCCAATAAGAGCGAAACGCATCTGTACGTTCCGTTGATGGACGTGGCTTTTAAGCTATTTTTAATTATCCTAATTATCAGGAAGTTCGGAATCGCGACGAGGTGTGTTCTAGATACTGGTACAAACTTAGTTTGTCGGATTGTAGTTATTAACGCATCACATAAGGCGACAGTTACATGTAAAAATGAGATTTAATATTCATTAATTCTCATTTGCAGTAAGTTCAGAATGTTAACTATATATACACAAAGTATAGAAGTGAAAAGCCATATCCGTCTTTAAGATACCGTACATTGATAAGCTCCAATAAGAGCGAAACGCGTCTGTACGTTACGTTGATGGACGTGGCTTTTCAGCAATTTTTAATTATACCACTTTAGTTATCGCACAACGATTACTTCCGAATAATTATACTTTTATATTACGTAGGGTCCACGAACGTGACTACTAGCCCTGGCGATATTCGTGTAACCCGTGGATGAAATGATTTTCATCGCGATTGTCCTTCTTTCTTAGATAGTTACGTATACTCCCTGAACATAGTTTAGAACGGTTATAAATATTTAAAAAAGATCTTAACAAAATTAATAATTGAAATATAGAAAGACTAATGTAGAAACTAATTATTTTAGAGAAAACTTTTAAATAGAAAATAATATTTGCTATTCGTAAATACGTATTCATGTTGATGCGTTTTTACATATATCATACACATTATAGCTACATTCAGGTTACAATTTTACTAAACAGTGTGACACTTCTTTACATAAATAAATAAATAATTACAAAAGATTGCTTGCAAGAGTTATACTTGTATTTCATATTAAATATAAATATTGAATGGAAATAATTAAAAAATTTAACATAATAAATACTATATAACAAAATAATTTGAAACCTACATGTGCTTGCAAAACCTCACCAATTTTGTATAATACAAAAGTATTTTTAATAATACAAAATATTATTAAATATTACACATGATTTTTAATAATATAAAATATTTTTAAAAATCGGGTCTGAAGAACACAATACAAGTTCATATATTTGTGAATGTATCCTCTCCAGAGACGTAGATACGTATTTCACCTTTCTACAGGGTCATCGGTACGCCCCTGCTGGATATAAAATTGGTGAGGTTTTGCCTACTCATTTATGTTTCAAATTATTTTGATATATGCGCATTGGGTTCGTCCGACAAGTAGTGAAGTCACGATAATACCTCGCAATACCTTGAAAAATGCTATGACCGAGACCGGCACAACTTATATAGGGGGGACCGGGTCAGATGGTGGCCTGCTATTGGCTGGGGACAATGAGCCAATGGCATGCGTCGTATGGGCGTGGTAATTCTTAGTAGAGTTCAGTAGAGTTTGCCACGTTGGATGTAACGTATAGCCATCGTCTCTATTGAGATTGCGGGGATGTTTGTAAATTTCAATAGATTCACGAATTTTCCTAGGGAATTAATGCGATTCACGAGACAGAAGCTTGACATCTTTGAATAGAATTTGATGACCGGAGTTGAGTTTGTGTTTTGCCAGCGCTGAACCGGCTATATTTAACAGTTTAGTACAACGTTCATGTTCGGACACACGCACACCGACTGGCCGCTTAGTTTCGCCAATGTATACACTGCCACACGAACGCGGAATGCGAAACACTCCTTGTGCTTGGAGCGGAGATATTTTGTCTTTAACCGAGGGTAAGAGGTCCGAAACTTTAGAATGGGGCCTGAAGACAGTTTTGATTTTATTTCTATGTAGAACCTTGCCTATATGATCGGCGATATCTTGAATATACGGTAAGAAGGCGTTGCTGATATTAGGATCGGGTTCACTCCGAGGTTTGGGGTTACGATGTCTCGCTATAGTACGGTGTATGTTGTGGGCGTTATAATTATTCTGGAATAGGGTGTTAGAAACATGCTTAGGTTCGGAGTGAGTTAAGGAATAATTTAAAAGGCTTTAATGAAGGTGTTGAATGATAGGTAAGTGATCAATATAATAAAATTATGAATAATCAAATGTATCATGTCACGTGATAATATTAACATAATATAAATTCAAGGTTAAGCATAACGACTTAATGAAAGTGAAATTAATTAGACTAAAAATATAGATAATACTATTGAATTAAATTGTTGTAAACAGGAAACTGTATTCTTCTTGCTTTAAACTAAATTATACTAATATTAACTGTACCCATAAGGTATATTTATTAAAGAAAAACTTTGATAGAGGTTTCATTTTGTGGAATGAATTAATTCAACATTTTCAAAAATTTGTAGGAGGTTAAAAGAATACTTATTTAGAAATAGACAGGAATAGGTTAGTCTGGAGTCGGCTTGTGGATCCGAAAATGCAGAATGCAGGTTTGGACGGGCAATCGGGCGGCGTCTCCACTTAGCTTCGGGCTAGCTGCATGCTTTTCCCGCTAAAATGGTATTTTCGGTTTCTGAGGCACTGGTTGACGTCTGAACACGCAAAATGCGTCAAAAAGGAGCTGGATAAACAGGTAATGTTTTTCTAGGTTTGTTGTACAGGTTTTCTAATTTAATTTATAATTTTTCTATTAATTTCCAGAGAGGCACTTCAATACGTCGATGTGTTTAATGGGGTTTTCTTCTTTAGTGACGCTAACTCTCGTTTGTTCCGAATGCTAGCTTCTTATTCGTCTAATCTGTATGTATTACTATAATTTCGTTACTTATTTATAATGAAAATGATAATTTAATCACTCAAATTACATTTATGCTTAATAAAAATTGCATATTTTATTTTGGTAAATAAATAATTGTCGTGTGAATGTTAATAATTTTATATAATACTAATTTATGGTTGGGATATTTCCCGCTGTAGTCATTTCAAATAAGTACAGTTTTCCCTAAATTAATTTATGTCATTTATTATTAATCAATTAAGTTGAAATATCTTTGGAAATACAAGATATCGAAATAAAATGACTAAGGCAAATGAAAAATAAATAAATATGAGAATATATTTTAAACAATTTGAAACGCGAAATCAACTTTATTGATATGTTAGATGAAGAATTCAGTTTCAAAAATTTCTTATTTTCTAAATTTTTACATATAAACGTTAACAATCTGTACTTTATAAACTAGGCTTTCTCATGTGTAGGCTTGACCTACATCAATATATATATATATATATGAGATTAGAAGGAATTTCTTACTTTCTTGGCCGTAATTATAGTACGAGATAAAAGTAATATTTTTTGGGAGTAGCGGCCAGGTAATTAAAACAATATTTAGTTTGACGTTTCGATACTATATATGGTACCTTTTTCGAAAACTGTAAAATTTATTTATGTGTTCAAAATAGATAGTGTTCGGTCAATTAATGAACTTGTATTTTTTGTATGTGCATGTTTTCTAATATATTTCTTGCTTTGCTGTTTTTTTTAAGATGTAATTATTGTGGCTTTATCGAAATTGAAAGCGTGTTTTGTTAATTTTTCTTTGATCTCTTCTAGTTCAGTACGCGCTTGCATTTCTTTTAGATGTTTCTCTGAAAAGATACCTTGTCTTGCTAAAGTAATAACGTTAATATATATGTTTGTTTTCACCTGTTCTCCATATTTCCGACTCAAAACATCTGCGGCTATCATTTCTTTACCTTTCTTATATCTTATCTCCATATCGAAATTTTGTATTAATAAAGCCGATCTATATATTCTATTATTATTTAATTTGGATTTCATTATGTTTACTAACGCTTCATGACCGGTTTCCAACTTAAACTTTTTCCCTAAAAGATAGTAACGAAACTTCGTCAACGCAAATACTATTGCCAACATCTCTTTCTCTGAAATTGCATATCTAACTTCACAAGGTTTCATCGTTCTGGATACAAAATAAATTGGTATTTCTTCTCCGTCTTGTATCTGTACTAATTCCGCTCCTAAAGCATTATATGAGGCATCTGTTCGCACAATAAATTATTTATTAAAATCCGGATGATATAATTTAACATTATTAACAAAGTTAAGTTTAAGCTCCTTAAAACACTTATCACAATCTTCATCCCATTTCCATTTTTCATTCTTCTTTAACAATTTAAGAAGTGGTACTGTTTTCTGACTAAAATGTTGTACAAATTTCCTATAATAAGTTAAAAAACCTAAAAAACTTCTTAAATTCTTGACTCTTCTTGGTCTGGGAAAGTTTAATATCTCTTCCACTCTACATTCATCTAATAAAATATTATCTTTATTTATAATATACCCCAAAAATTTTACCTCTTCCTTGAAAAATTTACGCTTGGATAGGTTTAACTTCATACCATTAACTCTTAACTCTTCTATCACTATACGAATGTGTTGAAGGTGAGATTGTTCATCTTCAGAAAATATAATAATATCATCTAAATAATGAATAACCAATTTGTCATATTTGTCTAACAATTTATGTAGAAATCTAACTAAGTTCACTGGTGACGTTTTAATTCCAAATGGACTCATGTTAAATTCCCATACATAACCATTTATGCTGAAACCACAAAATTTGATCTGCGAATTATTCCTGATTTCTCCATCTTTTCCAGTTCCTGGTTCACTTTGCCCTGATAAAAATAAGGGATTGGATAATTATAACAACTGTATGGTGATTCATCTGTTACTGTTATCTTATGCTCATAATCTTTTGCAAAATCAATTTCATCGTTTATTAATGATATATTTTCATCAAATATTTTAACTAACTCTTCTATCAATCTTGGTTCTACTATATTATCTTCATTTAACATTTTCCTTATATCTTCTTTCCTATTTATGATCATATTTTCTATACCATCTACTTTTCCATTATTAATCTCTTCATTACCTTTCCTAACATCATTTGTTACTCCAAATGTATTACCCTCCATTAAACATATATTATCATAATACATGTCTTTTTCTTCTATTATAATATTATTATTTTTATATATATCTGCATTTCTCTGCATATTGTCCATATAAATACAATTCACCTTTTTCTTCATGTCAATAACATTTCCTTCATTTTTCATATTAATACCATTTTCTTTTTTAAATATATAACCATTTTTATCTATTTTAAACTTTTTATCTTTAATACTTATATTACCATCATCAAAATTAATTATCATGCTTAACAATCTCATATTATCTATACCAATTATACAATCATAGCAAAGATCTTTTAATATATAAAATTTCCTATATTCACTATTAATACCGATCTCTGTGATATACTCCCTAACTTTTTCTTATTCGCAGTTACTAATTTAGTTTCTTTAATTTTAATTACATTTTCTTCAGATTGTGGAATTTGTTTAAACTTTCCTTCATTTATAAGAGTAATTTCTGCTCCTGTATCCAATACATAATTAAGTGTAATCCCTTTTATTTCTATCTCAATAAATAGTAATTTTTCAAAACTTTCTACTAATCTTCCTATTTCGTCTAAAGAAAAACAATCTACCTTCTCTTTAAAAGGTATAATATTACTGATAATTAAACTATTTACATGATTGATATTTTCCAACGTTTCCTGTACTTCTAATAATCTTTTGAAGTTCCTGGACGTCCTATGTCCCTCAAATCTCCAATCGGAGTTTTTTTTCTCCTGAGATAGTAATTCTCTCCTCCCCGTTATCTTTGTCCTCTTCTTTACCTCCATAGTGGTTACTCAAATTTCCGGAATCTTTCCTAATGTTGCTCATTTGTCTCGTGTTCTCATTCGGTGCTTTACTAGAATAAAACCTAGCATCTTGTCGTTGGTAACTATTAAAACCACTCATCTGATTACCTGTTCTGTTATTATTATTGTAATACTGTCCATTTCCTCTGTACATGTTTGAATAAGGATGTTTATTATTAAAATTGTTGTTCGACGATCCTAGATGACTTCCTGTAAAATTTCTATTATGATTGTTATTAAAATGATGAAAATTACGATTTGAATTATTATTAAAATTGTTATTATTTAAGCCTGAATAATTGTTATATAAATTTTGAAAGTTTTGGGAATTCTGTAATCTATTATAGTTAGTTCTATTCCCCGACAAAGTATTTTGTTGAGAATTATTAAAATTTCCCCCTTTATTTAATAGAGTGTTTTCTGAATAGTCATCTAACCTTCTTAATATCTAAATCAAAGCATCAATATTTTCTACATTTTGACAAATTATTGCCTGGTTGTCTGACTGTATATAATGATTTAATAGTTGTTGGGCTATAGTCTTTTCATCTATATTCTGCAAGTGTTTAAAATGATTATATAGCTTTGAAGCATAGGCTTCCCTAGTTATTCTCCCTGGCTTAAATTTTCCAGTAAGCAATCTAATTCTGGCTCGACTTTATTTTCTAAATTTAATATTTGTGTTTCTACCAATTTGTTTATGTAGTTTTCTAACCTTTCCCATTTCTCCTAAAATAATTTGTATTGTGTATTGCTCTTCATGGGTTTTCTCTATTTTTTCCTCCAACATTCGCTTCAATTCAACATTATCTTTTTTAATACTGTCCTGTAGAATTTCTACTTTATTCTCCATTTTCATTATATCCTGTTTAATATTCTCTTGTAAGTTTTCTATCTTCTCCATCAATAACATTAAGATATCCTTTTCTCTCCCTGTTCCTTGCGCTGCTTCTTTGCTTGGTCCCTCTGATGGCACGTCCTGAGGATTCTCCTCTTCCCTTTCCTCGCCTTCAGTGAACCTATTGCCTGATCTCGACCTGGTATTTATTGTATAGCTTTGGTATGTTGATCCAACAATAATAATATTATTTCCGACAGTTCTCACGCTGCACCAAAATTAATAAGATATTTCGGTCAGCCTTTACGTTGCCTCCACGTTGTGCGCCAATATTAATATAGTCCGCCCCACCGCTTGGTCCGACTATAATAATGTATTACAATCAACTGGAATTAAATTTCTTTATATCTTAATATTTCCACTTACAAGTAGGTCCAGAGTGTAAGTAAAAATATTTAATCTCTGTGTTTATTATATACCTTTTTTTTTTAATAAAATCTCAGCTGCTCAGTCGTTAATTATTAATTGAATGTATTTAAATAAATTAGTTTTTTTTTGTTTCAATCTTTAAAATATGGCTTAAAATTTTATAATACATGAAGTTCTACATAATTGTTTTCAGTCTTACCTTTATCTGATATCTAACGTTGTTTTAGTCACTGTATAAAAATTACATTTTCCCCTACTTATCTGGGTCAAGCATAAAGTTAGGATATAGTTATATACTTTAAACAAAGATGTAATTACCAAAAACAAATAGTTTATTTAAGTCTCAATGTATTATATAATATAATATATAATGTATTATATTACTAAATTTGAATGTTTCATACTATTTCTTATATACATAACCAAGAAATAATATATATAGCACGTCTCACCTTTGAGTAAATTAATCATTCTATTTAAATTATTAAATATCAATGAATGCCTTATATGATTTAATACAGTAACACCTACATTTATATTCCTTTATCCTACTTATTTTAAATAAATTACTCTTTAAATTAGGAAAACTTTTCCCAAATATCTGATATATATTTAAATTATTATTCTTTTACTTAATGGATGAATATAAATGCTTCTTAGACTTTGGCAACTGAAACATAGGAATATCGGAGAAATATTTCGTTATTTACTAAGTCTCGGACTATTAAAAAGTTTACTGAAGGTAATATTATCCTATAATACGAATATTTACTGAAACCAATATACAAAAAAGGTTTAAGTATATCAATACGTTAAGCACGTATTACGCATTTGTTACAAATGAAACAGACATGCAATATACACATCTGTAACTGAAACCAATAGTTAAACAAAAAAATTCATTCAAATGTTTTCTTCGATTCAGTAAATTATTATCATTATTATTATCATTATTATCATAATCACCAATTTTAATTAATTTGATCATAAAGGCAACAAGAACTGCAGGCGGAAAGAGCCTAAATCAAGGAAACATATTTGCTAAAATTTATCACTTTTGGCGTAACATTCAACTGCTGATTTTAATTTTGAACTAAATTTTACCTAATTCTTTCCGTATAGTACCTGATTTTCAGTTACAATATGAGTAACACTAATATTCCCTGTTTTAACAACACTTTCTAAAAGAATACGTAAACACTTTTAATATACGAAATTAAAAGGATATTTATGGTTTTGTCTTAAAATAAATATCACAAGTAAAGCAATAAAATGTAAGATAATATGTATATGCCCTTCTTACTTTTATACTTTCTAAATAAAGCTCAATTACTCAACTTAACAAATCTATTGCTTTATGACAAATAAATAGACACTCTTTATAGTGATGGGTTTTTTCTAGTCTTGAAGATGTTTAGATTACGATAAAAGATTCCGTCGATAAGATGCACTTTCTTAGAAATACTGAAGTGTATCTCTAATTAAATCTTTACACATGCTACACACCCACTCTGAAACATTCGGTCAAACCATTCGAGCAATCTAAATTTATAGATATAATTTCCCCTAAAGGTTGTTCTGTATCGTAAACATTGAGAATCGATAGGTAACATGCCGAATATTGGAATAGTAATGTGTTGGCATCCCTGATGAGCCGGAGCCCGCGTAAACAAGATGTGACGCTGATAGCGCTGAGTTATGGATGTGGTGGCAACGTTGACTTCATTTCAAATGTATCAGTGGCGCAGGTGGTATAACGACCTATTAAACAGTGTCCATATCAGATAAACAGCGACTACTGTAATTAACTTTAATTGTAATAGATTACCCCTAAGAAAACTAACTTTTTTTACCACACCTATTTTACATTTTGTATTCTATTTTTCCTTTAAAGCTTGTTCTAAGTTATCAGTATTTCAAGTATCATTTAATAATTTTCAACATGACATCATTACTTATAAATTATCCAATGTGTTTGGGATTATCTTCAAGAAAATTCCTTGCGCTTGTTAATTTTGTACAAATATATTGAGGATTATTAGTAGTTCCAGTCTGTTTGCAGAAATCGATGAAATCGTTTAACCTTTCTGTCGCATACCTTTCTGTCAACTACCGGATACCCGGGTACAGGATTTTTTGCGCAAGATTTAGCATATTTTCGGCAGGAGAACTTTTTTTCCAGCTAGATCCCCGTTCTAGGATGATTTTTCCATTGATTATCGCTTTTATTTTATGAAAAAATATATATTTATATATCAAAATGATAATTGAAGCAAACCATATGCTTGTTCAATATCCGGATACCCGAATACCCCCTGAGTATTACTACATTATTTGTATTAAATGAGTATATCAAAATGAATTCAATAACAAAAATTGATGATGAATGTTTAGGAATGATTACGGAGATCTTTAATTTACAAATAGTTATTTATTTATAAATACTATACTAAATAATTACAACATTCTTTACATTTAGTTATACTATTTACATGTTCATCACATACAAGCTTATTACACTCGCTACCCGATTTTTGAGTTTTTCCTCGTCTTTTTTATGCTAGTTTGTAGCGCACATAGCATGAACCTACAACTACCTTTCATCCAGTTGAGTTTAATACTTGCTGAGATCCAGATGCTGCAGAAATATTACATGCTGGATTTGTAACAGGCTCCCTAAAATGCTTTCAATTGCAGCTAATAATATAATAACTATTGAATTATTATTAATTATTATATTAAATGTACCTTTGCAGAAAAATACCTAGTATTGTAGTTAAATTTAAACTGATGAAGGCAAAATAAAAGTCGAAACGTTAAGATTAATTGAGAAATTATTGGAGTTTTTCGGCTTTTACATGAAATATTTACAAATATCAAATTAGTATGTATGTAATTGCAAAGTAAGTGGGGATGTAAACATTGCTGTCTACAAATTACAAAGCAAATCATACGGAATTCTTTTAATTGAAAAATATAGTCTACGTTAGGACTTGAACCAAAGTCTACAGTTTGCTGGACTGTCGCTTTTACCACTTAAGCCACGATAAACCTTGGTTTAAGCTATTTAGAAATGCATTATAAACTAACAGTGTTAAATATATATATTGCTGTAGTTCAATCAAGGGGTTGTATTCTTTCCTCTGAAACTGACGAAGCAGGAATTATTCAAACAACCTCTTACAATATAAATAGATAAAATGGACGCATATTGTGAAAATAATATCGATATGTCAATAAATGAATATCACGACAACTTTGCTTATTTCAAATTAATTTACTTTTTTTTTAATTTTGCTTTTTATATTTTTCATTGTCAATTTCTTTTTAAATTCAATTACGCGAAATTAAAAAGTTATTTTATTTATTCACATTCAAACAGTGTTTCGGTATTATTTAGCCACGCCCATCGTTGAAAATTTATTAACCCGCGAAAGTGCAGTATTTACTAGAGATATCACACATAACCTAGCAGTTAAAATGAACTTTTATTAATGTGTAAAATCATAAATTAATTTAATCTGGTATTTAAAATTTCAAAAACATGTAAATTCCTTTTATATTCATTAATTAATAAGCACAAATTAAGACATTTATAAACTTTCTAATAAGGCTTTGGCACTAAAATAATTGAAAGAGAGCGTCACCCGACAATATAATAGAGGTATTAAAATATTTTTCTCCTATTTTAAATTTAAAAATCTGCGGAAATTCTAGTGTTACAAATAGAAAAATTTGCAGAAAAGTTATATAAAGCGCCAAACTACGATCTGAAATAGTTTTTAAATGAAGAAAATCGATTAACTACATGAAAAACGCAATAGCATTATTTTGCGAAGGTCGTTAATAGCACCGACGCCGTTAAAATATTCAAATGGATCATACCTGCCAGATCTCGTTAACCTTATCCGATCATCAGATTCCTGCACGAAGCCATATAGAGAACTTCTAGAGCTTCAATTAACCATTTCTACACCTGAAATCCAGCCTTTGCCGTCTATTGAATCCAATTTCCTTATTCAGCTGTCCAATCTACGAATTACAGGTTTTTAATAAAACATTTATAGACGCCAATACTATATTTTACAACAATTCACGCACATTTAATTTAAACAACTTGATTTTTGCTTACAATATAAATAGCTATAACAGCACTCTAATTTCAAGCTTAATATCATTTACATTTAGTAGTGCTTACCACTTTGATCATTTTCGTGTCACTTATTGTATTATTATAACTAATTTTGATAAAATGCATTTCATATCATAATTTAACCATAAATATTAATTCAGTATTTCACCGTAATAGAAGTATAAATATTTACCGTGTACAGAATTCTAGCTTGAATAAATATTATATACCTATTTGTTGATTTAAAAATTTGTGTTTTATTGGAATATGTGATTCACAATCTATGCCATTATTCTATTTAAATTTGATCTGATAAACTATTAGTGAGGGATATTCACGATGATCCCGTAATAAAAGAGTCTCTATATTATTTTATATTTACTTTTACATGCTCTACCGACCGAACTACGCCATCTATAGTATTCCTGATATTACACTTAAAATCAGCTGGCCGATTATTATTTTTGTATTTGACATAACAAACCACTTCTACTTGGAATATTAAATTTATATTTATTTTTTATTAACAGCGTTGGGAAATCTCTCGGATTCAGATAGAACATTAAAAAATAAGTTCCCATAATTTTTTTCCTAGCGGCCCTCCCTACGGAGGTACAGCCTCCTAAAGGACGCCACTGGAAATCAATTTTTCTTGAATAACTTTTAAACTACTTATTATAATTTAATGAAAATTTAATATGAAAAACAGTAGTAAGGACCTCTTAAAATACTGCCCTTAAATTTAAATTAGCTTGTTTAGTTTAACAGGGGCGGACTAGGTTGTATATTTTAATGCTTACATTTTTAACACCCTGTATGATAAGGAGTTAAAAAAACAAATTTGGATACCTTGAACATTAAGCTAAAGAAAAGGTATTCTTGTTCATTGTCGATAAAATGAACCGTTTTCGAGGAAAAAGAAATAGAAGGATTAATGTTTTGTTTCTATTAAAAAGAACCATGTTTTTTATTTTTTTTTTGTCATGTCAGCAAATCATACGAAATTATTTAATTACTTAATTACTTAGCAATTACATACATACTAACTTGATATTTGTAAATATTTCATATAAATGCAGAAAAACTCCAATAATTTATCAATTGTTATATTTAATAAACTGCTAAGAAATTATCTAAACACTTATATATATATATATATATATATATATTATTATATATATATATATATGTATATATATATATATATATTATTACATACAAACTAACTTGATATTTGTAAATATTTCATATAAAAGCCGAAAACCTCCAATAATTTATCAAATGTTATATATATATATATATATATATATATATATATATATATATATATATATATATCTACAGGGTTATTCGCGTAACACATTCTCTAGAAGTTTTCTATGTTAATGTCTTAGGACACTATTGAAAATTGAAAATATTTCTTTTGCAAAAAGCTAACCGTTTTTGAATTATTTTGATTTCTGTGAAATTTTTTGATTTTTTAATATTTATATATATCTATAGTAAATTCAATTTGTTGGCGATTTAAGGTCTGGTTTTACTTCATAATGTATATATTTAAAACAATCCTACATGTTTCGGCAAATGATGCCTTTTTATATATTTTATATATATAAATATATATATTATTTTATTTTTATATATTTTATATTTTTTATATACCTTGAAAAAGGCATCATTTTCCGAAACATGTAGAATTGTTTTAAATATATACATTATGAAGTAAAACCAGACCTTAAATCGCCAACAAATTGAATTTACCATAACATACAAAGATCACGAAATAATTATCTTTATATATATATATATATATATATATATATATATATTATATATATAATATATATATATATATATTTATAAACATGTAGGGTTGTTTTAAATATATATACTTTGAAGTAATGAACCAGACCTTTAATCGCCGACTTATTAAGTTTACCTTATCATACCAAGGTCACGAAAATATTATATATTTATATATATATATATATATATATATATATATATATATATATATATATATATATATATATATAGACAGACGTCTTTAACGTTAACGTTGCATTTTTTAATAAAGAATTACATTACGTTTCAGTTCATACAAAACCTTATTAGCTTCGGTTAGCCGCACACAAGAAATAGATGTGCAGTTAAGCGAATGAATAGTGCTATTCAACAACTGCGTGATGTACTTACAGATGTTGTAGGACTATTTATATCGTTTGTCGCAATGACGTTCATTTCAGCCGGATGTGTCCGGTCTCTGGTCATAACCCATTGTCAACTATAACAGGAACTGCAAAAGTAATTTAAAAAATCGAAAATTTAAAATTCTTTCAAAAGTTTCTAATATTTTGAAAGGGGAAACTGTAGAGGACATTGAATTAGATTCTTGCATTGTAAGAAATTTAAGATATGCGCGGCGTGTAGCGCTCCGCATACTAGTACAAAATTAGTTTGTCGAAATGTAGAAATTAACGCAACACATTAGGCGGCATTTACATTTAAAGTGTGATTTAATATTTATTAGTTCTCATTTGCAATAAGTTCAATATATTAGCTATATATATGCGAAGTATAGAAGTGTAAGTTGTTAATTATTGCATTAAGTTTCTTTTTTTAACAAGTTAATAGTTAATTCACTGTCAGTGTCGTCACTTTAAAATTACTGTGTTCTATTAGAATACTATTTAGTTCTATTTATTGCAATTATTCCCATCGAAACCCTAAATATATAAATAAATTTAACTGCTGAGCGTGCGGCTCACCTGCGAGTAATGATGTCTCATCGCATAGCGCGAGTAATGCAGGTTTAAAATAGAAAGTTAGAGAAGCACTAATTGTTATTTTTTTATAGAAGTTAAAGTACCTAATTATAATAATTAGATAGAACATACATTACAAGTCATTATTAAATAAATATTGTTCACTCCGTCCAGAAGTAAGTGTCCGATTTTAGATTTGTTTTCGTCCATAAATAAGTGTCCATTGTCTCAATAAAAATTTATTCCCTAGAAGTTAAAGTACAAATTTCAATAACAACTAAAGGTTGTAAAGGTTATTTAAGCTTATTAAACCAGAAATTATACTAAATCAACCATATTTTGGACATTTTTCACAAAATCCATATCACAATTAATAACAGAACGTAGCATCAGCGATTTTATGCTGTAACGACTGCATGGCAATGAAAAATCTCAGATCGAGAACGTCCATATCAAGACTATTTGATGGCTGATAGAACATGTTAATATTTAAGTTAGTTTTTTGACAAGCTTGCTCAAAACCTATTTCCTCAGGATCGATATGCGGTTTGGCATTATCTTGTTGAATCCAGATGGTTGAAAGACGATTCGATGTAGGCCATTTCTGTTCAATTGCAAATAGCCATTTTTCGATTATCATTTTTCTGTAAACTTCTCTAGTCACATTCGAAATAACTTTAGTTTCCATTGTACCAGCAGGGCAATTTTTGCTTCTTCTCTTAGTAGGTTCTTCAAATACGAAAGGCCAAATGCCTAGTTTACCATCCAAATGCTTTTTCTGAAACTAATTGCAGCTAGGACGACTAACAGCAACTAGAAACATTACTTTCGTAAGGAATCATTTACTTTCAGATATTCTGTACGGGTTCTGTTCAACCCCTACCAGGTAAAATGTATTGGATGTTTTCGTGATGTAAAACCACTTTTCATCTACATGGATTTGATAATACATATCCTTGAAATGAGGAGTTCCATCAGCTACACTTTCTGCCTTGTTTGTCCTGATGTTAATCGATTATGAATAATGCCAATAGAATGTGTAAGAGAACGAATGCTACGCCGGTTATTAAGTGAAACATCTTTAATTGCTTCTACATCAAGCTTCCTTGTTTCTCGGCAAACATTTCTCTTTCTACGATAGGATACATCTCCTACTACTAATCCATCGTTTAATGATTGCTTTCTTCGATACCATATCCTGCTAATAGTTTTCTCGGATACTCTTAATTAGCTGGTAGTCATTTAGTTAAAAAAAACATGTTTTATTTTACAAATAACGCAGGAAACTTTGTTTAAAATATGTTTGCAAATTACGTATTACTCTTTACTCTTAACTTTACTTTAAGGGTCAAATCTGACATTTACTTATCAGCAGTCAAGGCATACTTTTCTAAATTTTTCATTAATTCTCAAATCAGATACTTATTTCTGAACGGAGAAAATAACAAACTTCTGGAATATCATTTGCCAATTTACATTGACATCTAAGAAAAAAAATGACACTTTAGAATGCAACCTGATTTCAACAAAAACTGGAAAGTTAGTTCATATAGCGATTTGTAATACACGAAGCAATACAAAAAAAATTAATATTTAGATAACGCAATCTTTCTCTTAATAGAGTGTTTAGTTGTATCACACCTCCCTCCACTTCCCCATACTTCCCTCTACAAAAAAGTATGGAGTAAATGCAATAAATTTCGGAGTTTTACATTGTTTGGAACGTTACTGAACAGATAATAATGCATATTACCTCGGGAATTAGCGGTACGCCGTACGCATTCGCTTGTTGTAATTTATGTGTCTGCGACTTTAGCCATCACTATGGCTGTATTTAAAAATGAATTATGAAGGAATGTCTTCATAAATTTGCTTTATAACAGATTGCGAACAGTCTCGCATTTCCAATTTTGCTTACATAAGCATTAATTATTACTTTTATACACAAAATTACCATGTTGCATATTTCCTTGTGTATGTCAAATTGTGAAAATTATTAAACACGTCGCGGGAATTATATATTAATTGAAGCGTGGGCGTATGCTGCGGTATAATGTAATAGATAAATGAAACTATTTTATAAAGATTAATTATACGCAGAAATAGCTATTTCTGTTGACATGCTAATTTAACAATACTTTCAATTAAGTAATAACATTTCTTAAAAAATTTCTTTTATAATAAAACCTGTCAATAACGACCACCAAAGAAAGAAGCAATATTGGCCGTTATAAAAGGTGTCCCAACAGGAACTTGGGGATTTAAATTTCACATTATTTTCAAATTAGGTAACTTAGCAACCTAATATTTGGTATATGTCATCTATAAACTTGTAAAAGTCATCATGCAACGTTTCACGACTGAAGAACGTATCCAAATTGTTCCAATTTATTATGAAAATGGTCGTTCCATTACGAACACAATTCGTCGACTACGCGTTGTTTTTCATCAGAATCATATTCCCACCAATACGGCAATTATAAATTTAATGGCAAAATTTGAGCGAACTGGTTCTGTTCTCGATGTAAAGACACCACGTCTTTACGTCCTCGTAACGTTCGGTCAGTTGAAAATATCGCTATGGTGAATGACAGTGTTACCGAAAGTCCAAAAACTTCAATTCGTCATCGGTCACAGCAATTGGCCATCTCAAGATCATCTCTGCAACGAATTTTAACAAAAGACCTTCGGCTACACGCATACAAAATCCAGTTAACACAAGAATTGAAGCCCAGGGATCATCACCACCGCCGTATCTTTGCCAATTGGATTTTGGAGCAAACTGATTTTGATGACGAATTCTGTAAGCGAATCATATTCAGTGATGAAGCCCATTTTCACATAGGCGTAAATAAACAAAACTATCGCAATTGGGGGCGTGAAAATCCTCGAGAGATTATTGAAAAACCCATGCACCCACTACGTGTCACCGTATGGTGCGGTTTCTCGGCCAATGGTGTTCTTGGACCTTACTTTTTTGAAAATGAGACTGGAGAAGCAGAAACTGTAAATGGGGAGCGGTATCGACAGATGTTGAATAACTTTCTATGGCCTCGTTTGGAAGATATGGACCTTAACAATCTTTACTTTCAACAAGATGGGGCCACTTGTCACACTGCTAGGGAAACTCTAAATTTACTGCAGGAGAAATTCCCTCGTCGTGTGATTTCTCGTAATGGTGACGTGGAATGGCCTGCAAGATCCTGCGACATAACACCGCTGGACTTTTTCCTTTGGGGTTTCCTTAAGGATCAAGTCTACACAAATAATCCACAGACAATTGATGAATTAAAAAATAACATTCGTGCGGCTATTGGCGAGATTAACTTGCATATGTGTGATAAAGTCATTGAAAATTTAAAAAAAAGAATCGCTGTGTGCAATAGAAGTCACGGTGGACATTTATCCGATATCTTGTTCCACATATAATTTTAGGGTTTCTATTTTATGTTTACGTTAATAAATCGTTGAATTTCTAAATATTTGGAATTTAAATCGCCAAGTTCCTGTTGGGACACCTTATATAAAGGTGGCCATAATTGTCAGGTTTTTTGTCTTATAAATAAAATACGTAATTGGTCTTTAAGATCTTTTAATTTTATTAATTAAAGTAAATATTGCATTAATACACATATTGCTGTGTACTTTGATTTTCAAAGAGGGCTCCAATTATTAAACATGAATCGTCATACACACATATTAGTAGTATTAGCATAGTTTAGACATTTTAAAATGTCCTCAGGGTTTTTGTTTTTAAAAGGAGTTTCTTGCAACTGGCCATCCATTGTAATAAGGAGAGAAATAGTACGACAGCATGTTAAATTTAATATTTATCATTCACAACTTGTAAAAATATACATTAATTTTCAATGTGATCATTATCATTAATTATATTTTTCTTTCATAATAAAATATGGTATGTAAATCTTTATATCTAGTCATATATACGCATATCTACATATCTAAAAATATAACTTTGAAGATCTTTGTTTGATTTTAATAAATCTTCCAAAACACAGTATCAAAATATGTATCACTTTAGACCAGTGAGTCTCATACTCTACAAAATACGAGTACTAAAATATGACACAGTGTTTTTATTTAAAATTGATAGATTGCGAAGTTTATGGATTTTGTAGTTTGATGAAGTGATAATATTTCAAAAGAGAAATGTGTAATTTCATATTCATGTGACGAGACTTTACCCTACCTCATGAGATACTCAATATCACACAGTTTGTTCTATTTAATATTTCAAATATTTAATGAGAGTTTTTATTACGAATACAGAACCCAGATATCCTTAAATGTTCGCGAGACCTCACTCTACTTACAAAAAAGATATCTGTGTTATATCTTCTGCTTTTAAAATAGAAATTAAAATTATTCCCGAACAATCAAATATCTATATTGGCAAGTGATCATACAAATTTGTTTTAATGAACTACAAAGCCTTGAATGTCTTTATTACATTACTGACTTGTCGATTTCATTATTATAAAGATTATCAAATTCCGCATGACATTGATCCATTCCTTTAAAAATAAAATAGGAGATATATATTAATTAATTGAAACTAAATAAGATAATTATTTCCTTTAAAACTAAAAATATGAAAATTCTACTAATGAATTAAATTCTTTACAATATCAATTTTATTTATTACCTTTAAGATGATTTTCATAAAAGTCCCTTCTTCTTCAGAAATTTTCTATATATATGACGTCAATCCTTGTTCAAATATATTTTTCTAAGTTATAATATATTCTTCTAAATGATATTCCATATTTAAAAACTTTCTTTCTTATATTGATTTACGTTTTCTTAATATTTCTTTCTAACAGTGATTGATATTTTAAATACGTTCATATTTTAATTTTTTAAATATTTCTTTTTCCAAAACTGTATGAAATCTCTTTTCTTTCTATTTATTCTGTCCTTCTCTAATATCCAACTTTATGGTGTCTTCTTTATCAATCACGTTACCATTTTTTCTATTTACAGGTCGTATTTTTCTTCTCTTACTACTTAATAGATTATCCTTTCTTATCTTCCACTTGACGTGTTCTCCTACATCGCA
This sequence comes from Melolontha melolontha, assembly GCA_935421215.2. NCBI lineage: Eukaryota > Metazoa > Arthropoda > Insecta > Coleoptera > Scarabaeidae > Melolontha > Melolontha melolontha. The sequence goes on from OW285243.1 coordinate 38,366,278, forward strand.
ACTTTAAACATACCTAGCCTATGGACCTGGACTTAGTTGACAGCTGCATTGTTTACAATATATAAACAAATATAATTATCTCTAATGCATTGACAAAAATCATATTAGACTCTATTTTGCATATTATAAAATCTTTTGAGTTGTTTTTCAGGTATTGATTAAGAAATTTATTATTATTATAGTACTTTAAATATCCTTTTATATACATTGGCAGGTATAGCATTATTTAAATTTTAAGTCATTAATATTTAAAAAAAAAAGTAAAACGTCAAGAAATATAATGATCAATAGAATATTTAACATTCTTTGTTAAATTTATGTCAAATTAGCACGATCTATATTGTTGCATTTTAAAACTTATTAAAGAAAATAACGAGAAGCTCTACATGAAATAAACTTTAAATTTGTTATATCGATGCTCATACAGGGTTAATTCAAAATTTACCTGTTTCAAATTTTTCACTGCTGTTTTAAGCTATATCTAATTTTCCAATTTATTTCGTATAGAAAGAAAGACAGTAATATGTATACGAAAGCTAAAACTACTTTAATGGAATATGTATTATTTTAAGAATTTTAGACTAACTAAGTAACCGAAAGACCATATTATGTGTAAACTTGTAGAAATAAACATTCATGTATTACGCCGGCAATTTGCATTTGGGGGCCTGTCCAGGACTGAGATAATTATGGTCAACTTCGCACAAATACGAAATAATATTGGGTACTTTCATCAATAAAAGTTCATCATAAATAGTCCGGCAGATATCGGCGAGTAAATTTCTATTAAGATAGGCCGCAAAAAATTGGGTTTATTTGGAGGATGTCGTCTTATAAGGGTGGCCGAAAATAACGGGTTTTCGTTTATTGGAATTTCCTTGTAATCGGTTTGTGGAACTTTGTAACTGTCCGTTAACTCAGGTGGCCACTTTAGACAGGTTTTACTGTATTATATTAAATACACTGCGACGTTATAAAAGATTTAAACAGAAAATCGGGAATATTATATTATACAAACATTATAATTTAAAATAGAAAAAAGAATAGCTGAAATCTTCACTTTTTTAATATATAATTGCGAAACCACTCTTGTTTCGCCAGCACAGTGGCTTCATCAAGTACTTACTAGAGCAAGTTATAAACTAAAATCGGTATACATTAAAAATATAAAATGGACAATGTTAGTATTAAATAGTTAATTGACGAAGGAGATACTTGTTGAAACTTCATTATAACGCTAAGAAATAAGTAATTAAACTTCTAAAACAATATTGTTTCGCCATACAATGGCTTCATTCATGATTAATTTTTGAAACTAGAAGTTTAATTACTTATTTCTTAGCGTTATAATGTTAGTATTATTTTACAGCATCTTTAAAATCTAAGAATTTAGACAAATATTGTAGTGAAAATATGTGGACCATCTGGTCAGCCCTATAGTTATACGACGGTTGATCCTTTTGCGCCACACCTGACCTATTTATAAACGAAAACAATTATTTATCTTAACGTGGTATTGTAACCTGTTATGTTACTGAACTAACGCTAGAAATTTACTAGTCTGAGCCTGTTAAAGCGTACCTACAGTAGACGCCTGAGGTCGAAAGAGTTACATATCAGTATTAAAATTAATGGTGTCGAGCAATGAGCGGTGATTAAATCTATACGTTCAAAAGAGATGACCCCCAACTAGGGTGAAGGGGGAAGTCGTGCAAAGGTGTTCTCTTGCATCAGGATAACGCACCCAGTCACAGCTCCGCCATTGCAACAACTGCAACAGCTCAAGCGGGCTTTGAACTAGTTCAACAACCGCCATATTCACCAGATTTGACCCCCAGCAATTACCGACTGTTTCCAAAACTTAAAGGACACTTGCGTTATGAATGATTTCCATCAGATAATGAAGTGAATGTGGGTAAATCAGTGGTTTGACAACCTTTTTTTCGAGAAGCATTAGAAATGCTAGAACATCGATGGGAAATATGCGTTAACTTTAATGGAGGCTATGTTGAAAAATAAAAGTAAGATATTTACCTATTTTTTATTGAGAGGTTGTCAGGGTTGGGATGTGTCATTGCCTGACTGCTGTTGGTGTTTGAAAAAAGACACTAGTAAAGGACAAATGAGAGCTTCTAAAAAAATGAAGTTTCCTTTTGAATGAAAAAATGGAGAAATTTATAATTATTGGCACGTAGTCTTTCTTTAATATATTCATTAATATTTCAGTTAGTTGGACTTGCAGAAACAGTTTTATATTAGCTTTATGTGTTTAATATATTTGTGATATTTCATTGAAAACATAAGCACACTATTCCATTTTATTTGATTTTGTATGAAAGCCTAGTCCGATAGAGGAAAACCAGATTTGAATTTAGAATATTCATATTATCCAGGTGGAAAATTAAAGAAAAGCATGATTTTTTTTTAACTTGTATTATTAAAACTGTTAATTTTTATAACAACGATTTCTGAAAAAAATAGCCTGCTGAAAGAAAACTAGGGCTAGTTTTAGAGCTTACGTCAGGTACGGAATCAGAAAATATCAACAGTTTTCATTCAGCAAAAAGTTGACCTGTGTTATTTATTCCTTATTCATTTGTCAATCTAGGTTTATTAACTATCGTCACTTAAATACATCGTTCCCTGGCTTCGAGTGAACGAAATATCATAAAATTTTTACGAATTATTTAGGAAGGTAAATGCTCCATAAATAAATCTCCCACCAATGAATGATGCTACTAATTTCATTAAAATAGAGTCATTCCGATTATTTTCAGGACAGAGAGTGTATAGACATAAACCGCATCATAATTATCTCTAAAGATACATCCCTATTATTCATCGAAAGTTTATAGGATAGACTCAGTGAGAAGTTGACAAAAGTAATTCGCCATTCGTCGAAGTTCGCATCAATTTTCTTTTATGAATGTGATATGTAAATTAGTATATTTAAACTATTAGTCATGCTACAAGGTCTAGCAAACTATTTGCTCTATTATATTGATTAGTGAGGTGAATACTTTTTGTATATATAAACATATACAGATGTAATATACGAAATAGGAAGCCAATATAATTATCTCAGTAGGTGGCGTCTACCACTGAAGTTTTGATTAATTATTTCTATTTCTAAAACTCTTCTTCATCGAAATACACCGGAAGATAGCATATCAAATTCTATCATAGCATAACGTAAAATATATTAAAAACATTAATTTTTACTGGTGTTAGTTCTATTTTTAGAATTCGTATTTTTCGAAAGGCATAATTAACAGTTTCGTAGGTACATATTCATACGCATTTCGAAAATGAAAAACAATGAATTGTTATACAGTAAATTACACTAGAAAAGTATTTCGATTGTTTAATAATATTACCTTGAAACTGAAATAAAGGCAGAATAATTGGTGGAACAATTACACAAATATATGTATGTATATTACGTTAAATTGTAAATTATTTAGAGTAAATATTTAAACCAAAATTAAAATTTCACAAATCTGCAGAAATCTATAAAGAATTATATCTATACAGGGTGTCCAGAAACTCTCCTGACAAACGAAGACCGGAGTTCCCTCAGATAATTTTAAGACAATTAAACCCAAATTCACCTAGTCCGAAAATGCTTCCTAAGGGAGCTAGAGTTCTTTGAAGATGGCGCCTTGTATTTATTTTTTTTTAATTCCTCCAGAACGCTTCCATTTAGAAAAACAAAAACTGGTATGCTTATTTATCCTCCAGAGATGAATCGATTCCATCAATTGCGAATTTCTAGTACCGGTCATAGGCGTCCGTTTTGGGTAGGTCAACGGTTATTTTAAGACATAACTTTTTTGTCTTTAACTTTTAAGCATTTGTGACACTAGATTATTAAATTTTCAGGTATTCCAGTACTAAAAGGTACTTTTACTTTAAGTCGGTAGGCTACACCGTTTTCTAGAAAAATCGATTTGTAAATTTTTCGTTTTTTCTTCATTAAAGTTCAATTTTTTATTTTTTGCAATAGTTAGCTCTGAACTGCCATCAGAAGTAAAAACTACGTTTTTCATTGTCAAATTGTTGTCGCGAAGTTTATCTTTTCATTTTTTACTTTGTGTTATTCAAACACAACGTTTTCAATTTAAAAAAAAAATGTTTTTTTGCTAATGAGGAATACGCCGATATGCATTTAGTTTATGGCGAAATGAGGTGTAACGCTCGAGCGGCGCAACGTAGATACGCTGAAAAATTTCCCAATCGTCAGCATCCCACTCACTCAACATTTACAGCTCTTCATCAACGATTAAGAGAAACAGGTTCAGTGGTCCCAAAAAATAATGAAACAGGGAGACATAATGATGTAACAGCAGAACATGAAGATGTTATTTTAATGGAAGTTGAGGAAAATCCAGAAATTAGCGTTCGAAGACTATCTGCCATGTACCCCACAATTTCAAAATCTTCCGTAGGAAATATCTTACACAAAGAAAATTTATATCCTTTTCATTTTACAAAGGTGCAATCACTGCTAGAAGGAGATTTTCCTGCTCGCGTAGAATTCGCTAGATGGTTACAAAATCAGAAAAATCAAGATGAAAATTTCTTCAGGAACATTTTGTTTGGTGACGAAGCTACATTCTCAAAAAATGGAATTTTTAATGTACATAATGCACATTATTATTCGTACGTTGGTGACAATCCCCACGTTGTTCAAGAATTTAAGCATCAGCATAGGTTTAGCATAAACGTCTGGATAGGAGTAGTTGACGATTATCTACTTGGAGCTGTGGAATTACCTGCTCGTTTAAATGGTGCTGATTACTTACATTTCCTGCAAAATATTTTACCTGATTTGTTAGATAAGGTGCGTTTAAATATTCGGCAAAACTTATGGTTTCTACAGGACGGCTGTCCGGCCCACTTTAGCAGGAATGTACGAGACTTTCTAGATAATAACTACGAAGACCATTGGATTGGAAGAGCCGGTCCAGTTGCTTGGCCAGCAAGGTCGTCGGATTTGAATCCTTGCGATTATTGTGTTTGGGGATACATAAAAGCATTTGTTTATTCCGTTCCGATACAAAATCGCGCACAACTCTGCCTAAGGATACAAGATGCTTGCAACGAATTTAGAAATAACTTTGGAATTTTTGCAAGAATTCGGCGTTCTCTAAGCAAAAGGGTAAACTTATGCATAGAGACTAATGGTCATCACATCGAGCAACTTTTGTAACAATCTATCTTTGATACTTGTTCTTTTTTTGTTAGTTTCGTTCCATTGTAATAAATAATTTGTTTTTAATTTATTAAATTAATTTTCATCCATGCCTTGATAGTTCAAGCCAACTTCGTCGCTAAAAATAAGTAGGTACATAATAAATTGAACTTTAATGAAGAAAAAACGAAAAATTTACAAATCGATTTTTCTAGAAAACGGTGTATCCTACCGACTTAAAGTAAGAGTACATTTTAGTACTGGAATACCTGAAAATTTAATAATCTAGTGTCACAAATGCTTAAAAGTTAAAGACAAAAAAGTTATGCCTTAAAATAACCGTTGACCTACCCAAAACGGACGCCTATGACCGGTACTAGAAATTCGCAATTGATGGAATCGCTTCATCTCTGGAGGATAAATAAGAATACCAGTTTTTGTTTTTCTAAATAGAAGCGTTCTGGAGGAATTTAAAAAAAAAATAAATACAAGGCGCCATCTTCAAAGAACTCTAGCTCCCTTAGGAAGCATTTTCGGACTAGGTGAATTTGGGTTTAATTGTCTTAAAATTATCAGAGGAATCTCCGGTCTTCGTTTGTCAGGAGAGTTTCTGGACACCCTGTATATCTAAGCGTTTTATCGTACTGTTTCTTTAATTGATTTTTAATAAAATATATTTAAAGCTAAAATTTGAAAACTTTTAGCCGCCTTAATTCTAGGATGCATAACTGGTACAATATCTATTTACACATAAACCGGAGCTCACTAACTCGCCTATTCAAACTTATTATAAAATGCGAAAACACAAATTTATTAAAATAATGTTACATTTAAGAGATCATTTTAGAAAAAAACAAACAAACAAAGTTATTATATAACAAAAATTGTTTGTAGATTAGAAGAATAAGTTTTGCATATTCTTACACCGTGTTTATTACCTATATTATTTTTGCTGTTAGCACATACTATTTTGCTTTTGCGATTTATTCTTGAAGGACATACTGAACATCCTTTTCTCTTGATAGTTTCACTTGTTTGAGCTGCAGGTAGGTCAGAGATATCAATAACTTTTTCATGCACTCCACAATGCTATATAGTATGTTAGGGTAAGTTTCTTTGCTAAATCTTTTAGAAAAGATTCTGTATTTGTGAGTGACACCAGTATTATAATTTGGATGTTCGGGGTATAAATAATAAACGTATTTAGTGCTGCTACATCAATTACATTGAATAAAAATGTCAATTAAAAGAAAGGAATTTGTTTATTTATAAAATTATCTGTCAAGTGTATATTATTTGAATCGTCGAAAAAAGGACTTTTTATAAAGTCATGGCCGACTGTCGTTCCATTAGAAAAAAAAACAAGTTCGTGTTATAACTCAAAAAGTATAGCTCATATGAAAAATTCTGTTACACAGTATTATTAAGCACATAATTACTTATAACTTTCTCCTTCATATATTTTTTCTAAAGTCAATAATAATAGAGATATAGGCGGCGGACAAAATACCAAAAAGAATAATTTACTATATTTCTAGTTAGCCATGCATTTATTCCAAAAAATAAAGAGCTGATTAAATTAAGATTGTAAAACTGCAATTCGTTCCCCATTTAATCGTCTCTCTATATCTGCTAGTGTCTGAGATGCCTATGCTTAACATCGGAAAAACTCACCCTGAATACATATTGCGCAAAAATTATATATTTCCACTTATATGAAATATGGAGTAAATAATTCCTAAAATCCAACCTCTGTGTCAATTATCGTCCTGTAGAGAAGCACTGTACGAAGATTTCTTCTACTTCTTCGAAGTAGAGGTCGCCACAATATGCACCCTGACATGTAGTTTTCTATTCTTCAGAAAAACATAGACACGTTATTTGTTGGTTCTTATTTTCTAAGAATATTATACATTTTTATTTGTACGGGAGCGTATTTTACACAGAGCTCAACATATGCTTTATTTGTGTACGAAGTCATACTTCTTTATGTTGGAACCACTTCTTGAGCTAGTTCGCTTCTTTACTTGGAAACGTTGTTTCTGCTGTTTCTCCGCTTCATTTTAAACCGCTCGCACTTCTATGTTTCAGACTAGTCACTACGTTGGTCCGACGCTGAATGATTTGGGCCGCTCTTTGGGTTGAGCCGCTGCTATTTATAGGATCGCCAACTACACTGATCTTACGCCGTCTAATAATATCTTTCTTCTCCGCTAATTGCAGCCAGACCGAACACAGTCTCTATTAATTATTCTCTGCTGATCTCATCATTGTTATCACCGCATCCATCAATATAGATGTAGGATTCATACAGGGTTCTTTTCCACACATAAATAATGTTCGAAGGTTGTGTTAAAATATGAAAAATAATAAAAAAGCAGTCGCCGTATCATTGTGAAAAATTTTGGAATGAGTTTAATAAACCGAATTTATTAGTAAGATTCAAAATTATTGCATTGCCTAGACCACTGCGGAGGAATATTGCTGAATTATTAGCGGTCATTCATCTTAAAGAGCTAAATATCCAGAAAACTCTTCCTAAAAGGCTTTGATGCAGTTTCCGTGAAAGGGGGGAGGATAGAAATAAAAATGTTGTTGTACCTCTTGTGTGTCGTAAACCTTATTATATTCAGAATAGAACTAAATACTGCCAAAACTGCCAGCATAATGTTTAGGAATCTATCTAAGTAAGGAATCTATATAATAGCTAAAAGAGTAACTTTTATTTTATTTTAATAAATTGTTTATGAAACTATGATCATTTTAGGTTATTTTTTCACATTTTTTGCATAAAAACATATTACCTTTTTGGAAAATTAATGGTTTATAAAACTTGTAAGTGGTTAATTATTAATTTCATCACTTTAATAATACGTAACATGTTGGAGTATGTGGGACCATATTAATTAAAAAATTAGTGTAATGCTTTAGGATTAACATACATACACAATTTTCGGAATATATTTCTTTCCTATTACATAAAAGCTATGGAGGAATTTCTACAAATCTCTAATAAATTCGCTATTGAATCGATATTAAATTCAAATAGTTACTTTGCACTATATCGTTGACAGTGACCAATTGACATACATTCTCTACGTATTAATATTGTTCGAGTTCCTGATTACACATTGTTACTTGAATGAATGTAGTCGTAATTAATCCCGTGATATAAACTAATTGCTGATGGGATAAACGTGTATGGACTTACCTTAATTGAAAGCTAGCTTCTGAGTTACCAAAATACGAAATGTGGCTCTAAAATAGCGAAATTAATGCTGTAAAACTTTTTATTTTAAATTTATACATATTTAATTATTTTCCTCTTTAATATACATCTATCCTCTAACCCTATACCGCTCCATTCGAATTTTCCATTGTGCAAGATAGCGTTGGAAGTCTTCTTCTGTATGCTAGTTCATGAAGCGTGCATTTCATAGCTTTAACGATCTAAAATCTTGTTTCTTTTAATGCAGACATGACCTGGAGAACAGATAAAAGTCACATGGTCCCAGGTCAGGCGAATAGGGCTTTAAGAATGTGATATCATTGGGTAGAAACGTCTTGACAGACAATGTAGTGAGCACTGGTGCGTTGTAAAGATCAAGAGCCCATGACTCTTTTCCACAATTGTTTTTATGACTCAGTTTTAAAGAAGGGTAAACCAATCATATTGAGAGCTGGTGATGTCTTAGAATTAGGAATTAATCAAAGACACGAACCAAAGAGTTGCGATGTCGATGAAATAAATATCATTAAAATATTCCTTGTGAAGAATGCTTTAAAATGATATCCCACAAGAAGCAGTTTAGGATAAGTTTACAATAGTAATTTAAATATGGTTCTTAGAATATGTCAATATTATTAATACTAGGCCGATGTAATTCGACATGTGGCAAAAAATAGTTCGATGATAAATTAACACTAACTAAGAAATAATTAGAATAGAAGTCGTGCGTAATTAATCAATATTTAAATTAAAATGAAATGTACCTATGATTTACTAAAATCTAATTTTCAAAAAAATTCACACGCAATTACGACAGAGGATATTCCAAAAGCAATGTAATATTTAAGTGTTAAGGTCTAAGGTCCATTACTGGGTGCTATAATATTACCCTTTGTTCAGGCTTTTTGGGGTTTAAGTAGTAAAAGTTAAGAAATTTTCTCAAAACTTATGTAACAGGTGTTATGAGTTGACCGTTCGGTCCAGGTAGATTTCGAAGGGTCGATTAGTTAGTACAATACAAAGGAATGGCTTTCTCTTTGCAAAATATGAACTATATATAAAATGGCTAAAACTTTGAATATTTTAAATGCGATATATATTTGTATGGAAATATAATTTAAAATTTAAATTAAAAAAGTATTAATATATGCGAAATGAAACATTATCTACAGATCTTAAAAAATGCACACATTAATGTTGACATCATCCTACGATGGATTTTTCTCATCTGTCCATAAAATGTTTTTTTTTTAAATTATATCATTGTTTTAATGTTCGAGTACTGGAATATGGGATTGTTCCTATTAATTATCAAACAATGGACTAATTCTATAACATTAGCATTAAATATACGAGCTGGGAATAATACTAGTATAAAAACGATAATTATAACATGTCAAAACAATATCGAAATACATCGAGTGGGTTTAAGATTGAAAAATTTACATAATAAGGACAAAAGAATTTCTTAAAACACACAGTCACGTGCAAGAGACCGATAGCGCACGGTAACTTTCGTAACTCTCTTTGCTCTTGGCTAGGTCGTATTGCATGTCTAGGCATGGCGAGTATTAAACATCGAATGCGCCCATATACGGCCGTCCGTTGTTGTACTCGTTCCATGTGCAAATGGCCAGATTTGAAATTGTAACTAAATGGATTTTTCTACAGACAGTTTATGACGACCGGTATTAACTCGAAATAATGTTTTATTCAAGAATACCGTCGATAATGATACTTTACGAGGTAGCTTAGGACTTTTGTGGGCGTACTCTCGACAAACATAAGCGAAATATGTGCTGAAGTGGATCTAATAATGCGCACACTAACAAATTAACACCGTCTCATACTATTAGTATAATGTAAAGGCACGACCCGCCGGTTTGCTGAGATTTATGCAGTCGTGTATTCATTAAAAAGTAATTTAAAATATTTTTAGTTGAAGATAGATTACATATGTTTCTTCGTATAACTTGAAAAAAATATTAACATGGAGTTGAGGAAGTGAATATATTTCATAGTTTTTTAAAAGCACTTAAATACTAGTAATTAACGCTTACAACTATTAATTTGCAAAATTAAATTGGATATAATTATTTATTTAATAATAAGTGGTTTATTCTCAGAATATGTATAGCATGTGAGGACAAACTGTTCAGGAAAAAAAAGATCTTTTGGTTCTACTGAATGTAGATACAAACGAACTTCTATTTAGAGAAGTCGCAAAATCATCGCAAAAAAATCGTTAAATAGAAACTTGGCTATATACAATGTAACGTATTGAAATCTGACCTAGTTCATTTTTAGTTATTTAATACGATATTTTTGACCGGGCCTGTCTGTATATCTTCGATTTTCGATTATACATTGTAAATTTCGATATTTAAAAATGGTTTTCTTGTGCTGATATTTATCCTATTGTAAGTTTAAATTAGAAGTTTCATCCTAGTAATTTTTCTAGTAGTATTTAAAATTAAATTTAAAATTGACTATATATTTGTACGTCGGGGTAGCCAACTTCGGTCTCAGTATTCTTTGGTTCATAGTTTGCGTGTGTGAGGCGTTGAAATTCGCAATAATATGATCGAGTTCGTCAATGTTTTGCAATTAGTTTTTAATGGGGTTAGGATAAAACATGTTTAATGTGAATATTTTTCTTAAAATTAATGAGAATATTTTACGGCTTGTCTGTAGCAAATTCAGTTAGAATTTTTCTTAGTATTGTCATTTAAGGTCTTCTTTGGTATTGTAACGATAGCATCATCTCGTGCTCATTCTTTTTACATTAGGGTTTTTGATTAAAAATTCATTAATTCGTGCGTACTTAATTGATACTCTTCGACAGTTACATTCCTAATTTTATTGTTTTAATTTTGATGTAGCGAAATAATTTTCTAAATATATATTTCATTACTAACTTCTTCTATACAGTGTCTGCCCCTATCAGTTAGTTTGTTTAAGACCTACTTACCTTTTCATATAAAAGGTCGAGTTGAGAAATTCCCGCCCTATCCTTGCTGTTGAGTTCCATCGAGAATCCGTTGTACTGACGATGTATTGTGTGATTGGTATTGACTTCTTTTAAGTAATTTTATTACTCGCTATGCGGCTTTTGTGGCATTATAAATTATACGTCTGATGGTAATTTCGTATACGGAAACACCGTTTTTGAGATCTGGTTCCATGAGACTAGTGTTCATATGGAGCACGTGGTTAACCCTATATTATTAGGTGAGTTTTTTTACACAATGTTCTTGTGTAAAGGCATTATGTTTTTCATTACAATTTTGTTTCTTACATGAGTTTTTTTTCCTTTTGGAATTTATCAGGGTTCTAGGAGAGGCTAGAGGTTAAATTTCCTAATAGAGGATACGTTTTCTAGTAGAGGCTGTTTTTTCAAGTACTTGGTACTTTTGCTAGCACAAGATTCCTTCTACAAGCACGTGGGGTGTCTTTTCAAGCACGTGGTTTATTTTTGCAGCCAGTAGGGTTAGTTTCAGGAGTATGGTGACCGTTATTCCCAAGACATTATTTTGATCGAAATATTAAGGTATTGATCGTTCTAGAACTTACCAGGTATGAACTGCGACAGTCCAAAAGTTAACTTCCTACTACAGAATTGCTATTGTCTATTGTGTAAGCTTATTGTAAATTTAGAGTCATTCTATTCAATTTTTTTCATATTTCATTTAGTAAAATTTAAGTAAGCGATACCCTTAATTTAATAGAGGGTACTCGATTTTGACTTGTGAATTATTATTCGTAATCTTACAAAAACTTTGTAAAGCTTAATAGTTAATTATAACTTGTAAATGATTGAGTAGTGTCAATTTTTCTATCATGATTGGTTTGCTTCATTTTTTTTGTTTATTACAATTTTTAAATTGTAGAGTGATTTGTTTTTCTTTCTGATATATTATAAACTAATTAGTATACTCAATGTACAAGAACCTCCATGTGAGATTTATCAAAACATCTTTGGATAAATGAAAAGAATCCAACTTTTGAAGATTTTTCTAATTGTTTTCTTCGATAACATCATATGTCCACACTCTTCAAAATATGGAAACATATTCACGCAAATTGATGGAAATTTTGTCTGCGGGATTGTTTTTTCAGTTTCTTTAATATTGTTGTTCAATATCCGCTTGTGATAATGAAATTTTATATTTTTTATAATGCCTTGGTCCATAGGCTGCAGCTTCCATGTTATATTTGGCGGAAAAATATATTTATGCTTTTTAGCTTAGGTTGCAAAATGTGAGAATGTGCAGGGCAATTATCAATGACAAGTGCTATTTTTTTATCTTGCTTTGTTATTGATTTGTCTAGTTTTATCAACAATTGTTCAAAAACCTCAATTATTCTTACTACTTATTTGACCAATTTCAGGTCTGTTGTTTTAACGCAATGTGAGTTTTGTCTTCGCTTTCCTCATCGTCCGATATCATTTGCGCAAACAACTAAGCGTATGGCTGATCGTCTCGTACAATCTAGGTCCGTTAGCTGCTATGGTCTGAACATCTGAGAGAGCCTACAGACATCGACAAGACAACTATGCACACAATTTGGCATCTCCAGACGTTTGTTGTGTCGAATTTTGGTGAAAGAAATGAAGAGTTCTCTTACAAAGTACAAATCGTTTACGATTTGCTGCCTGCTGGCCGTCAAGTGAGGTTTGCTTACTCCCATGCTGTGTCAAATCTGGTGTAAGAAGAGAATAATGTATTCAAAATCATAATGAGCGACGAACTCCATTTCTACTTAAGTGGTTATGTGAATAAACAATACTTACGTTTCTGGGTTTCTGTGTTTCTGGGAGCACGGAGAATTCACATGAAATGCACGAAGAGCCATTGCATCCCCTCAAAGTGAATGTATGGTGCGACATTTGCAGTGAAACAGTGATTGGCCCTTATTTTTTTGAGAACGCCAACCGCACCATCGTAACCGTAACTGGTCAGCACTACAGAATGATGTTAAACGGGTTCTTCTTTTTGCCGCTAGTTGCTGAATTGAGTCTCAAGCATTGTTGGCTCAAGATGGAGCAATCGCTAAGACATTTCGTGCTACGATGGAGGTTTTTGAAACAATAATTTCTGAGTCATGCGATAGCCGTTTTGGCAAATTGAACTAACCGGCCAGATTGCTGGGTCTGATGGCGTTAGTCTTCTTCCTTTGGGGCTTTTTGAAATACTGCGTTTATCACAAGTAATCACAAACCTTGCAAGTCTTGAAAGCCAACATTCAAGAAGAAATCACCAATTTGGAACCAGATATTTTGAATTGTTTGTCGCAAAACAATTCAAAATGCCGTAAAACGAGCACAAATATGCACCAACCAACATAATTTTTTAAATTTAATTTCATCAATTTTAAACCTTCAAATAAACGTTCTATGAAAACAGAGCCCAATTTCTTCATTTCTAACAAAATGGCAGCCAACTTACTTTATGACATTACTTTTGTCCCACCTTATAAGAGGAATGTCTCACAAGTAATGAAAATGATATTTACGCTCAATCTGGTAACACCGCATCTGGTTCCAACATTGACATATATTTCTTTGAAAACGAAGCATACTTATGATGCTATTCATTTCTCGTTCCTGAGTTACGACCAAAGGATTTTGCAGATATCGTGCAGTTCCAGCTGGAGACACTACTCGCAGCTTTCAGGGTATTCAATGAATAAAAAAGAGAGATGCTTGAAGTTCGGGTGATCTTACGCCGCGGGCAAGGTAAATGACCTCCAAGATCGTCTGACCTTATTTGCTGGTGATAACTTTCTCTATGAGCATCTCAAGAAGAACGGTGAATTTGAAGCAAAACATTAGGACCAAAGTTGCAAAAATATCACCGAAAATTTTGGAGTGAGTAATGCGAAGTCTCGCATTGAAAACAGAAAGTTCAGCAGCATTTATAGATATGACCCAAGCATTCGTTAAGGCTTGGCAGCCTGGCCATAAAATAACAGAAAAGCTATTTCCTTATCCACAGTGCTTACTATTTAAATCCTACCTAACTAATAGATTCTTCTTCATTAAACAAAACAACGAATTTTCAAGCCTGCATCCTATTCCATCTGGAGTTCCTCAAGGTAGCGTCCTTGGACCGGAACTGTGTTTTCGCTGGAAAAGTTTACAAGCTGTTACAACAAACACAAATTATTAATGAATTGTCAGATTGTCGCACTACTGGAGTTGGAAAAAAAACATTTCGGCTCTCTCTAAGAATGTGCTGCCTCTCACGGACACTATCCGAAGAGTAAAATTTTTGAAAAGTAATTGGTGCAAGTGAAATTTTTTGAGATATAGCTGTAAGTCTGAAATAAAATACTGGGTTGTTCAAAAAGATGTCACCACTTACATGGGATTTACTTCTGTTTTAATAACAAGATAACATACTATGTATACAAGTCCAAGTGAACCTAATGCACTGATTCGACCGGTACTCCTTGGTTCTCTATGTATGTATGAAGTGTTTTCACCATACAGGCCATACGTTCACACATTTCCGCAGGCATATAGCGGACAACCGTTGTTATGCGTTCTTTAATGTAATTAATATCAGTAGATTTTGTAGCATACACGCGTTCTTTCACAATCCCCACAGTCTGGTGATATGCTGGCCACGCTAATGGACCTGCTCGTCCAATCTGTCGTCTACCAAATGTTTCATCCAGGCAATGCGTTAAGGAATAATGCGGTGGCGCATCACCTTGCTGAAAGTAAGCAGATATTATGATACGGAGGGGAAGGTTGTCTACAAAAATATTCCACAACAAATCTAGGTAAGAATCTACCATTACAGTTTGGTCTTTAAGAAAATATGGATCGAGTACTCCAAACTTCGAAATGCCTCACCATACATTAAGTTCGAGTGAGAGGTTCGAGTGTGCTCTCTTAGATCATTTGAATTGTCTGTAGTCCAAATGAAGCAAACGTGCTTATTCACGTTGCCGCTGATATGAATTGAAGCTTCATCCAACATAAAGAACACAACTTTTATGTGCTCCATTTCTAATACTTCAGTAGGTCGTACACGAGCTTCATTCACAGATCGAGATGAAGCATTCTTCAAACACTAGTCCACGCGATTCCAGTTTCCAATGTTAATCTTGTGCTTGACGTTCCTGGGCTTCCTGTCATTGTGCCTTGAACATTTATGATGTCTTCTTCTTCTTGTTCTGCTTTGGGTTGGACGCCAACACGTCCAGGCACTTGAACACACTGCTCTTTGTACTACCCCCAACATATTTCTCAGTTCCACTCTGTTAGACTTGTGTCTTCGATAAAAGCCACTATCCTCCTCAGGGGAAGTTTGAGTACCCTCGTAGGATCCAATAGATCTCTTCCGAAATGTTTCTGTCTGAGTCCCTTCAGTTCCTCACACGTGCATATTACATGAAGGCTAACTTCCTCCTGATTTTCACATCTCCTATGCCAAGGCTCGCTAACCAAGCCTATCCTGTACATATGCTTCCTTAATGGACAATATCCGGTAATTATTTTAATTTCTTTTTTGTTACTTTCGAATTAGGTTGGCTAAAAACCCCCCGTTCAACTCCTTCAGTAGTGTTTTAGTATAGAATTGACCTTCTGTTAACCTCCATTCCTTTTTATGTTCTCTTTCTAGCTATAACCAGATATCCCAGTTAGCGGAATCCTTAGCGATTCCACATACAGGTTCTGGTCCTATGAATTTCCTAATAGTATCTTCCTTGGCCAGTTCGTCTCATTGCCTTTAATTACATCATGTCCTGGCACACATATCGGCGACACAGCATCGTCTTGCGCCCGTTTATTGAAGACCTGTTCGTAATATTTCACCAGTTTAGATCTAATACATTGGTTCATAATGGCTCTAATAGCCGCCTGACTACCAGTCATTATGGTGAATTATATGTTTGCGCAGCCGACTTCCCGAATTTCCTCGGCACAGGCTGCGACTGCAAACAATTCGGTCTGGAAAAACGTCGTATGTTTTCCAAAATATATCGACATCTTTCTTCCAGAGCACTTTCCGCATATGCATGCACCTGTTCCCTGATTGGATTGTGACCTATCCGTGTACCCGATGCCGGCACCACAATTGCTCGAGCGACTTTTTGCCTGTTCCCTAGTCGGTATAAATCTGTTCAGCTTAGCTCTAAACATAATCTCAGGTGCCATCATTTGAAATATCAGCTCTTCCAGTATAGTTCCTGTGATATCTTTATGTCCCAAGAACTATACTGGAAGAGCCGACATTTCAAATGCCGGCGGACAGTATGGCACTTGAGATTATATTTACAGCTAAGCCGAATATATTTATACAGGCCATTTATGATATCTTCCGTTAGAATCCCAGTTTCCATTTCAAATGCCGTCGGACAGTATGGCACTTGAGATTATATTTACAGCTAAGCCGAATATATTTATACCGGCCATTTATGATATCTTCCGTTAGAATACTTCTGGGACGTCAACTGTTTCCTTTACAGTCATTTGTCAGAGAGTCTATGTGCACAAATTTCTCATGCAGTCGACGGATAGTCAAAAAGCTTGGAGGATCCTACTAAAATCATTGCTGAAATTTTTGCTTTACTGCTGAGGGCGACCTAAACATTTCCATCCAAGGTGCTGCGTTCCTTCTCTCTTCGAAAGTAAGTCGTGTGGCCATATTTGGTCTGCAACAATATAAAATTGAAAATTATGTAATGTTAGTGGTACCTAACATCTTTTTGGACAACCCAGTACTTTTTTGTATCAGGTTATTATTTAATTTGAAATTAGTCAGGTTTCTCTGCCGGATCCTGTGTTAATGGCAGTATCAAATCCATCGTTATATCGACGTCAGGTCTCCACAATTCCGTGGGGATAATGCCATACCAGGGTTTTGTGGTTACGTGCGTGTTTAATTATTAATTATTAATACTTTACGCGGTAGGTATATGAATTAGAATTGAATAATTAGGACGAAGGAACGAGAAAAAGCTATTATGAAAGCAATGGTAATGTTTAGTTATGTTTTTTTTTCTAAAAAAATAAACTAAAGCACCGCTTATTACCTTTAAATATATTTTTTAATATATCTACTTTCTTCAACTTAACGTTCTAGAGAAAGAGTACAAAAAAAACAAGAAACTAAATAAAAGGAAGGCGCACCGAGTTGTAAATTCAACTGCACGGATTAAAAGTTATTTTCAACAAAAGACACTGTCCGTGGAACGGCACGACCCCCTACGATCTTAATTACGGAGCACAATTATTGTCGAGTTCGTTTTTTATGCGTCCGCAACAGTCACAATGTGTCTCAGAAATAAGTAAATATTACAATGAACGCCACCTGTCGGCAACCATTCGTCATTAATAGCAGAATGTGGCGGCGGCCTCCTCTGATGACACTCCCGAGCTAATATCGGTAATTTAAATGTTAGAAACTATTAATTCAACCATCGTGACTGGATAGTATAAATTTCGTAATTGAACTTTGTCCATATTACTCTAGCTTGGAGTATTGACGGTGATCATTTTTATTTAAGAAAGGAGTTAATGGGATTCATTTCTAGGTCGCTGGAAAAAAAAGAAATAAGGACTAACTGTAACAATAACTATTCTTTATGAAACTTAAGAGCGCCACTGCATGATTTCTATTTAATCTTAAATGTAATTCTGTATACCTTTATTGAATCTTCAAGGTCAAAGTCATTTTTATTATAAATATGTGTTTGTGGTAAAATAATTCTATAAAAGTCAATATAAAAATAAATAATTGCTTCAAAGAAATAATTACATAAAAATAACTAATATTTCTAATTTTATTCGTGTTATCTTTGTTCCTTTCTTCGTCAATTATTTTTAATATTTATATATAGCAAACGCCAATTAAGTTGGCGTGAGAAGGGGTAAGCTCGCGCAGGAGTAGAAGTAGTGGCGAGATTTGTATTTGGTTTTACATCAAATGTCAGATAATTCTAACCTCTGAGCGTGCATCACTTTATGATTCCCTAGCAAAGACATCATGTACCGTTAAACGTCAATGACAAATGTATTCTGACAATTACTTGAGCAGTGGAGGTGGACGTTTTTAAAAACGGCTTCTGCGCACACCCTCCTCGCGCCAACTTAATTGACGCTTGCTATGTATATACCGCCTGATTCTGAGCAAACGCAACGATCCGAACGTATGAATATTTCTCCCGCTTCGAATACAATTCCCCTGAACGCGTTAGGCCAATCACAAAACAGTCTGTTGCTAAACCCCCTCCTCGCGCCAACTTAATTGGCTCTTGCTATCTGTATGACATCGATGTTAAGCCAATTACAAAACAGTCTGTTGCTAAACCCCCTCCTCGCACCAACTTAATTGGCGCTTGCTATATGTATGACATCGATGTTGACGCGCCTACAGCATTCAGGGGAATTGTATTCGAAGCGGGAGAAATATTCATACATTCGGGTCGTTGCGTTTGCTCAGAATTAGGTGGTATACAAATTCAGCCTGCGTATATTTGCGTTCGTAATATTCAAATAGTTTGTCGATTGACTTGAAATTTTGATTCGAATACGCGAGTGTTTTTATAGTAAAATTATTTATTTTAAATGGTGCGACAAAAATCTTCACGCGCCGGTGAAATCTACGGTGCGCATCGACATAAGTAGGGTAAAAAGCGTAAAAAAAAAACAAGAAGCTGGGTTAAAAAAAAGTAGTAATTATTATTGATTGTGGACGTACACGATATGAACAAAATCATTCTAAACAGAATTGCAGCTGAAAGTGGCATAAAAATCCATTGACTCCATGATGAACCAAAGTGAAGTAGTGAACTTACCAACGGAATCCTCTCGATGTCCCGGACTACCGTCACACATTCTGAAATTGAAAATTGAAGTACCAATTATAGGACTCCGAAACATCAGTCAGTCAAATTTATGCAATGGCACACGACTAGTAGTTAAAAAATTGACGAACAATCTAATTGAGCCCACAATTCTAATTGGACCTCATAAAGGTGATGACGTACTAGTTCCACGAATACCATACATTCCGACCGACATGGCGTCCAATTTCAAACAACTTCAATTTCCAATACGCATTGCATTCGCTGGGACTATCAATAAAGCGCAAGGGCAGTCTTTGTAAGTGTTCCGTTTGAATTTAGAGAACGATTGCTTCTCTCGTGGGCAATTATACGCGCATGCTCAAGAATCGGTAAACTGCCTGATCGTTGTATTTTTGCAGAGAACGGACAAACAAAAAATGTAGCCAATCTACTATCTTTACAATAAAAAATATTTTTTGTGAAAAACACCTTTTTTTTCTTCTTTTCCTTTCATTCCACATAGCCACAGCAACGAAAGGCAGAGTATTGAAGTGAATTATGTGTTTTCTCGGTTAATCTATGTTCGCTATAATACTTTTAATTACTTTCCCATACATTTCATATCAGGTTAGGTAATATATGATACACGAATGGAAAAAAGTGACGAGTACACCCTGTATAATCTGAAAGTGTCAAGATAAATGCGTAGATTTAGCGGAGCATTAGGGCTTCTTCTAGACGAGTTTGCGCAGCAAGTTTTGACATTTTCTTTAACTGCATTTTTTATTGAATGCCTCCGAGAGCTACAATATGTTGCCTCCATGGAGAAAGATGCGGGGAGGGAGACACCGGTTATTGTTAGTGTGGCGAAAGCGGGTAGTTGTAGTCGTACTTTGTGCGTGATGGAAGGCCGTTCGCGTTATCTGAGTGAGTTTGAGCGAGGAATGGTTGTGGGGATGCACATAACAAGAGTATCCTCCCATGATATTGCGCGCCGTCTCGAGCGGTCATTATCGGCAGTGCAGCGGGCATGGCGAGAATGGATTGAGCAAGGACGTACGTGCCTTCAGCCGCGAGCGGGACGGCCTCGCGCAAGCGCAGCACGTGAGGTTCGCGCCCTTTTGCACAGCGCTTTAGCGTCGCGTACGTCTTCCTCAAGGCAACTTGGAGCCGTTTGGCCACCAGAAAGGGAAGGCGTACACACTACGGGAACTGCACGGGGGCGTTTGCTAGAAAGTGGACTGCGAGCGAGCGCGCTGTGCATTGCAGCGGATTCCCCTGATTCGCGAGCACCGCCGTTCACGGCGCCAGTGGTAGAGGCTAGACATCAGTGGGTTGTTGAGTGGAGGCACATTTTTCTTTCCGACGAATCAAGATTCGAATTGAGCACCGGTGCCGCGCGAATTTTGGTTCGTCGGAGACGTGGTGAGCGTCACCTCGAGGAGTGCATCCAACCACGCCCTATCCACCGCCAGCAGGGCATTATGGTATGGGGTGCCTTTACACATGCTGGACGTACACGTCTGCTGCGTATACAGCATACGATGACGCCTCGACGCTACGTAGATGAGGTGCTACGGCCCGTTGAGCTTCCCTGCGTTCGACGGCGCCCACGTCTTCTATACATGCACGACAACGCCCGACCGCACACTGCACGTGTTGCCAAGACCTTTGTGGAAGAGAACCATATACGGATGCTTCCATGGCCGGCACGTTCCCCGGACTTCAACATTATCCAGCTCCCCCGGGTAACGTTGAGGAGCTAGCTATGGAGACGAGTTGAACCAGCATGGTTGGACATCCCTCCCGCTACCATACAACGACTTATTGACTCCATGCCTCGTGGTGTAGCGATGGTACGCGCCGCTCGCGGGCGATATTCCCGCTATTAATCCATCCCTTCCCAGCAGGGCTGCGCCGCTCTCCAGATGAATGTAAGTTATGCAATTTAGTACTACTTCCATACCAAATTTCATTGTGTTAGAACCACTTCTTCAGATTATACAGGGTGTGCTCGTCACTTTTTTCCAACAGTGTATTATTAAAAAGGCTTCTGTTTTATACAAAATTTGGCGAAGTTTTACCAACTCAAGGATGTTTCAAATTACTTTGTTATATAACATAACCTTAAATTCACTAGTAAGTGATACCAACTTAAATTTTATTACACCGTGTATCTAACAGAAATTATTATCTGACTATGTACATACAAGACATAAACACCATACAATTTAACTTTTACGGCTTCGCTATTATTCCTTTAAAATTTACCCTTTAAACTTTCCCACTCCCTAAAACCGCAAACGCAAACGAATTGACTTGGTAGGAGAAAATTGTATTACCGCAAACGTTCGACCGCATGAAAAGGAAAAGTCGAACAACAATTCAATAAAATGCAGAATAACATTCTCTACTTTATTAACGTGGGGTCAAACCCCTGTCTCGTAGATTCCAATACTGTCCTGGACAAACATATATGATGTCACCAATTCAGGGGCAGCTTGTCCCAATACAAGCTACGAGAGCGGAAATTTACTGCGACTCTGGTGTAGACTGAATATTTCCTATTCACGAAGCATACAATGGAAAACTTACGAAAAATAAAGTAACTGTAACCGTTTCCTTTCCTTAATATACATACTTAAAACTATATTTTGATTATTCATTATC
Source organism: Melolontha melolontha (assembly GCA_935421215.2). Taxonomy (NCBI): domain Eukaryota; kingdom Metazoa; phylum Arthropoda; class Insecta; order Coleoptera; family Scarabaeidae; genus Melolontha; species Melolontha melolontha. The sequence continues at coordinate 38,388,177 of OW285243.1, forward strand.
TGAATGTATTTTTAAATTCGATTTAGGAAATATTGAACGACACGATAAATCAGAAAGGTTACATCATACGAATAAAACGATCGCACGGACACATGAGATCGGTATTTCTTTTATCACCTTTATCTACCATAATACAGGTTTATATCCTGGATGCGTATTCCGACAACTAAGTTGACATCATAAGTAGTAGAACAAGTATTACGCTCGAAGCCCTAGCACATGAAACATTGTAAACAGGTCCTCAATAGACTGACACAGACAACACTGTGTCACTGGTATAGGTGCGAGGACATGGGCAGATTAAAAGCAATGAGATAACCGACGAACTGGCTAAGCAAATTTCCAAGAGGAACTTTATTGGACCAGAACCTATACGTGGAATCGCTAAGTTATAAAAGTTGTTAAAATGATGAGCAAATGCATTAACTATTGATTCAGGATACTCAACACTGACTTCCGGGAACTGTATTCTACCTGGAATACGACTTCCCTTTCCTCTCCTCAATATAAGACCAAAATTGTCTTAGTTCGTTTCTAAGCTAATTTTCAGTTTTTGCAAGATCAGTCCTTGTCAGCTCTCAAATACTTGAACTAGGTACTATTAAAATGCATAAAGTATTTATACTTTAATTCATTTTAAGTTATAAATTATTTCGGGTGTAAACCATTTAAGAAAACGTCTAGGGCGATTCACATAAGTTGCAACATATTTTTCGAAGACCGAATACAGAGCATTGTAGAAAGCATTACATATGGTATCAACATCTGAGATATTGTCCAAATAGTTCAAATTAAGACAAAACAGCGCATTATGCAATTGACGTGTTAATAATTACGGTAGCAATACATATGAGTGTGTAATATATTTGAAAACCTGATTTCAATATTGTACAGAAGCTTCAAGTTTACGTTCAGTAATCTCATCAATAAAACCTAGCTATTTATATAATAGCAGACAAGCGTAATATCTTTTGTTTACATTAAAGGAATTGTAATAATTATCTTGCGTGATGCGAAGGAAGATATATAAAAGGACAGGTGCAATTTAAATGTAATATTCTTCATTTTACTTGTGTATAGTTTATTGAAAGTAGTCGTGGTACATACATCTTTGAGAACTTTAAAAATTTATTGTACATTCGATGCAGCTGGACTCTGCTGGTTTAAAGACAATTATATCATTACTTCATAATTATAATAGTCATGTAAATTATTTGAAATTAATACCTGGATAATTTACTTATTACTTTTAATCAAAAGAGAAAGAAATTTATTCAACTAAATATAGAGACGATTAGGTTTTAGTTTAGTTGTTTATGGTGGTGGCGTGAAATGATCAATAAAATAAATGTTCTTCTTTCGGTTTCTCGCCTTGTCTTCTTGGACTTATGAAGTGGTATTTAACCAATAGAATTAATTACGTTTTTTATAATTGTTACTTATCTCATTCTTTTATATCTACTTCTGGGGTTCCTCAAGGTTTCAATCTAGTGCCTTTCTTATTCTTACCTTTTACAAATGATTTACTTGCAAGTCTGTCTTCTAATGCCATAAGTTATGCTGACAATATCAAAATCTTTAGTGTAATGTCAAGTGATGCTAATGTCAAACTTTTGCAAGAAAGTATTGATTATTCCCTTAATTGGTCTACTCCCAATCACTTGCCGTTGAATATAAATAAATGCTTTGTTATGTCTTTTACCAGGAAATTAACACCTGTCCCTTCTTTATTCTATGAACGGTCATGTGCTTTCGAGAGCTGCATCTGTGAGGGATCTTGGAATAGCATTTGATCACTGGTTAATCCTCTTCTTAAACAATCTTCACGTGCAAAACATGTGCCTTTCAGCGAGTAAAACTTTAGGTTTTACGATTTATTAAATACTTCAATAACGTCGAACCCCTCAAAACGTTATATTTTATAATACAAAGGTATTTTTAATAATATAAAATATTATTAAAAATCTGGTGTGAAGAACACAAATGCAGGTTCACTATTAATATTTTTTGTGAACGTGTCCGAATATATCCTATCCCCAGAGACGTAGTTACGTATTTCACCTTTCTACAGGCTCATCGGTACGCACCTGCTGTTTATTTTATGTAATATTTTATATTATTAAAAATACATTATTATTATACAAAACTGGTGGGGTTTACCTACTCATGTATGTTTCAATTATTCTGATACGTTATATTTTATGTTCGTTGTAAGCTTGAGTACGGTTCTGTTATTTGGTATCTCTTCTACGATGCTTAGAATGTTGCTGTAAGAGAATTCAGCGTCGATTTTGAAAATGCTGTGAAATGCTTGTCTTTCTGGGTTTGTTTAAATAAAACTAACGGTAATTAAAAACACTGTACTAATAATTACAATACACCAAAAACAATTAATAACCAATAACAGCAATAACAGTATTTCGATTTACAATATTTATTTCACATTTATATACTAATATTTTAACACCACGATCACATGGTCTTAGAGTGTTCTTACGCGAAACTCAAATATACAGGTGTCTCCAAAAACCGATACGACGTCATATTTTTTCTTGAATATAAACACCCATTTTTTATTACAGAATTAGAAAGTGCAGATTTTTTTACATACGACAAAGTAATTTTGGATGATGTTTACATAATGAAATTTTGAAGTAATATTATCGTAAACGTTAAAAATTAAACATAATCTAAATATAAACAATCTAAATTAAATGACCGAATTGAGCACCGTTAACAATCAGACAATGGTCAAAGCGATTAAGAAATTCTTTTTGAACGTTGTCGATCGCATCTGCGGTTTTTTTTCTAATTTCTAATAATAAGCGCGAACAGGTAAACTGTAGTGTGGCGGCGCTCTATCTTTAGAAGATTTAAAAGCACGAATACGCCAAAAAATTAAACAAAAAATAGTTATGGTTTGTGTTAAAAACTCTATACCGCTTCAACGCAGGTAACTCTAAAAATGTATACAACATTGTGATTGATTATAAACCTTGTAATTATAGAAAATAAACGCCAGTTCCTTATGTGGGTATTCAAAGGTGAAGGAAATCCGGTAAAAGTTATCCGTTCTCGAAGTGTCTCCAAAAAGATGGTCGCGCCATTTGTCTCGAAAGCTGGTAGTGTAGCAACAATTTCTCTAGCAGATCGAAGAACTATTCCGACTCGTGTACAACCATTTGTTTTCCGTAAGTTGTCGTTCAGCTCCGAGAAGCTAACCCACGACGACGAATCATCCTTCATAACTACAACGTAAGTTCGCACACAGCTCGCAAGGCAATTGAATTTTTACGCAACAAAATGTCGAATTCCTAGACCATCCTTCGTACAGTCCCAACCTAAGTCCCAACGAGTTTTTTACCTTTACGAAAATCAAGGCCGGACTGCGTGGTCAAAGATTGCAGTCATCAGAAGGAGCAGTCGATGAATTCAAAAACGAAATTTTGACTGTACCAACAAACAAGTAGAATAACTGCTTCCAGAGTTGATTCGAGGTCATGCAAAAGTGCATAAATCTTCTTGGAGAATACTTCGAAAAAGTCTTTAAAAGATATCTACTGTTTTATTCCAGCTCTATATACAAAATATAAAAGATAACGATAGTATTTGGTATTAATGACTCTTTTTGCAAGCCAGGATGACGATATTTCATTATCTGCTGCTTGTTTTCGAACTGATAATGATGAGCCCAAGATTCGTCCGCGATGGTGATGTTGATTTACCTTACGTAGTTATTGTTTAAAACGCTCTTGACAAATGTTTTTTTCTTTGTTCTTTCATGACATCCGTCAATTGTCGCGCGACCCATCTAGCGAAAATTTCACTGTAATTGAACGTTCTACGGGCAAATCGCAAAAATTAAAATCACAAAACTGGCTTCGGCAACTTTTCGATATTGGGTAGAGTTCCAAGGACTTACATTTGTGGGAAGGTTGATAATAAAAATACAACTCAACCAGCAAGTACCCAGGTTAAAGTCAATGAATATGGCGGAGTTTTAGGAAACATTGTTGTTAGACTGACTTCAAAAATCTATAGAAAGTGTGCCATCGCAAATTAGTCTTATACGTCACACGGCTAACGTAGAGGCTGTAACGCACCCACAATGTGAAGTATCAAAACAAGACGAGGAAACTACTTCTGTGAATCAATACTCGCACAAATAAGTAATATTATAACAGTATTTATTGGAAATGTTTTCCCTCCAAATTAATCTAAAATATACAATACATAAGCAAATATATTAACGGCCCAGGTATATATCCGACAGGAGTTATATAAGTAATATTGTAGCTTTTACGTGCCTGATGGGTGGATAAAGACTGTCGGAGATCGCCGCGATCGTACATACAAAACTATACAGAAATAAATGCGAAACAGAGGGTTATTAAAATTGATGGAAAAACCGTTATATACAATATTACCACAAAATATTAAGATTAATCATTAATTATTAAATGTAAAAGTTGTAATATACAATATTGACCACAAAGTGTTAAAATTAATTATTAATTAATATATAATTACTTCTTAGTTTGAAAATTAAAAGAAAAAATAAGAATGAACCTAGACTGCAAATACGAATTATAAGGCGTCACCAAGGTTACGTGTGCCTCACAGACTTGACATATCTATTAGTGATACTGATAATTTTAAATTAATTGCATCCCACAGACAAAATAACGCATAAGAACTTATCTTTCGAAGGGGCAAATCTGGCTCTAAACTACGGCACACGACGATTTACTAGGCTAAAATCAAACCACGAGGACGACGCCTTGCTGCGCAATTCCTGCTCTAGGTATATTCTAGCTCCAGAGTGATTTCCGTGTAGCTGATTTTTTGGATTATATCGATGACTGCGTGTATTGAACCAACTGAAACTTGTCGCCAAAAGACTCTACGCCAGATTTAAAACAGCAACCCTCCACAAAAGATGATTTCAATAGTAACTTAGCACAATACACTACACAAAATACAAAATGGACTTAAATCTTTTACACTATATTTCAATAGGACGTGTAACCACTAAGACGCTATCGCCTTGTACCTACACACCAGAAATCCCCATATACAATCTCACAGCGCTAAGCGTATTCGTCGTATCTTATTGGTCAAAAATTATAATTGTAATTGTCAAACACGTTCATTTCGCCTCTATAACAGAGTTTTGCACCGTCGAACCCACTGGTAGATATTCTTCACATCCATACAATCGTTGCTACCATCAAGCGGCTTTTCTAGAACTAGGTTGGTAGGTTCTTCCACCTCCGCCTTAATCTCCTGATCACGCTCCGTCAGTTTTGTATCTTATTCGCTCTTCGTCAAACAGCTTTTGAGGAGTCTCCATTAATAACGATGTCTTGTCTTAAAATTGGCTTGAATTTTTTTTCATATCTAAGCAATAGAATTTCTTCAAGCGTAGAATTGAAAAATTGGCGAGTCGTGGACCCCAATATACTCCTGATTAATTCATCTATTTTTCTTATTAATAAATTAATACATTTTGAGTTTAATATAAACTTATACATCAATTCGGTATATATCTTAAACATATTATTAATACCATATGAGTAAAAATTCTTTAGAGAGCGTGGCGCACTCTTGTAATTCAGCAACTTGGAGGTCGAATGTCGTGAGATGACCATGGTTTGGAGGTTCACTCCTTTTGATAGTTTCAGCCTGTTCTTGGTTCTACATGTTGATTAGATGTCAGTTTCGATTTAAATTTTTATTTCACATGACTTAAATATGAGTTTTTATTTCAAGTTTTATTCGACATGAATTAAATGTTCGTTTCGATTTGAAGTTTTATTCGACATTGTATTCTGGCAATTACATAAGGGATTAATCATTAAATCTTATTTTCGTAATGAAAATCTTGAAAATGGAGATGAATATACAGTACTCGAGCTTGCCTGGTTGAATTTCGACAGTTTCCTGATCTTGTCTTCTTAGAAGCCGACTTGTTCAATGTGGTCCGGAATTGTGTGCAATTGTTCAAAGAAACAGGAAGCGTAACACCTAAGGACGGTGGTGGCAGGCCAACGGTCCGCACAGCGGAGACTATTAAAAAGGTTCGAGAGATTATTAATGAAACACCATCTTTACGAAGACTCACACGGCAAGTTCCCGAATCTTTTGCTTCATGCAGAAAAATTTTAAGGAGGAACCGTGGTTTATTTCCTTACAAGAAGCAGGCTTTTTTTGAATTGTTGCCGCCTGATCATAACGGGCTCGTGTTATATTGCCAATGGTTTACCCAACATTTATTGCACGACAATGCCTCTTGGATTTGACATTATCATCCTTACAGGTGAGGCGTGGTTTCATTTGTCAGGGTACATCAATTCACAAACCATGAGATTGTGGAGTGCTGAAAACCCTCACAAATTTCGTAAGTCTCCGTTACATACCCAGAAAGTTGGGGAATGGATTGGTGTTTCTCGCAGTCGATTGATACCCCTATCCTTTGAAGGAACCACCAATTCCCTAAACTGCCGAGACTGCGTCTTATATCCCATCATAAACCAACTTCACGAAGACGAGCTAAACAGGAATATTTCCAACAGGATGATTCTACTTCTCACGCGAATCCGCAATTTATCGCTTATTTACGAGATCGTTTGATCAGTTTACCAGATTTGACTATCCTAGAAAAGTTCGTTTTTCCACATTTGAAAAACATAATTTTTAAGACACCAGTTCACGCAATTCCTCAGTTTGCTAAACCGCATAGTTGAAGAATGTTCTAATATCACACCGGAAATGCTCCGAAACGTATTTGAAAACACAAAAGGGCGTGTAAATTTATATTTGCATGAGAACGGGGGCATTTTCAACATCTAATGTAATACCCATACTTCAATAACTTAGTTTTATTTGACAAGCTGATTAGCTAACATAAAAAAATAACTACAACTACTTCAAATACTGACATTTAATTTGGAACAACAAGCCGAACTTATCAAAGACAGCGGATCCCCCCAAGATGGCCATCCCTTATCTAAATAATTTTTGCTCATATGGTATTATTTTATTTATTTATTTAAACTATATATTCTTATACCGTAAGGTGTTGGATTTTTACAGTACATTTCAAGTCAATAGTGCATTTATTCTACCCTAGGTCTTTCTGTTCTTTCTCTGTAGTCTAGCTTCATACCCCTGCCTTGATGGTCTATTTTCGTGCATCCGGTGCAAGTGTTCTAACCAATCTAGCTGTCTCTCCTCGATAACTCTCTTAACCGGTTTCAGGTTTCTTTTTTGTATTACTACAGCATTCCTAATTCTGCACTTCGATTTTTCTCAGGAATCTCATTTCAACTGCTGTTATTCTGCTATTGTTTCTATCTGTAATCGTCCAAGACTCACTACTATATATTAGTGAAGATCCTACTACTTTTATTTATTTCTGTTTTATTTCTTTTGATATTTACTTTTTTCCATAAAATGTGTCTTTAAGCATGTTATAAATCCTTTCTGTGCTTCAATTTTCTTCTATTACTGTGCCTAAATATTTGAAGCTTTCGGTTTGTTCTAGTTGTCTTCCCTCTAAACATATTTTGTGCTTCTTTTCCTTTTCTGACATTATCATAGTTTTTGTTTTGGCTCATGTTAATTTCCATGTTTATCTTCCTGAATTTTGATTGGTATATATTTAGGTTCTGTTGTAAATTCTTTTCTGAGTCTGCTACCACCATCATGTCGGTCGTCCGCAAATAGTAATTCATGCCAGGCGACTTGTTGCATTCTCCATCTACCAACTAACACTTTCCTACATCTCTGTTTACAACTTTTTATAACATCTGCCATTAATATCGTGAATAGCAGAAGGCTGAGGACACAACCATGTTTTAATCCTATTTTTGTTTCGAATTCTGTTAATTCTTCATTATGTGTTCTGACTTTATTTTTATTGTCTTTATAGAGGGCCTTTATTGTATCGATAATATATTCTTTTGCACCCCTTTTTTCTATAGCTTTCCAAATGTCTTCTCATATAATTCTGTCGAACGGCATTTGTAGGTCGATAAAGCAAATATGTATTTCTTTTCCTTTATTCAGAAATTCCTTTCCTAATTTTCTAACTATGCTAACTATACCTCCCCTAAATCCATGCTGTTGTTCTTCTAGTGTTGATTCTACTTTATCTCTTAGCCCCTTTTCTAGTATCCTTGTTAGTACTTTTCCCGGTATACTAGTTAATGTAATTGCTCGATAGTTTGCGCATTCTCTCATGTCTCCTTTCTTATAAAGTGGTAGTATTATTGCCATGTTCCAGTCATTGGGTATTTCCCTTTTTGTTAACATGTCGTTTAGCAGATTACAAAATTCTGTGATTGCTTTACCTCTCATACATTTTATCATAACTGCTGTTATTTTGTCATCTCCAGGTGCCTTTCCCGATTTCAGTTTACTGATCGCTTCTATTACTTCTTCTTTTGCTTTTTGCTGAATATTTGTTTCTGTACTATATTTTACTTGTATGCTTTCTTCTTTATAGTGTGCTTCGCTATTTACTTTTGTTAGTTCTTTAAAGTGTTCTTTCCATCTTCTCGTTATTAGTTTTTCGTCTATTAATATGTTTCCATCCTTGTTCTTTTTATTTTTTAGATTTATCACACCCGAAATGCTCCGAAACGCATTTCAAAACACGAAAAGGCGTGTAAAGTTATGTTTTCATGAGAATGGTGGCTATTTTCAACATATAATGTAATAAATTGAAAATAAACCCATACTTCAATAACTTAGCTTTATATTTATGACAAGCTGGTTAGCTAACACAACCAATATTACTACAACTAGCTCAAATCAAAGCTGACATTTAATTTGCAACAATAAGCTGAACCTATCAAAGACAGTGATCCTCCCAACCATGGCCATCCCTTATCTAAATAATTCTTGCTCATATGGTATTAGTATATTTAATTTTTATATTTCCAAGTCTTTGGTTGTGTTTTTTACTAAATATTCAGCTAATTGTTTCCTTAAAATTATATTTCTATTTTATTTAAAATATTTGCTGTAAATTATAGTTCGTTCGACATGATAACCCGATCAACAACTTATATTTTAATAATGTTTTTTTGAATTTACCATAACTTCACAATGAAGTTAATGTTTACATTATTACCAGAATATACCGTATAATACACTAATATATATGAGACTAGCCCTATATTCAAGCCTTGAAAAGGGATTTGGAATCGAATACATAAATAATAAACATACCTTCGTATGTGTTGAAATGCATGATTTATGAAGGCATTATTATGGAGAGGGTGCAATAACATTATTAACAAAACTAGAAGGTGGAGCTTCTATAATGTGAGGTATAATTAACGCAGCAGAAGATTCGGGTAATACTTCACGTGGACTGTTATACTTTAATCGATAATTACATTCATTATAAATATACACACGTTGAAACTGAAAGCGACTTTTGTTTAGCACTTTACATGATTGACTTTTCTTAAATTTAAAAAATAATAGTATAATGGATGTAGGAAGTAATGAATTTAATTATAGGCATATAGGAATATATTTTAGAAAGTGTAATCTTATCTAGGAGGTTCGATTCAGACGTTCCTAGACTGATGCTAAAAAAATTAGAAACTTAACACTTATTCCTGACGGTTGCTATCACCTTCCAAATAGTCTCTTTGCGCAGCTATGCACCGATCACAGTGTGAAAGTTATTATCAGCCCGACCTGTATGTTCCTTATTTTTTATCTGATCATTCTATTGCAGCGATTCTCAACCTTCTTAGCTCCATGACCCCAAAGAGTAAATGAAAATAAAATGCTTTATACATAGATCACATGTCGGTTAAAGGGTTTAGACTTGTCAAAGCCATCAATAACATCAGAAATCTCGACGCATACGAAAGGATTCATTTCGTTAAAAATAAAAGTATATCTAATACGTTGAACCTGGACAACGGTCCTATCCCATACAGTTGTCCTTTTTCATTCTTAGAGAAGAGGTAGAAAAGGTCGAGGGTGTAGAATAGGAAATAAACATTGCGTTTTCTTAAAAGAGGTAAGTTTGTCGTAATTATTAGTCTGTGGATTTTGATTTTAAAGTTAGTGTATATCTGGACGCCGTGTAAAGTTGTTGCGCGTTTATATGTGTTAATTTTACCGTGCCCCATGGACGACACCTTCATTAGTGGTTTTACCTACTAATGATGACAACTTAGTTGTCGAAATCGTATTTAGTATACGATTATTAATTGTGGTAAGGGGTTTTGTACCTTTTTTCAGTTTTTACTTAACCACAGTCTCCAAAGGAAGACTTTTCATGAGTATAATATTTAATATAAAATGTTTGCGAATTTTCCTATGTGGGATTCAATTTGATATTTGCAATTATTTTTTGTACTCAAGGAGTGAACTCACATCCTAATATGAAAATAACTACGAACAACTATAATTATTATCGCAGCTCGATTCACCAGAATTTAATAATACTATTTTCTACGCGTAGGTCGAAGCGTTGGTTTTTCATTTAAGAAAATTAAACATTACCAATTTACGGTAAATTCTAAAAGCATTTATTTGACCGAAGCGACGTAACGAAAATTATAGCTTTCTTAAACAATATATTAAACCCGTAACGACTCGTGTGAATGCTCGAAAAATCTATCGTTTTTAAATTGCTCGCGCTATTATTAGGAGCTAATCCATCACTTTAAGAAGCTCATTTGAATAATTAAAATTGTACATAAATAGTAATGGGACTTAACACGTATCGTGTAAAAATATTACCGCCTCACTTACAACTCATAAATCTTTTTTTCAACGTTTATGCGCTTTCCTTGGCTTACACGTATTATATATTTAATGAGGTTATGTACTATGTAAAGTTATTAAAACGATAATTATAGGCGTGGAAACAAAAGTTACGTAGTCTTAGTCGTTGTATAGAACGCAAACTTTTAAACTTTTCATATTTAAACAATAAGCTCTTAAAATATTCACACACCGTCGAAGTGGTTAGCAGAATCATTGAAAAAAAAGGGGTAAGAAATAATATCGGAAACATAACACAAGAGACACAATGAAGTTTTATGAGTGAGAGAATCACACAAAATTTAATATACGCCGTTCAGAGTATATTCCAATTTTTTAATTGCCTCCCTTCACATTGTTGCCTTAACTGACGATTACAGAATAGGTTATGTTTATATATTGATCCATGCTGATCGCGTAGTAATGAAGTAAAGGACTATTCGTGAAATTTTGAAGTTATTCAAGTAATTTATAACTACGTATATAATATATCAAATACTAAAGAGTTAATATTGCTTCTCATATCTTTCTGCACATGAAACAAGTTATAATCAATGGTACACGAAATATATTTAATAGGGGAAGGATCGCATTACTTTGCTTGAATGGTTTAAAACAGCACGAATATTATAGGAGTCAGCAATAAATAATGTATGAACATAATCCAATAAACTAAGAAAAAAAGTTTATAAAGGAACTATTTATTTGAATATTGAACTACAGAGTATCTATTTACAACAGTCAGAAAATATGTTGTAATGCCAACGCACTAATTCTTTTGCAAACATACGAAACTCATTATATATACATATTACACAAATACAATAATAAAACCACTTGCTTATTATAAACTGTATCGAAAAGTAATTTACTTAAAATTAATCGAAATCATCACTATCACTTGCATCAAAATAAATAATAAATTCTGCCATTTCATTTTTATCGATCACAACCTCCCATTTCCACCAGTCTTCTATAATGTTTTCAGCATGGTTGATATACTTCTTTCACACTTCTGATGTTACATGTTAAAGTAAATCCTGCCATAGTCTCAAAACCTTCTCTCCACTTTCCCCATATATCACTATATTATCGTAATATTTTTTGGCAATTCCTCGTACATTTTCAATTGCATGTGCAATGATATGGAGGTAATCTAAGTATGTTGTGTCCATACTTTTCAACCAACTTATCTGCCACATACACTTTTTATGCCTTAAATTAAATAATCAAGTGGTGCTAATTATAGAAGTTTAAAAGAAACTAACTACGTAACAAATTACAGGAGTTGTGGTTTTAAAGAGTTGTCATCATAATGTATTCTATTTTCATTTAACCAACCTGAATGATATCAATCTTTTTCTACATAGAAATTCAAATCCTTTTTTCAGTAGCACTAGGCTGTTCTTCAAACCATAACAGAAAGTTACCTGAGTTCATTTACTCATGATAGTAGAGATCATTTCCTTTTGATAGAGATGTAAGTGATGTTCCGGGTATAAATCTTTTTCGATTACCAGCATGAACAATAATATATCTAGAGAGCATAATATATTAACTGCTATACATTTGTAATACTAATCGTTCACAAACCGTCGCCCATCAACTTTAGCCCGTTTGATGCTTTAAAGATTCTAATCTTGTCACGATCTATCTATAGTCCAATTTTCGTAAATCCATATTTCATCTACAAGGACAGGCTCACACAATTAATTTACATTTTTATTTTTAATGAAATACACCAGAAAATCTAATCGATCAAGAATAATATGAGATTGTTCCATGCAAGGATAGTCCTTTTTCCAACAGAAACCAATGTTACGTAAAATTATTGATTAATATATGTATCTCTCTTCTAGGGTGTCATGCAAGATGTTAAGAGTAACATGTTGTTCTGAAAGATATACATATGATGTGATTATGATATATGATGTAATGATATAAAAAAAAGGAACTTACTATTTCAATACGTATCCTATGTTGTATTCTGGATAGCCATTAGATCTAAGTCACCAGTATTAATGACTGGTTTTTACGATCCCGTGTTATTTGCGGACTGCTCATTCTTGATATCTTTCGATTTAGTCGAAACAGTACCAGGATGAAGTGGTAAAGCATATGGAGTCGAGCACTATGTTGCATTAATAAAAAAATTGGTTCGATATAAGGCGCGAATGGCACAACATGGCCTTGAAGGATGTTAGCTATGTACCAATCAGCATTAATACTTCCACTGTTTAACACTCCGTCCGTACGAGCTGCCAAGGAAATGCCTCCCCACACCATCACAGAATCTTCAAATAATGTGGTATTCAGAATATTTCATTGAGCATAATGTTCATTTGTACGTCTGTACACACGAACACGTCTACCACAGTTATAAATACAAAATCTGGATTCGTCTGTAAAGAGATCTCGTTGCCAGTCATTCTGCAGCCAGTTAACATGATTCCTGTCAAAATTCATGTGAAGTCTCCGATGTTCTACCGACAAGGCTGGATATCGGGCTGGCACACGACATACCAAATTAACTCCCTGTAGTTGAGATTGCAAACAGCTACTTGTAACGAATCGTTGTCTTAGAGCAGAATGTCTTAAAAAGCAAACCTGGACACGAATTACGGCATGTTGTCCACCTTGGCCAGGTCGTCGGATATGGTTGCCAGTATCTCTATAATTTTGCATCATTCGGGAGGCTGATGTATGAGATACACCTTTCACCTATTCTCCAATAACTCCAGCCTACTTTTAATAACATCATGGCTTGCGCACATTCCTCTCTATTCAAATTTCGAAATTCACGTTGCATAATGGCGAAAAGGCAAAACAATGAACAATGAGATAAAACACGATATAAACATAAGTTAAAACTGATAGTACATTAAATAATTATTGGACGTGATTTAATTTTATCTAACTACCACCATGAACAACAACACCAAGTGTAAACATAAGTTTGACAACTGAACGTCAAATACCCAGTTGTTACAAACCAAAGCCAACCACTACAAATTATCAGCAAATATGATAAACATTTATTCGTTTACTACATGGTGCGTTAATTTCTAGAAGCAGTGCATTTAGAAGCCAATAACGAAATTCCAAAAGAGGAAAACATATTTAACACAAAATTATCACATTGCCAATACATTGCCAATAACTAATAATATTGTCTAATCCCATTCACACTTAATCATTTAATGTGTTGTCACAGGCAAAGAAGATTAAATAAGTTCTGCATTTTTTGTTAAATAGATTTATCTTTTGGTCTCTAATCATGCTGTATGTTCATCAACCTGCTAAATTATGAAACGGAAATGTTTTCCTTTGGCAAATTTAAAAAAAAAAGCAAAACACCCGAAGTATACAAAAAATTTATTTTCCATATGCATTTATGAACCTGTTTTGCACTCTTGTCCGCATCAAATTCGAGTGAGCTTTGACGGTATAATATCTCTATTATATAAATTCAAAACCTCTCTTTTGAACGTATAGGGAAGCGATTTCTAAATGTTTGATATATGGAATTACGAGAGTTTATCTAGACCAGAATATCCACTATACGAGCTTATTTGTAAGTATCCTAACTTTACTTCATATACTAGCACTAGCTTCTGCATAGCGCTAATTTCTTTTAGCGAATTTTTTGTTGAAAAAAATTTGTTTATTAATTAAGTGTAATATATTAAACAAGATTATATTTGCAAGAGATATTTTATTTCTTTAAATCGACAAGTAAATATGCTTTTGTAGTATTAAAGGAATCTCTAATATTTAATGTATTGTATATTCTTTATTGTATTGTATGTATTGTATGTACAAGTGTTTTTGAAGAAACGATGCAAGATAATATCGAGCATTTTAAAGTAATTATGTAGATCAAAATTGCTTAAAGAATTTACGTTAGTAAAAACTGAAATTATTTAATCGTTTACTTTTCATATAAAGAGATTCTTGATATGGTATGTCAGATTTAATTACTTAAAATAGAAATAAAGAAATAAAGAATAATGACTAAAATCTTCATTTTTTTAAAACGAAATCGTAAAACGACAATTGTTTCGCCAACACAATGACTTCATCAGGTATTTACAGGTAAAGAGTACGTTAGAAAATGCCGAATAAATTCCATTATTGAATGACTTACTCAATTAATTATAATAATTGCTGCTGCAATTAATAATGCTAAGAATATACTCAATAATTTGATTAGAAAAGGCTACACATTATATTCTACTGGCTTTACTTGATAATTAATCTTCTTTCTCTTTACTTTACACTTATATATGTCTTCTCAGATATATTTGTACTAAATTACTTCTCGGAACCCAGCAGATATCGTATCTTGTCACTACGATGTCGAATCTCGATCCACCAAATTGTGAGTTGTATAATCATCGCATTTACTCAATAAGAAATCCTTCCTTATGTTGATCTTAAAATAGATAAACTTGAAAGCAGCTTCCAATGCATGACCCGATCCTTAACGAAGATCAACCATACAATGATTCTCCGGAAAAAGATGAAAATTATAATTTGATGCACAAGAAAAATATTAATGCGTCTATCAGAAGAAGCTAAACATAAATTTACGATCTTCTAAATCCTTTCAAAGGTTTCTCTCTCCAAGTTGCTTTATTTTCTTCTTTGAATATTCTTCCCGTCAATTCTGGCCTTCCAATGTATAATTAAGGTATTTACTTTAATGTATAATGCTTTTAATATTATCAATCTCGATTATGTTCCTTTTAAATGCTTCTCATAATACTCATTATGAATTCCTCTTACTGTATTTTTCACATAGAGAAAAATAATAATAAATATTATGTCTCTATGGATATTTTGAATCTTATTTTTTACATTAAAAAAAAATAATAAGTCTCTTGATGTGATTATATACCGAATTTTCAAGATATATTACCTCAAATTCAAACTAATAAAGCAAATATTTAAAAAATTATTACTTATTTTTTGTTGTATACGCATCATCCTGGATACTCCTTAACATTTAAAATATTCTGTATTTAACATTAACAAATATTACAATGTTACATTGTTTGTTAATTTTTAAATTAAACATAAATAAACAAAGATATGCATCAAGATTGTACATTACAATAGGTAATGTACTCAGTGAAAAGTACATCAGATAAACATAAATATTTAAAGTATTAACCCAATTCGAAAAAATCTAAATAAGATAGATATCTCTTGAATGTTTTTTTTTTAGTAATCATAACGTTGATATAAATGAAAGATATTTAATTAAACTAATGGGTTTCTACCAAATTATAATATATATATATATATATATATATATATATATATATATATATATATTTATATATGTATTATTATAGTCCGTCCCACCGCTTGGTCCGACTATAATAATGTATTTATAATCAACTGGAATTCAATTTCTTTATATCTTAATATTTCCACTTACAAGTAGGTCCAGAGTGTAAGTAAAAATATTTAATCTCTGTTTTTATTATATATTTTTTTTTAAATAAAATCTCAGTAGTTAATTGTGACCGATCGCATAAATTTATATATTTATTATATAATTTTTATTATATAATTATTATTATTATATAATTTATTAATTAATTTATTATATAATTTATTATATTATATATATAAATTTATAAATTTAATTGTGACCGGTCGTATAAATTTATCTCTAAATTTATGCGACCGGTCACTAAACACACGCACGAGCGCGCCAACATACAAAACCCTACACTTACGCGCTCACACAAACACAAAACACACACCCAGAGAGAGACGCAAGCTGCCAGCAGCAACAAACGCACAAGTTCATACCCAGATAGAGACACAAGCTGCTAGCAGCGGACAACACATATGTTCACACCTTGCTATCTGTTTTTGGAATACTAAGGCATGATTTATTATTATTCAATTTAAATGTATCTTTGAATAATTTTATTCATAGTAACTCAATTATTTGACATTTTTATACTGTCATTTATATTTTATATCCTTGATAAAGGCATCATTGCCCAGACATGTAGGGTTGTTTTAAATATATATACTTTGTGTACAAAGCAAATCAAAATTTCGTATGATTTGCTTTGTAATTTGTAGACAGCAATGTTTACATCCCCCCTTACTTCGCAATTACATACATACTAACTTGATATTTGGAAATATTTCATATAAAAGCCGAAGAACTCCAATAATTTATCAATTGTTATATATATATAAATAGATCAATTGATAAATTCTTGGAGTTTTTCGGTTTTTATATGAAATATTTACAAATATGAATAATATTAGTAATAATTAGCAATTTCAAACCTTCAAAACTAACACTTGCTTTCAAAACTGACTTCTGCTTTCAAATACTGACATTTGCTTTCAATAACTGAAATCTACTTTCAAAACTGACATCCGCTTTAAAACTGGCATCTGCTTTCAAAACTGACATCTGCTTTCAATAACTGACATTTACTTTCAATAACTGACATCTGCTTTCAAAACTGACTTCTGCTTTCAAACCTAATATCTACTTTCAATAACTGACATCTGAATTATTAACACTGTATAATGCATTTCTAATTAGCTTGAACCTAGTTCATCGTGGCTTAATTGGTAAAGCAACTGTCCGGCAAATCGTAGACTTGGGTTCAAGTCGCAACGTAGACAAAATTTTTCAATTAAAAATTTCGTATATTTGCATTGTAATTTGTAGACAGGAATGTCTAAATTCACATTTACTTCGCAATTACATACTAATTTGATAATATTAGCAAATATTTCATATAAGAGCCGAAAAACTCCAAGAATTTATCAATTGATATATTAAATGATGTGGATGTTACTAAGCCCTGCGAAGGGGTATGTTCTGGAGGAGCTTTCGGCAATCTCTTTGGCGCCATTTTCAAGTAGTTATTCGATTTCCGTGTTGTACTCTGTGTTATTCGTCTGGATGCCTTGGTACGCCGTGAACAGAAACCGTACAGAATCTGTAAAAGTAAACACTTCCTTACAAAAGTCATGTTTCTAGCCGCTGTTAGTCGTCCTCGCTACAATCAATCTCAGAATAAGAATTTTGATAGTAAATTTGATGGCATTTGACCTTTCGTTATTTAAAGAACCTGCTAAGAGAACCAGCAAAAATCGCCCTGCTGGTGCAATGGAAACTAAATTTATTTCGGATATGGCTAGAGAAGATTACAAAAAAAAAAATGATAATCTAAAAATTGCATTTGCAATTGAACAGAAATAGCCTACATCGAATCGTCTTTCTACCATCTGGATTAATCCAGATAATGCGTAACCTCATATCAATCCTGAGGATATAGGTTTTAAAGAAGCTTGCTCGAGAAGTAACTTAAACATTAAAATGTTCTGTCTGCCATCAAAAAGTCCTCGATCTGGGATTTTTCAATGCCATTCAGTCGTTGCAACACAAAACCGCTTGCAAAATAGTCGACGAATTAATCAATGCCCTTATAAATGCTTACGCTGAATTAGATAGTGATACTTTGAATAAAACCTTCTTTACACGCTAGCCGTGTATGACAGAAATTATGAAAAGCCATCAAATAGTCCTGATAAAGTTCTCGATTTGTGATTTTTCAATGCCATTCAGTCGTTGCAAACAAAACCGCTTGCAAAACAGTCGACGAATTAATCAATGCCCTTATAAATGCTTACGCTGAATTAGATAGTGACCCTCTGAATAAAATCTTCTTGACGCACCAGCAGTGTATGACAGAAATTATGAGAATTTATGGTTGTAATAATTAATTATCGATTGCCCCATATGAAAAAAGATCACTTACAAAGATACTACATTTTGTTATTAATTGTAACATAGATCTTGTGATAAAATTCCAAAATTTGGTCGATTAAGTTTAATTTCTGGTTTAATAAGCTCAACTAACTTTAATTTTATGAAAATTTTGCTTTAACTTGTAAAGAATAAATTTGTTTTGAGAAAATGGACACTTATTTATGGACGAAAACAAGTCTAAAATCGGACACTTATTTCTGGACGGAGGGAGTAGATAGTCATGTTATGTATCTATAATATGTGATGTAGAGTTGATTGCTGTTTCGTGTTCTTCTTTAAATTATATATTTTGTTGTCATGTAAATAGTAAAACTGTTGTCCAATAAATATTATCATTACTATTTCTATTATTATGTCGTTCGACTACACTTCCTCAACCTGTCTCCGGGAAATATTTTACTCAACACACATATCTGAAAGTATGAGTTGGGTTGTACACGGCTGGTTTTTCGGTATCAATATTCATCATATAACATCGATTATAAGTCCTATTACTATTATTATAAAAAAACTATGTGTATATAATGGTTCATAAAATTCTCGAGTCTACATCACATCTACAGCTATATTGACATGAGACAAGTTACTAAATCAATAGTTCTTCATTTGGTTATTTGTTTCACTGAAATTTTATTTACAAAATACGCTTGGACAAATTTGTTTCGAACTTCACAGTTCATTCTCAACTGAACAAGAAACGTTTTCTTAAAATAAGAATAGATTATTTAAGTAAAGTGGGAGTAATATTTTGAATAATATACCGGAATTATGTATTATGGGGGTTTTTCCTAGTAATTAACGAGAAACGGCCTTAATAACAGGGGAGATTACGAACTCTGTTTGTTCATTTACTATATTCAATGATTTGTTTATCGCTTTAGATATTTCCATGATTTCTAAAAGGTCTAATCGTTTACTTTTATTTGCAGAATGTAATATTTCAAAATTATTTAATGATACCATGTGCTGTTCCTTTATACAATGCTCGGAAATACCTGAATATTTCTTGGAATACAAGATTGCTTTCCTATGTTCTTCTATTCGTGTGCGAAAGCATCTTCCAGTTTGACCTATGTAGAAAGAATCACAGTCTAAACAATTTAATTTATAAACGCCACATTTATCTGCTTTTTGGATTACATCCTTACTATTTGTCCAAAGTTTACCTAGATTTTATTTATTTACTATTATAGTTTTTATGCCTAGATTAACTAATCTATTATTAATTTTATTCGTGGTCTTTCCTATGTAATTTATTAAGCGATAGTTACTTGGTTCTAATTGGGGGGCTGCATAAAAGAATTTATTAGTCTGTTTATGTTTTTTCTTTGTAATTAGTCTATTAATGATATCTGGACTGTATCCGTTGTTCAGGGCTAAACATTTCAAGACTGCAACTTCTTTATCAAAATTTGGTTTTGAAAGGGGAACGGATATTAATCTATGTATGAAACTGTAGAAAGAGGACAACTTAATACTATCGGGTTGTTTGCTATCTGCAGATATGATGGTGTCAGTGTATGTGTGTTTTCTGTAAATATTATAATCTAATTTGCCATTTAATTTTGTTAATGTAAGGTCCAAAAAATTTAAACTGTTATCTATTTCTTTTTCTATGGTAAATTGTATTTTTTGATTGATTTCATTTAAAGGATTGAAGAATAAATCTAATTGCCTATCAGTACCGGTCCACAAACATAACACATCATCCACATATCTATACCAACTGTGTATACCATTAACAACTGGGATTTTAGAACAAAACAGATCTTCTTCAAATTTTGACATAAATATGTCTGCTAATAAACACGACATGGGAGAACCCATAGCTAAACCGTCTTTTTGTTTGTAGTATACATTATTAAATTTAAAATAATTTTGTTGTATGCAAATATTCAAGATATTTCGTAGTTCTATTTTACTGTCGCCTGTCAGCGTACTATTTGCTATTAAATCATTTAAAATAACGTTCAACTCATTGATAGGGATAGAAGTGTACAAACTACAGACATCGAAGGAAACTAATTTAAAATTTTCAGTGAAACAAATAACCAAGTGTGAACTTTCTTTTTACCTTTATCATTTAATATGTTTCACCAAGTGCCTAGCGAGACCTCAATCAATTATAGTTCTTCATTCTTTTTTAAACAAAATATGTATTATTTCCATGATTACATATTAAAGAAATCCATGAAACGTAATAACATGCCTTCATACATATTTATACAGTTTGTTTTCTCTTCACTAAAATAACAAACACGTTATTTCACTGTTTTTACGTTTACAAATACAATAGTATAAATAAATTTAATATAATATAAAATTGTGACATGCGAAAGTTAGCAACTCTGACGAAAAATCACAATGCATATGTGAACAAATTTCCGTTACACAATTAAATAATAGATACATAAATTATAATTCTAGCGACATACACATTCATATTTGTTCAAAATAAATGTTCAAAACATTTCACATATTGTTCATTCACTTGTTTGGAAAATTCAGTGTGTATAAGTATGCATACATGTATAACACACACTAGTTCGTACCATGCATAGAGGTCGCTGTTTTGCATATTACAGAAAACGCAGATTTCACGTTTGTCACGAATGGGAATGAAAAATGCATAAATGTCTGTGATCGCTGCACCATCTGAATCATCAGAAAACCTAGATTTGAATTGTTGAAGTTTCCCAGTTGAATAAGATGTGTATACTGCACTTCCACTTTTGTGATTGTGTTATTTTGTAAAATGCCTGAAGGAAAGTATATTATGATTACTATTGATGCACTCTGAATTTATTTACGAACATGTACGATAGTCTCAAGTAGTAAATTTGCACAGTGAAATTCGTTTGTTTTTTATCTACTATAGTAAAACCAATAATTAATTCTTAGCCAGTTGTTTTCCTCCAGTTATTAATGTTCTATTTACTAATATTGCGCGATTTAATCATATGTTGTATACTCTGTTGTTACTATATTTGCGGATATTTTCGAATAATACCATGTGTAGCGGTTATTAAAGCTAAAGGGTATCCTATAATATATTATTGTATATTATATAGGAATAACAAATAACTTCTAAATAAACGCATTTCATTTAAATATGGTTTATCCCTAGTTTCCGTCATATCAGTTTATTTTTGTTAACTAAAATTCACAAAGTCGAAATACAAAATTTACAGCATTTATAGTTGTGGAGGATACATTGCAAGTATATTTGTACCCCACATTATGAAATTTTATAGTACATTTATTATCCAACAGTCATAATAACTAATTGCAGGATAATATAATATTTATACAAACCAAAAATAATTGTAGTGCAAAAAAAACAAAAATTTGAAAATAAGCAAAATAAGAAAATGGTCCAATAACTATACCAAAAGTATAACCGTATATTAAAAAACAAGTTTCATAACGCACCACTTTGCCGCACGAGATCAGTTTAGAAAACGAGCCGCGATAGCGGCGAGTTTTCTAAAGAGCGAATGCGTCAAAAGGCCCTATTTTACATTTTTTACATTAATAAATTGGAATTATTTAATTTGAAAGTTCAGAGTTTTATTTTTATATAAAGCATACAGTTGATCACATAGATACTTGACATTTTGAAATTTAAATCTTGCTATCCGCGAAGTATATTATATTACATATTGTTTATTAATTATCGTAAACATTACATGATAGTTTATTTAAAAATATAAACATGAATGATATAGAAACTAATATAGCTTGTTGTCAATTGTATACAATATACGCTGTTTGTGTAGAGTAAGTACATTTATCATATCTGTCAAATGTACTTAAATTCTTAAAATCAAATGACAGCAATAGTATTTATTTTTGCGTTCGAACGCCAACATTGAAACATGTTTTGGGTGTCATAATGAGTTCATTTCGAACGCAAAATAGAAAAAATAAAATAAACACTCATGCAATTATAGCAATGTGACGTGATTGTTAATAATAGTGACAAATTGATCGTAATTTAGATCAAAAATATATCGCACCATCTGGGAAAAATTTTTATCTTTGACTTATTTAAAAATCTAAATCCGCTTAAAGTTTGTGCATATTAACCCATTTATGCCCAAGGGGTCGAAAACGACCCACTGCCTTTCATATATGCACCTGTATACACCGCTGTGTTCGGAGTGTGACCTATCGTGGCATTCACATTTATAAACTCATATTTTGTTGTGGTGTCAGTAAGAAAGCACGTTCGACAGCGAGTTGTAGTAAATTTGTACCAAAGTAAAGTGTAATATATCTGCGTGTGACATGGCTAAAAGTAATTACTGGTAAGTATTTCGATTTTATAGTGAAATTGATCAATTTATGAAATCTTGTTGTTTAAACTTCACAGTTTATGCTACGTTCATATTTATAAGGGCAGGCCTGGATACTTTGAGTACAGTTGAAGTATAATTTTGTTGGGTCGGTAACGACCCGTTGGGCAGGTATGTGATATATTTTTCTCATATTTAGGAAAAAACCGCTAACAACAGCTGAGCTGTTAGACGAGATAGAAAGACTCGACGAGGACGATCCTAATATTCCTGATGCCATATAAATTACTCCGCCGGATGACAATGATTTTGAAAGTGGGGAGGATTCTGGGGATGAGGATTGCGCTGATCCCAGCAGACTGAATTCTAAGCAGCTTCAAGCAGAAGCAGTAAGCAACCAGCGAGTAGAAGACAGCAGTGACAATGAGGATGAAACTCAAGTACAAGAGAAGAGTGGCCGTCTAAAAAAAAAAGGAACTGGTCAAAGGGTGATTTAGATAAGACAGCAACGTCTCAATCAACTACTGAAAATTTTCCTATTGTTGACGTATTACCTGTGCTTACGCTAAGCGATAAAAGCGAACCTTTAGAATTTTTAGAACTCTTCCTAAATGTAGATGTACTTGAACATCTTGTAAAAATACTGTTTTGTATGCAAGTAGCAAAAATTGTCGATTAGAAATAGGCAACGATGAAGTACTCGTTTTCATAGCAATATTATACGTAAGCGGCTATGTACCAATTCCACGGCGATGAATGTTTTGGGAAGGGCGAGACGATACTCGAAATAGTCTGGTTTACAACTCCATGCGAAGAAATAGATTTGAGGAAATATTTAGATTCCTACATGCAGCAGATAACAATAACTTGGCAGAAAATGACGAAATGGCTAAGTTGCTTCCGCTAATAGAAAAAACGAACAAAAATTTTATAAAATATGTACCTTTGAATTCACAATTATCAATCGATGAGTCTATGATCCCGTACTTTGGCCGAAACGGATGTAAGCAATTTATAAAAGGAAAACCTATCCGTTTCGGTTACAAAGCGTGGGTTCTTGCTCTGCCGTCCGGGTACTGTGTCAGTTTTGATGTATACCAAGGGAAGAGTTTGAACATAGCGAAGAAGAAGATGGGGCTCGGAGAGTCTGTTGTTACGAACTTTGCCAACTCACTGCAACACAAATTTCCTGATAAAAAGTTTTCATTATATTTTGTCAATTTTTTTACGAGTGCTTCACTTGTGAGTAAACTAGGTAAAATAGGTTTTGGTGCAACTGGTATCGTTCGAAAAGACAGAACAAATAAAAAATCCTGCTGTAATGAAAAAGAAAGAAAGAGGTGTCTACGACAGTGCAGTTGACAAAGATGAAAATATAGTTTGTGTGAGGTGGAAAGACAACAGTGTTGTTACTTTGATGTCAAATGAATATGGTTTAAGACCAATCCAAAAAGCAGCAAGATATTCGGCAAAATATAAACAGAAGATAGACATACAGCAACCATACGTCGTGCAATATTATAATAAGTATATGGGAGGGGTAGATCAGATGGACAACAATATTGCAAATTATCGTATAGGTCTGCGAGGTAAAAAATGGTATACTCCTATTTTATTTTGGATGTTCGATATATGTATGAGTAATTCTTGGGTTTTGGCACGCAAATTTGGATTGAAGTTGGACAATTTGGAATTTCGAGGAAGAGCTGTAATTGATGTTTTACAAAAATATGGAAAACCTCCTTTGGCCACAGGTCCTACATTCCATTCTATACATCCAGCGGCACGTCGACAGGGTCAGCATCTGGTTGTAACTAGCCAAACACGGCGAAGATGTGCCTTGTGTAAAAATAAAACGACTAAGGCCTGTGATAAATGTAATGTTGCTCTTCATGATAAATGTTTTGCAGATTATCACAGACAATAAAAGTTTTTAGATTATTGTGCGAAAATATAACTATACGGCTAATTTTATTTTTCTACATATACCAAAACTTAACACCCAAAAAATGCTCTCTAAATTTAAAGCACTATACGACAAAAAAGTACATTAATTTGCCCAACTGGATCGAAAACGACCAACATCATATTTCAAGAACTGGCCTTTATCTACTTTTTTTTGATATTTGCTCATTATAAAAATGACATTTTTACCAACATATATAAATTTCATAAGCAAAATGCAAAAAAAATAGTTCTGGGCATAAATGGGTTAAAAACCCCAAAATGGACTACTCGAATTCTGGCGATTTTTGGTTTTAGAAAAAATTGCATTTATCGAAACTAAAACAAATGAAAAAAAAATTTAATTTTTTTAAAATAAAAAGTATTTTTGACGAAATTTTGATAACATTAATTAGATATTCAATAAATGCCATGCCAATTATGAATCCAGATCAGTTTCTTCATCATGTCCAAAAAATTGTTATTTTTCAAATTTCAACTTTCTCTTACAATTTCTACGTGTAATTTTGAATTTTAATTATTTCAAATCTAAGCATAGTTAGTTTGCTTATTCGTTTGCTTATTCGTCTTAAAAAATGAACTAAACTAGTACAATCTAATATTACACAAGAAATTTTTTATGGGAAAAGAAATTCTTTATTGGAAAAGAAATTTTGTCACTCTATTTCACATTTTTGGCGCAAATCCTTTTTAGTATGAAAAACTTCTTTTTAAGTTTTAGCTTGTTTTATAATTTACGCCAAATAAATGTAACTTAACAACTAATGTGAATAAATACAACAAAAAGTGTATTTTTCCGTTAAACACACTAGAAAGTTATAATAATATCATCGTCATATTTTACACAAATTCACAAGCAACCATGGATATTATTTCGTTAGTCAAACAGCTGTTTTATATTTGACGGCTTAACTAATAATTCAGTCGCATTCAGTGTCATTATTATCATCACAATAGAACGTAAATGAAGTGAAAGTGAGAAATTTTAAATTGTTTTAATTGTAGGCGACAATTATAAACCTTTTAGAGAAACAGCTTTAATTTTTATCCACCGACATCCTGGTAATAATATCTCCCATACAACAGTTGGAAGAATTTATTCTAAATTTAAAAGTACGAAAACTATTCCAATTAATTTAAACATTCACATGTTCACTAGATTACTGACGAAGAACACCAGCTCCTAATTTTTCAAACAGTTATACAGAATCCTAAAACTTCTGTATCACAAATTGAGCTAAATAGTGGTATTTCTGGCATATCCGTGAGAAGAATTTTAACGATGAACAAGTTCAAGCCCTACAAACCAAAATTTATTCCCACTTTACAAGAACGGGACTACGACCAGCGTACAGAATTTTCTTTCTTTTTTCAAGGAAAATTCGAAGAACAACTATCATTTTCGAAATTTATTCCCACTTTACAAGAACGGGACTACGACCAGCGTACAGAATTTTCTTTCTTTTTTCAAGGAAAATTCGAAGAACAACTATCATTTTCGAAATATGTGTTGTCTAGTAACGAGTCCACTTTTTCTTCCAAATGAGTTGTAAGCTCGCAGAATTGTCGTTGGTGGGCCGATGAAAACCCACACTTTCAAATAGAAGCACTTAATCAATACCATTTTTAGACGAATGTATGGTGTAGAATCTTTGATAACACAATCTTTGGACCATACTTTCTTTAGAAATTATTTAAGTTCAGGAAGATATTTGGAATTTTTGCAAAATAAATTTTTCAACGATATTGAAAATTGTCCCCTGGAATTAAGAAGAAAAATGTATTTCGAACAAGATGGTTGTCCAGCTCACATTACCATTTAAGTTAGAAATTACCTATATGAGCTTTTTCCGGCAAAATGGATAGGTCGGTTTTCTGAGAATCCATGGCAACCTCGATGCCCGTATCTGACAACTTGTGATTTTTTTCTTTGGGAATATTTCAAAGATTAAGTATACAAATATCGCTTATTTAGAAATATTGACCACCTAGAAGAGACCATTAGAAACTGTGTTGTTGAGATTCCACCTGTATATGTGTCAAATGAATTGCACAAGAGGACTATTATGTGCATAGAAAACATGTGGAAATATTAGACATTTTTGTTACCAAGATTTAAATTCTTAATTTTTCATTTCAATGTTTTATTTACTTGCTCATAAATAGTTTTAAAGTAATATTTCTTTCTGCTTAGTAGGTCAATTAAACACCAAAATATACTAAATTATTTTTAGTTTTCCTTATAG
The DNA here is from genome assembly GCA_935421215.2 of Melolontha melolontha. NCBI lineage: Eukaryota > Metazoa > Arthropoda > Insecta > Coleoptera > Scarabaeidae > Melolontha > Melolontha melolontha. The sequence goes on from OW285243.1 coordinate 38,415,308, forward strand.
TTTCTCTCATTTTGATAAATTATGCCATTTTGGCCCATTTTAAAATTTCGAACGTCGTTTCACTGGTAGAACAAGAGTGACATGAAAATTACTATTTGCTTTTTGGTGGTTGGAGGTGAAGCAGAGGCTAATGCCAAAAATATTTTTTCAATAAATCAATTAATCAAGATTTCCCATATGGATTAAGCTTTTTTTTGCGGACATTGTATAAAGATACAACTTTTCATATACTCCATTTTAGGATTTAAAACATGCACAAACAACTGTTCGAAAATTATTTTTAAAAAACCCTACAATAAAAGTTTTTCCCATATGGTGGGAACAATATGGCGCATGCTGCATATGTCTAGCCTTTTGATTATGTTATTCATGGTACAAATCATATCAATCGCAGGTGAATGTTGATGATATAAGGAGCGTGACTTCGGGACATAAGAAAGGTTAAAACATCTTGAGGCAAATTAAGGAACCGTTAGAATCAATAGAGATAGGGGTGGGAGTCAAGGATAATACCTATAACGAGCTTAAACCCGAAAATCAACTGTGATATTGTACGTCTGTTTTGCTAGTATATTACATTAACCCTTAAATTCCGAATAGGGGTTTTCGGTATATTTTTTTAAATAAAAACTATTGGTCACCCTGCTTCTGGGTCAGGGGACACTGGGTATGTGACAGCTTGATAGTGTGAGGTTATGTTTACTTAAATACGAGTTCAGGATCTTATACATGAAAACTGATATGTAATAGAAATGTGAGTGGGCCACGACGTCCCCCCATTCGGAATCGGTGTGACTATAACATTATTTGCTTTGTTTCAGATAAGGTTTGAAAATTCAAGAAAAATTAGCAGTAAAAGAACATCCAGAGTATATACACAAGCAGAGATGTAGAGATTAGCTGAAAATTTCTATGACTCTAGTGATTTGAGTGAGTACAGTGATGTAGATGAAGAAGATACAGATTTTGTTCCAAATGAAAATGTATCCGAATCAGAAGACGAATTGGAGGAAGAAGTCGAAGAAGATAGTGCTGAAGAAGTAGGTGAACTTGAAGTTGATGTAGCAGAAAGTAGTGAAGAATTTGTGGCCAAGTCGGGATTGAAATGGCTTAGTAAACCAAAACCGCCTACACGGCGCTACCAACGTAATATAGTTACCGCGAAACCTGGTCCCACAGATTATGTGCAGAATGCTGTAACACTAAAAGACTATTTTGATTTACTTATTACAGACGACATACAAATTTGTACTCATACAAATGAAGAAGCGGAACGAGATATTGCTACATGGAATAGTGCACATCCAAATTCGCCAAGACAGTGAAAAAGCTTAGATAAAACTGAATTTGATTGTTTTGTGGGAATCTTGCTGAAATCTGGAGCTCTACGATGTAGAAAGCAAAGTGTTGACGAGTTGTGGACATCTGATAAAAGAATTAGACGTTCATTCTTTGTCGCTGCCATATCTAGAGACCGTTTTCAGCAAATTTCGCGCTATTTGAGATTCGACGACAAAATATCTAGAAATGAAAGAAAGGCGTATGATAAGCTAGCAGCAATAAGGGAGGTATGGGATCTTTTTGTTGAAAATTGCAAGAAGTCATTTGAACCTCACGAAGAGACCACAATCGATGAACAGCTTGTCGCGTTCCGAGGCAGAGTGCCCATTCAGGCAGTACATCAAATCAAAACCAGCGCGGTATGGTATAAAGATATGGGCACTTGCTGATGTAGAAACATCATACTTACATAATTTATAAGTTTATACTGGTAAATTGCCCGGAGGTAAACCTGAGGTAAATCAAGGGTATCGTGTGGTAAAAGACTTGTGTGAACCAATTTATGGTACAGGGCGCGGTGTGACTACTGATAATTTTTTCACATCTGTACAGCTTGCGAAGTTTTTACTGAGTAAGAATCTAACATTACTCGGCACCGTTCGAAAATCTAAACCTGATACACCATACGAACTGAAAGTTCCAGGAATGCCAGAAAAGTTTTCAAAATTTGCATTTAGTGACGAGGTCACAATGGTAGCTTATGTACATAAGAAAGGACGAATAGTACACGTGCTATCCACCCAACATTCTGATAACTCTATTTCTCAAAACGAGCGCAAAAAGCCAATCATGATTGAACATTATAATAAGAGCAAAGGAGGTGTTGATAATGCCGACAAACTTATTCGATAATACACGTGTGCTAGACGAACAGCTCGTTGGCCTTTATAGAATTTTTATGAATATTTTAGACATTTGTGCCCTAAATGCTTTCATTTTATTTCAAGAAATCCCGATGGGACGAAACACAAACTGTATCGCAGAAAATGTTTTATGTTTCAACTAGGAGATCAACTTACGAACGCCAACATGAAAATTCGTGCTGCAAAACCAGACCAAAAAAAACACATTTTAGAGGCCTTGAAAAATTGCAAAATTGACATCCCTAAAACATTGCTCACAAAACAGAATTTGGAACGAAAACGAGGTAGGTGCCATATATGTCCCAGAAATCAAGATAAGAAGTCCAGGATTAGATGTCACAAATGTAAACAATTTATTTGCGAACAGCACAGAAAAGAAAAGAAGCAAAAGCAGTATCTTGCCTCACTAACTGCAGCGTTGAAGAGCCCTAGATTTAAAAATTATTATTTGCAATAGTTCAGTAGAAAAATATTTTATTTTGCTTATTTTCGTAATGAATGATAGAAAAATATTTTACTTTGCTTGTTTTTGTAATGAATAATAAATAAATACTTGTTTAAGTCTATTGCAGTTATTATTATTTATAAAAAACGGCTGGGGTCCACAATATACCCCCATTCGGAATCTACGTATAATTTAAATGGTTCGGAATTTAAGGGTTAAATTCTTGGAGTAATTTCTGATGTGAGTAACCTCTCTCAGGATATATACTATGCTTATGAAAATAAATAATTTTCAGAAACTTCCGCGGAACTTTTTCAATATCATCAACAGCCTTCACATAATGTGGTGACCAAATCAGATTTCTATACTCCAGCGTATTTCTGATATAGCTTTGATAGAATAGTTTCAAGGGCTCTATTATCTTGAATAACTTGGTGTTGCGAGGAAGGAAACCAAGGTATCTATAGGCCTTATTGAATACCTGACGAATACGTTCCTTAAAGCGAGCTATCAAACCAGACTCCAAGATACTTAAAAAGTTCTACTCTGCCCAAACGATTACCATTTACATTGTAATGGTGTTGAACTGTGACTTCCTTCATAGAAAAGGACAGAGGCTTACACGTGTTAACATTTGATTCCAATCCGTTATTCGCGCCAATCATTTATAATATTTAAATCACTTTGAAGTTGTTCACAGTCATCGAAAGTGTACAATAAACAGTTTAACCTGAGCATGACTGGCAATTCATTTATGTACAGTACAAAGAGCAGAGGACCCAAAACGGAGCCTTGTGGATTAACCTTGACATAATTAGGCTAATACTAAAATTATTTAATTTAGAGATTAATAGATGATGGGGAACTTTGTCGAAGGCTTTACTTAGATCAGTATATACAACATCCACTTGCAAGCGGTGATTAAGGGTATTTGCCATACATTGGATTAATTGTTGTAGATCTGCCCCAAAAAATCCCAAAAAATTGTGTCACTAATTCTCTGTAGACAAAATCAGCGAGAATTATTTCATACTTTTGAAAAATTATTAATTAAAGAAATCGGTCGGTAAGACTTTATGTCATTATTATTCCCACTCGACAAAGACGAGCGTCATTTTACTCAGCTTGCATTGATCAGAAAATGACAATATTAGATAATATATGTGCAACAGTGGTACACCCAAAGCCATTGTGTATTCCTTCAGTAGAAATGCGGGTATTCCGCCAGCCCCAGTCGCATAATCTTTCTTAAACTTTTTAAGAACATTTACGAAATATGTTTCATTCCAAAGTTCATTTCTGTGGGGATATATTTTCATAGTATTTAGTTCCACATGTGAAAACTGACGAAAAGTAATTTGCGAACCCATTAAGGATGAAATTAATATCAGAACACTGTAATTCATTGTAGTACACGAATAAAACTCCAAAGTCTTGTTGGGTCTCATTTTATAGAAGTTTCAGCAGAGTATACGTAATTCTTAAAATCACTGTGGACAGCATTCCTATGCTCAGCCAAGCTATGTTCATATTCAAATTTTGGGTGACGAAGATATTGCTTTCTTGCATGAAATTTGCCTTCATGCATAATACCGTATGCGGAGAATACCAAACGGGATATCTTAGAAGTTTTGTTTTACTTTTCGAAACTGTTATAAAAAAAAAAGAAAATCCAATATTATGTACAATGCGCCAGATGCCAGGTCAACATCGCTCTGTTCCAAAACGGAGGTCCAAGTCTCATGGGAACGTATGTGATATAAACGCACAAGATAATCATTTATAAAATTACATCTATATGAATTTTAAGCGATAAGTAAAATTCAGGTGACTTTAGAACAGGTGAGGTAATTACGTGCCCATGCCTGCGACTTCTTTTCTAACAGAAAACTGTTTTAAATAATCTATTAAAGTATTGAAATATTACCAATAATTAACTGCAATAAAGTTAGATTACAAATTCTTTTTTGTTAACTGAAGGATATGATACTTTAATAAAGAAATTACTTAACAGAAAATTTCGTTGATTTTCTTCTTCCTTTTCTTCTTTAGGGCTGAACGTCAATTAGTTCAGACATTTAAGCACAATTCTGTTTATACCATAGCCTATAGATCTCTCAATTCCAGTCTGTGAACCTCGTTTCCTCAATTAAATCCCCCATCCTCCTCAGGAAAAAAATTGAGTATCCTCGTAGGATCGAATAGATCTCTTTCGAAATGTTTCTCTCTTATCCTTAGCGATTCCACATATATGCTCCAGTCCTATGAGGATCCTCTTTGATCTCTTCTTGGGCAGTTCATCGGCCATCACATTGCCTTTAATCTCCTCATTTCGTGACGCCTACATCAGTGATACAGTATTGTCGTGTGTTAGCCTCTAGAGAACATTCTTGCAATGTTTAACAAGTTTGGACCTGGTAATTAAGTTCATAATGGCCTTGATAGTCGCCTGACTATATCACTATGTTAATCTTCCTATATGTATAGCTGGCTGGCTGAATCAACTGCATAAAATTCAGCTTGAAAAGAAATAGTGTATTTCTCCTGACTCGGTGATTCCTGACTTATAAATAGAGCTGAGGATGTTTGCGGTATAACCATGGTTATATCATATAACCATAGTAATTTACTATGGTTACATGATTTAACCATGGTTATACCGCAAACATTCTCAGCTCTACTTATAAAGCACGTTCTATAAATACCTGCACCCCTGCCATTATTGTAATGCGATTCATCCGTGAACCTAGTCGCGGCGTGCTAATCTCTCAAACGATTTTTTGCCTGTTAACTGGCCCATGTAGATACAGTTTAATTATACACATAATATCAAATGCCATACTGTCACTGGTATTTGTAATACCTCCAATAGTTCCTCACAGTTAATAATACCTCACAGTTCCTGTGATATCTGTGTGGTCCCAAAATACATTATTGGAATACCATAAGCCATTGGGTTTCAGCCTCAAGGTCCAAGTCATGGCCTTCGCTTGTACGAGTAGATTCATCAGAAGAAGACCCACTATGTTCTCCATGGAGGTGGTTGCCGTGCTCTTCTTGGTTTTCGCGATTCCACACAGAGCTTGTTGCTAGAGAGTCGTGAGGAACCCCACCGCTGATGTCAGCTCTGTTGTCCTCCATCAGACAACTTCCCCATAAGTAATCGCAGGTCTTAATACCACTGTGTATAGCCAGTCTACCACTCTCGTTTTTAATTTACAGGTCTTGTCAACAGCTATTCTACATCACCAGAAGAGCTAGGTCACCCTGCCTGTTATCCTGATTAGGTGTCAGTTTCATATCCAGTATTAGGCCTGGATGCTTCACTACATTGATTAGCACTAATTCTTGTTCGAATTGTCTTATGCCGCCCAGATGTTTTTCATGTTGATAAAAAATAACAACTTTCTTTTATTGATTAACAGTCGTACCCTGATTAAGGCACAACCTTTCCACAATTCACAGAGCATTTCACATGATCCCCGCTACTGTCCCCGGGGCGTAATTACTTCTACGTCCTCATTCTCTGGTGATATAATGGCTTAATGAGATCATCCACTACCAGCTTCATAGTATCAGTGACAGTACTTCCCCTTGACGACACCAACTTATTGTCCTCAAGGAGATCGTTCTGTTTTACGTTTGAGTAAGAATTACTCCGTTCCGCAGCATAGCATGTTATGCACCCGATTGCATGTGATAATTTTGTTGTCTTTCTTTAGAGACGGAATGATGGAAGACATCGAGATATGACCAAGGCTTCTCCTATATGCCTAGAAAAGCTGCAACAGACACTTCTTTACGGTTTAGGCTCCTTTCGAAGCCCCCCTGCACCAAATTATGCAGGGCAGCTTCACCTGATTTTCCCATCTGGCATGCTGTTTGCAGTGAGTGTAGAGGAGATCTGTTCAGAACCCATTCTTTAATATATAAATATATCATTTCTTTAGATGTCTTTAAAATGGTTAAAAGAACGTGCTGGTTCGATTGTGGCGGCGTGCTAATAATAAACGAAATTATTTAAATAACAATTTGTGGTGAAGTTGCATCAAAGGTCCAGGACATGTATAATGTGCGCTGATATAAATATATTACAACTTATTAACTAAACAAGGCACAACGACGATGTTCTTAAAGATTCTTATTTAAAATTTACATAAGGAATATTGCTATTTAAAAGTAATTAAATGAAATTAGCAATGTATACAAGGAAAGACGAATAAGTATTTCAAGAAGCTAAGATGCCAAAATAAACTGAAAAGAGTTAAATTATGGCGTAAATAAAATGTGAATTAAGTAAAAGAACAATATATATTTGAGCAATACAGATTACCTTTGTGTTGCGAGCATATCGCGATCAGACATATGGAAAGCAAGGCCGGACGGCGTTTGGGTGCTAAAACAGCACGTGTTGCATTTGAACGATGTGTACCTTACAAGAGTTGGAAACAGAATAAGGATGAGTTTGGTGTAAGAAAACACTGGCAAGCAAAAAGATTTTGATTTATGGCCCAATTTAGAGAAGAGGATGAAGCCGACGATCCTTTGAATTAAGAACTAGCTAAAATCGCGAACTAAGAGTTTTGATATCGAATATTCCCTGTGAGATAAGCTTTAAAATGATATGCGACATGATATAATTATGAAGAAGTGTTGTATTTAACTAATTAAATATTTTAGCTTTAAAAACGAAATGCAAAATATTAGTAAATGAACATTAGATACTTGAGTTGAACGTTTAATCAAGTATATTTCTTGAGAGGGTTAACTCACCAGAATGATAACAAGAAAGGGCTTTTTCTTTGCCAATGAACGCATACAGAAAATATCTTTGAATGAAAATAAGTTTGAATTAATATTTTTAAATTCGAAATATTTGTAGAAATATAATTTTAAATTAAATTAAAACATTCTTGTTATATACGAAGTGTAACAATATGAAGGAGGTAGGACTAATTAGTCTAAATGATTTGTGATCAACAAGTGAGCTAATTATATAACCAAGACTGAAGCTTTTTTACTAACAGAAAACCGCTTTAATTAATTTGCAATAATGGACTTCAATAAAGTTAGCTAGTAGTTTTGCTAATTTAATTAAAAGATATTATTTAATCGATAATTTTGTCGAATTTTGACGTAAAAACTATTTCAATTTACGCGGAGTAAATATATTTTGATATTTCTGCATGAATTTTAATATAAGACTATTTTCTCCATAAGTAATTGCATTGTGAATCATAATGTACATTATATTGAGAGGAAGTACTGACTGCACATCAGACACAAGAAGAAAATTATCGGGGAGCGCAGTCACTTGAGTGATATATGAGTAGTTATACGTATTCCTGAATAATAAGACTCTGGTTTTCAGTACATCGTACATTTTGAAAATATAATTAGATTCACTAAAGAAGAACAGGTCTTCTGTTTTAGATGTTTGCAATTACGTTAATAATATCTAAGCAAAAGCTATAAATGTTCAGCAAAGATTAACTAATCTTTCCCAGAAAAAAGGCCTACATCTTGCGAAGCAGTCTTTTAAGAGAACAAATATTTGCATGTCTTGGGGAACTAGTGCACTACAAAACTTTTAAAGAAAGCTTTTCTTCATGTTCACTTCAAACTAAAAATAACATGAGAATAATGTAATAATAATAATAATAATAATAGCCTTAATGATGGAACGGTGTGAGAAGTATTTTATGAAGAAAGTTCATAAACTTTAACCGGCAGTGTCACTAATAATTATATATAATAATATAATACCTTCCAAAATGTCTTCTGTAGGATCGTTGTATTAGTCAAAGTTTTATTGCGTCTACAACCATCTTCTTCAGGATCTGATATAAGATTTATATTTGAAGTTATACACATTCTTTATATTCGTATGACAACTAATTGTTCAATAACCTTTTGTTTCGTAGGTAATACGGAGGACTATTGTAGTAAATTTTTCCATATATGTATAGTTTGCTGGTGTCCTCTCTGCCATTTTAGGTTGTTTGAACGATTAATTATGAACTGATCAATATACGGTAGAATTTTCGCATATATTTTGTAAATTAGATCTTTCAAAATTTGTAGAATATTTATCTTTTGTGCATATTTATTCTATCGTTGTATTGAGATACGAGATACCGTTGTGATAATTTAGTATTATAAAAAATTATTTTTAATTGGAAGACTCAGTTTACATCCATGATGATTTAGTAGATGGCGTATATTTTATTACACTATAAGATGGTAGAGTTTGTATTGCCGTATGGTATTTTCTTTTTAATATCTCCTTTGTTGTATTAAATTGTCAAAGACATTTTGTGTATTTTTTGGACAATTGCCTTTTATAAAATTCTTTATATAAATGTAATTAATTAAAACTCTTTGTCAATTGTGTTCCGTATTTTATTGCCTCAATTTTGATGTAGCAAAATGTTTTTCCTTCTAAATACGTAATTCATTGTTAATTCTTTTTTTGAGATGATTCATCTATCGGTTGGTTTTAGAACTATGAATATGATCTATATAAACATCGAGGTAGTCAATCTCGCTCTGGACTTAATTTTCAACGAAGTAATCTGAGGGTTACGGAGACGCAATTAATTTGGAATCAAATTTTAATGGCTCACTAAAGCTCGTGTTGCTACGCTTATGCGGTTCTTGCTGTCTTTTTAATTAATAGAAGCAGGAGAAAGGGTATATTGAGATATTGAAAGTGTCGTTCTTCGCTATGTTAGCGGTAATGGTTTTCATTTGGAGCACGTGTTTGCGAGTTTTCATTTTGCTTTCGAAAAGATCATTACCCTCTCAGTAGGTGAGTCTATCTTTTGATGTCCATAATTATCGCATTGTTCTTTTTAATTATAATTTATTTTTGCTACATTATTTTTTTTTGCCCATAAAACGCGGTGGCTCCCGTTTCAAGTTATATCTTTCTATCAACGTTTCGAAAAGAATCGTACGAATATCCTCACTGAAATCAGCGCCATTGGCACTAGCTGGCTATCTTGTAAATTTTAACATCATCCCGCCCACGCAAGGTAAGTCCGAGGAGGGTTGTTGGATTGCGAAAAATTTAATTTAAGTCAGTTTTCATGATCTTTCATTGCTTGTAACTGGTGTAGGTTACAGCGGACAAATTGGCTTGACAGGCTACAGTCTTCATAATACCGGAGACTTCTTTCGGCATTGCAAAATTAATGATTAAAGCAGCCATTATATTATACCAAGAGGAAGAGGAAAAATGATAGATCAATACCCTAAAGTGTAACTATATTTAAAAGAACAACTATCGAAATTGCTCAGCTTAATTAAAAGATCAGAGCCAGAACAAGTACTCTGAGGAGGCGTGAGGATCACAATAAACCTCGAAAGGTTGCAGCAGAAGAGGCTTCACGGTCTCCTCAAAGTTATAAATTCGATTCTATACCTAGGACTATTGTTGAATTAAAACAAAATTAAAATTGCATTATATTGAATTAGGTTTTTGGAAAAGCATTCCTATTGTTCATATTTCTCTTTACAATATTTTATTTTCAGTTCTACATTGTATAAATTACAGAGTATTCATGCAAATGAATAAATTATAACAAAATAAAGATTTCAAAATAGTAACGATTATTTAAAAAATACAACTCAGTATTGGACATTTCAATAACAAAGCTACTCAATTTAAATTAAACAGCGAATGCTTCGACATATGGGCGTGCAAATCAATATATTTGCAGTTAATAATAAAAATTCAGTAGCATCATATATTACATGAAGTTTTACGACGCCATAAAATGGACGAAGTATTTTCATCGTTAAATGTCTGAACATGTAAGCCCAGAGGAGATTAATTTCCTATTAGTATTTCGACAACAAAGTATTTTTATGGGTTTAATAGTGCACCGCTCTACCATAAATTATTTTTCTATTTGGCTTTATTGCATTTCGTATTTAAACTTTCAAATCGACACAACGATATAAAAATCGTTTTATGCATTTGAAACCTCGTTTGGAAAATACGGCTAGTTAAGAGCTACATACTAGTTATTGTTCCTAATGGGAAAATATAACATATTTGCCCAAACCTTGATATTTAAATAATACCACTAGGCATGCTAGCACAGATACACAAACAAGTGTATTGTAAGAGTAATTGACAAAATAATGAAGGACGCTTTTATAAATCATCGAAGCTTCTAGAGCAACATTTTAAATTTGGAGTTTCGCAATCCTTCTATAAATATAATATTGCGGAATATTTTCGACTTGGATTCAGAAAGACAAGGCATATATATGTGCTATTGGTGTAAATAAGATTTTGAGAAAAAGAAAGAAGAAATTATATTCAGTAGCCATTCCCATAGGTTACATAAGCATTTGAGGAGTTGATTATGAAACTCCTTAAAATGTATCCGATATAGTAAAGTAAAACCTATCAATGACGGACACAAAAGAAACAATATAAACAATATAAAGGTGTTCATATTCATGCGACGAGAATTTACCCTACCACATGAGATTCTAAATTTCACACAATTCGTTCCATTTGAAATCTTAATTATTTAAAGAAGATTTTAATTACGAGTCGGAAACCTAGATATCTTTAAATGCTCATGAGACCTTACTCTGCTTGCGATTTAAAAGACGTCTGTGTTATTTCTTCCGATATAAAACAGATATTAGAATAAATACATGATCAATCAGATATCCTTATAAAATAAGTAATACTAAATTTTAATTAATGAGTTCCAAAGTTTTGAATACCTTTAACACATAATACTGAAACATCTAATCAATGCTTTCAATGGATTTCAAGCAAGTCCCTCCTTTTTGAAATAATTTCCTATACATGTGACTGGCGACGTCAATTCTTTTTCAAATGTAAAAATGATCTCTTATAAATTACATTCTATATTTAAAACTCTTGTTCTCACATTCCTTCAAATTTCTTACTATTTTCTTTTAAATAGTGTTTTGTATTTTAAAACTTGTACTTATTTTAATATTTAATGTTTTTAAAACGGAATAAAAATCTGTTAAGAAGTATTTTTACTTACTCTATCGTTCTCTTACGTCCAGCTCATGCCTTCATTATCTTTCACGTTAAAGTGTTCCATGTTCACGGGCCGTATCTTTCTTCTCCTCTTATATCTTTCTTCAGAAGCAGACTTCAGATTAGAAATTTTATCACAAGCAAAAGATTCTCTACAAAAAATAATTATCCCCTACCATTCATTAACAAAATCATAAAACAAAAATTATATTAATACTACAACACAGATAAAATAAATAAAACAAAAACCAACGAAAACAACCACCAAACAACTTATAAATATGTCTCAATACCTTATATGTTAGTCTGGGCTCTAGGACGGGTTGTGTGGAGTCTGGGGTCAGGGATGTTATGTGTGGAGTGCCGCAGGGTTCGGTTTTGGGTCCGACGCTTTTTCTCTTATTTATTAACGATCTTGCACTGTTGGACACCAGGGCTCACATTGCATTGTTTGCCGATGATACGTCATTAACTTGGCATGCTGCGGACCTGCGATCTCTGGAGGGTCTGATGAACAAAGAGATTCCGATTTTTCAGAGTTAGTTTAATGCTAATGGAATTACCCTAAATTTAAGTAAAACACAACTTTTAATTCACAGACACAATTATGTAAGTGTGAATATTGAGATTGGTGGCATCACTTTAGAGCCTGTGAACTCCGTGAAGTTCCTTGGTCTGATTCTGGAGCCAGGCCCTTGTTGGACCGGGCATGTTCGTCGCCTTTCGTGTAGGCTCTCATCTGCTTGTTATGCGATTGGAGTGGTGCGTCGTAGCCTGGGAGAGTCCACGGCTAGGACAGTATATTTTTCATTGTTTGAGTCTCGTCTACGGTATTGTCTAGCATTTTGGGGATTCACGACCGCTGGGAATCTTCTTTCGATTTTTAGGTTGCAGAAGCGGGCGGTGCGGCTCTTGTGCGGGGCGGCAGCGGACGCTCACTGTCGGCCGTTGTTTGCGGATAGTGGAATCATGAAGGTTTATTCATTGTTATTATACGAATCATTGTCTATCATTTTTTAAAAGCAAAGTAATATCCAGCATAGGTCTGATATTCATTCGTATGACACACGCGGCAACCAACTTCTGAATTTACCAAAGCCCGCGACAAGAGCGAGTCGCGGTTCAATATTTTATATGGGCTTGCAGTATTTCAACGGACTGCCAATGAACATTAGGCAGTCTTCAAGCTTAAAACAGTTCCAGGGGAAATTAAAAGTGCTGCTCGTCGGGCAGGTTTTGTACTCGCTGTATGGGTTTGACGGGTTGACGTTGGAATCCCTTGCTTTTATTTTTAATTTGTTTTTATTTTAATATTACTTTGATCATGTGTTTTTATTAGGTGACATGTATTTGTTTGTTTTGGCAACTTAATCAATTACTGTTATGTGTTTATACTATAATTGTATGTGTATATTGCTTACTGTCCACGTACTGTATGTGCTTATTGACAATAAAATATTCTATTCTATTCTATATAAACAGCCTGTCTGAAAAAATAAATATCATAACATATAACATAAAATAACATATCATAACATCAAAACTACCATAAAATAAAATAACTTAAAAATAGCTCACAAAAATTCCAATAATCTTAACAACCTGCACTCAAAATTAAAAGACAAAATACCTACATAAGAAAAAACACACGTTACTGGTGAAATTCCATGCAATGACTGCGAAGACGTATACATCGGCAAAACAACACAATATCTACAAGAACGTTTAAATGTACACAAATTTAAGGTATGGTTTTACTTTAAAATATATATATTTAAAACAACCCTACATGTTTCGGCAAATGATGCCTTTATCAAGGAATATAAAATATATATTTTATATTCCTTGATAAAGTCATCATTTGCCGAAACATGTAGGGTTGTTTTAAATATACAGTGTGGTCATAAAGTTTGGAACCAAGCTTATAACCGCATTATTTTACATTTTTTGGAAAAACGCTCGGACAGGTAAATTTTCTATTTTAAAACGCCATCTTTTGACATACAATTTTTTTCTATGACGTCATTGGTTTTCGAGTGATGACGTTATCAACACTTTCTTTAAATGGCAACCATATTATTCCTTTCTCGCTTTTGGTAGATCTTTATATCCACCAAATAGTGATATAAAACAATTGGTATGTTGCATCACAATTTTTTTGAAAAAATGATATAAATTTAGAAAAAATACGAAAATTTTATTTTTGTACAAAATTAAAATTAAATTAAAAAAAATACATCTGAACTTAAATTTATTGTAACAGTTAACGTAAATTTTCAAAATGGACCCCACCAACCAACTGACACTGTCCCAGCCGAGTGTAAATGCTTTGCGATCAATAGTAATCTACGTTATTCGCTCCAATTCAAAAGAAATTCGTCTTCCCAATCGGCCAATTACTTATTAAAAAATCCTATTTAACATTAAATAGTTTCACAAAAAAAGGCCAAAGAAGTTTAATTTATTTAAAAAATTGACATGATGTGACAGACCATTTCTTAATTAAAATTATCGCCCAAAAATTGAAGATTTCAAAAACTAATTAAGCTTACAAAATTTCCTGAAATATGTAAGTAAGTTTTTTTCACACTTCTGTCTTGTGTGAGGACTTAAATATTCTTCTTGAACAAACCGGATCGTCAAAAGCACATGTACTCATGTTACTATGAAAAAAAATTACAAAAACAAAAACGCACTTTTTTGCAAGATATGTCTTTATGACATTCTTGCTTCTTTTTATACAATTTATGTACAAAAATTTTAGTTTGAAATTGTTTCTATGGCGACAACATTGTTGAATTATTTACTTCTATTTTTGACGTTAAATTTTTGAGATATTGCGTAAAAATTGTTCATTTTCGCTAATATAAAAAATGGAACATTTATCTGAGCGAGAAAGAATCGAAATTTTAATTATGGTTGGGTATGGGGACAGACAAAGAATGCATGCAGAAGCATGCGAATTGTTTAACCATGAACACCCTGATAGACCTCCAATTACCAGGTCTACGGTGACAAAACTAGTTGGAAAGTTTACCGAAACTGGATCCGTAAAAGATCGACCACGGCAAGGTAGACCTCAAGTAGGAGAAGATGTGAAATTAAATGTGCTTCTAGAAGCAGAAGAAAGGCATCATGTTTCCATGAGACAACTTGCGTTAGCCAATCAGGTGGCCCACTCATTTGTCGTTAACTTATTTAAAAAAGAACACTATCGTCCTTACAAAGTTCAACTTGTACAGGAATTAAATGAGGATAACGAAGATCGTCGACTGCAGTTCTGTGAAGACGTAATGTTACGTTGTGACCAAAATCCAAATTTCTTGGAAAACATCGTCTTCTCACATGAAGCTACGTTCTGCCTAAATGGATCTGTTCAACGCCATAATTGCAGATATTGGTCGCAGAACAATCGGCATTGAACTCAAGCGTGTCATACTCAGCGCAGAGGAAAAGTTAACGTATGGGTTGGAATGATTGGACGACGCATTTTAGGACCATATTTTTTTGAAGGAAATTTGACTGCTGTGCAATATTTAGAATTTTTAAGATTTGAACTGGTTCCAGCGCTCGCTGTTATTTTCCCAAATCACGAGGATGGTGATGTACCCCATCCAAATATTTGGTTTCAACAGGATGGGGCGCCTCCCCATTATGGTGTAGAGGTTCGCCACTATCTTGAAGAAATATTTCCCAATAAATGGATTGGACGGAGAGGCTCCATAGAATTGCCACCTCGTTCTCCTGATCTGACTCCGTTAGACTTTTTTTTGTGGGGTTATTTGAAATCGAAAGTGTATTTTAACAAACCGAACAATTTAGAAGATTTAAAAGAACGAATTCGCGTAGAACTTACACAAATATCCCCAGACATAATTGAGGCGAGTATACGAAGTGTTTACACTCGGCTGGGACAGTGTCAGTTGGTTGGTGGGGTCCATTTTGAAAATTTACGTTAACTGGTACAATAAACTTAAGTTCAGATGTATTTTTTTAATTTAATTTTAATTTTGTACAAAAATAAAATTTTCGTATTTTTTTCTAAATTTATATCATTTTTCCAAAAAAATTGTGAAGCAACATACCAATTGTTTTATATCACTATTTGGTGGATATAAAGATCTACCAAAAACGAGAAAAAAATAATATGGTTGCCATTTAAAGCAAGTGTTGATAACGTCATCACTCGAAAACCAATGACGTCATAGAAAAAAATTGTATGTCAAAAGATGGCGTTTTAAAAAAGATAATTTACCTGTCCGAGCGTTTTTCCTAAACATGTAAAATAATGCGGTTATAAGCTTGGTTCCAAACTTTATGACCACCCTGTATATATTTTAAAGTAAAACCAGACCTTAAATCGCCAACAAATTGAATTTACTATATATATATATATATATATATATATATATATATATATATATATAAATTTAGCTTCAGTAATGCAACAAGATTTTAATTTAAATGCACTTTTATATTGTACATATTAAACGCTGTTCGTTGTAAATTACTTAATTTACAGGATATTTGTAATTCCCTAATTAAACAACATGAATTATAATACATGCTCATGCATTACCGCTTATTTCGTTGACGTCACAATTTGGAACTTTAATTTTGAAATAGTAACGAATGTCGTAAATAGTAATTAAAATGCGGTTTTATATAATAATAGATTAATAAACAGTGCCCACAGTCCATGCCCGAACGTTAGGTATCTGTACCGCATTATTACTATTACTGTTAGTGGAATGAAATTAAATTACACATTAAATTGGTTGTATCGCGGAACTACACAAATACAATCATTCAATGAAAATAACATTAGTCTTCATAAAACAATTTCGTGTATTTACGTTGTGTAATGTGGCTGTAAAGCAATCACTGTACTTAATAAGTTTTGTCGTTATTAAACCAAAACAAATTCTAATGTCTGTCCGGAGACCTTGCTGTACAAACTGTTAAACTTATGTTTAATTTTGTGTGGAATACATTTCCTAATATATCCGAATAAAAAAACATTCGTTATACAAGGGGCCTCTTTTATCTTCGCGGCCCAGGCAGCTTTACATTTTAATACATTTCCCATTAAGCTTTTTTAAAGTCACATAATGTGTACCAATTTACAAAAGATTTGCAAAATTATTAATTTTATTATGTGTTAATTTGTAATGTTGTGCATTGATTTTACATTGAAATGAATTAAATCGAATATAAACTGCTGACCAATTGAAGTGTCCACTCTAAATTTTCCATATTATTATAACAAAACGCATGAAGCAATCCACTGTCGTCATCAACCAAAAACAGTGACATCTGTATTGCCAGTCTCACAACAACGAAAATAATAGTCGTATATATTACTAAATTTATAATTTTATTAGTCTGGAATATAATATATGTATATTATAGTAATTGTATGAATATTTCGATGAGTAATATTAATTAAAAATTATAATTTTGGCGTCATTTCAACTAGTTTTATAAAGGATCTTAACATAAAATGTTGGCCATCATGAAAAATCGTTTACATGTAACTACCTAATCATTTAACGGTATTTGGTTGTTGAAATAATAAACTTAAAAATGTAGTTTTATTTACATATAGTTACAAAATACATTGGTTTTTTACTTATTTTCTTTAATAAGAATGCACTTAACTTGCCTTTAGAAAATTTGGTCAATTTAAAAATAAATATAACCTATAAACTACGCCGTAAATTTTATAAGTCGACATACACGTACTACAACTATTACGTCAAAGATTTTAATAACGAAAGTTGATTGGTTTGTGCGTTTATCTATATACAGCAAACGACAGGTTACAGTTTAAATGTATTTAATTAAAGATAATAAGCAGTTCTTAAATCAACCTTTATATATATATATATATATATATAAATTCAGGCTGCGTATGTTTGCACTCGCAAAAGCGAAAAATTGAAATTTTAACACAAAGTTACATTCCAATACGCGAGTGTTTTTATAGTAAAATTATTTTTTTTAACACGGCGCGACGAAAGTCTTCCTCGCCGGTGAAATAAGTAGACATAAGTAGCGTAAACATTGCTCAAATACTTGACTTGGTAGTACTTTTTTATTACAAGTTGACGCTTGCTAATCATATACTCTATTTACGCTAACATATTGTTATGAAATCTTAATGATAAAAAGGAAAATAACTTTGATGTAATATTGCACTGATTGTCCTATATGAAAATTTATGTGTTAGGTTAGATGTAAATGTGAGGCAGATGTTATTTTTAAAAAGAAAAAAGGGAGAAATTATTATTGATTTTATAGAGATACCTCGCCCACGTTCGAACATAGACCGCTGTTCTCGACACGCAATCACAGAATGTCAAAGGAGATCAAGCTGCAATAATCAAAACATTTAGATGAAAACGAATGAACGTGTTAGAGTCAGAACTTCTCAAAAGCGAGCATAAAAATCTGAAGATCAACGGGAAAAAAGATTTAAAGTCATACTAGTTGAATCGTGAACAATAAGACCAGCATGATCGTCTCAACAACGTCAAGAACAAATAGATCAACAGCGAAGACATATGCAGTTGCAATATCTGAATGATCGAGCTTCATATCACCGAATTGCTTTTTCATGCGAATCGGATATTCAATACAATACCTCATGCAATTTCGTTTAAATCGGAAAAATGGACAAAGTACAAAGCCCACGATTAGTAGTTAAAAAAATAGATGAAGCCACAATTCTGATTGGAACTCAGAGGTGAAGACATCTACTTCCACGAGTACCACTCATTCCGATCGAAATGGCGTTCGCTTTCAAACGACTTCAATTTCCAATACACCTTGCGTTCTCTATGACTATAAATAAAGCGCAAGGACAATATTTGCAAGTGTGCGGTTTAAATTTAGAAAACGATTGCTTCTGATCTTTATGATTATTCAGAAAGCCGATACAGAAAAAATGTGTTAAATACACTATCTTTTTACAATAAAAAATATTTTTCTGTGAGAAACATATTTTTCTTCCCTTCCTTTCATTCCACATAGCCACAGCAACGCAAGGCAGGGTTTGAATTGAATGATATGTTTTCTCAGAGAATCTATGTTCGCAATAATCATTTTATTTACATTTCCAGTTTAATTTCCAGTTTATTTAATAATTATAAATATGCTCCTTGTAACAAGTTTAAATTAAACGTGTAGTTTGTACGATATATTTTTGATTAAAACTGTTAAAATTTATTTCATAAATCCCAGACTTCTGTCCTATTTCAAATTTATCCTTAATGTTACCTAAAAGTGATTTTAATGAGTTACATGATTTAAACGCTATTTGAAGAGAATGACTTTAAGCCCATGTTTCTTAATTAGGTTAGTTACTATTTTTCAGTCAAAACCATTGTATACTGTGATGTTTTTAATCAAACTGAGTTCTTTTCCATATCTGTCTTTTGTAAGCGGAAAATTTAACAAAAGATGAATAAGAAAATTAAAGGACATCTTTTGTTGGAAACTATTATTTGAATCCGGGGCTATAAACTTGGTAAAAGTGGTGTTTTTCTCGAAAAATATCTATTTCTAGTAATTAATATTTTATTAGCTAGAAATTATCTGGATCACACCTCGTTTAAAGCCCTAACGAATTTCTTGTATAACTGACGAAGCAAAAGAATAATGGTATGTTTCTAAACTTACAAACACTTTTATTTATTGAATAGATGACTTTCTCTAACAATTCATCATACAAAATTTAATGGTTAATTACTATTGGGTGCTAAAATTTTAATTTTAAATATTTACCATGAATTTATTGGATTCTCTAAATAATTATATTAGAAAAAATATGATGTATGAAACCCACAATATAAATCTAGACACATGGTTTAATACATACTCACTAAATTTATTTTTCGCTTCATTTAACTAGTTTTTATATACTGTACGTCATTCGAAACCGCAAGATACGATACAGTCTAGACCTATTAAACAATTTAAATATTTTAGTCACATAACTAATAGATAATTCTCTCCTAATCCGGTAGACGATTACCAACCGTACAACTTATTCCGTCGATAAATTGTCCCAGTGGAGCAATTTCTATGTCGGTCCCTTATGATGAGACCCACGTAACTGCCCCTTCCTTTTGTTTGATTTTTTGCTGGACTCCTATAAAAAGTCAGCCGACAACGTTCAGATTTAGATATTAAATCTCCGTGGACCGAGTTTCAACCTGTCTTTGTGTATGTGTATCATTATTGGTAGCAGAGTTACGACCGTTTCACCGTGACGACGTGTTTTTGCAATTTTAAAGGCGACTCTCACTGGGTTCGACGTCGCACGATGCAGACGATATATTAAACCAATTATCGAGCCCTGAACACAACGGCATCGTGATAAATCCACGAAGACATCTATTATTTTATTGACTTCCTAACAGACTTTGCTAGGATCAGGCACGTTCTGTATAAACTTACAATTTCTGCATGCAAAACGCACGTTGTTATATATACATTTCAAACTATTAACTGTGCAGTCAAGTAACTTTTAATAATTCAATATTGTTCGTGCCAGTGATAACTAAGGAAGTTTCAGTACGTGTTATCCTTGTTTTCAATATCATTTTCCGAATAATGTACGAATATCAACTTAATAGATTGGAGAATTTGTAGTATAAGAATTGAGAATATTTATTTATGAATCAAGCAAGTATGAAATTTCGAGCGAGGAATAGGTGGTATAAATGATCTTGCTTAATAATAATAATAATAATAATAATAATAATAATAATAATAATAATAATAATAATAATAATAATAATAATAATAATAATAATAATAATAATAATAATAATAATAATAATAATAAAAAAAACACTGCAAGGAACTATAGTGAGAAGGTAAATAAATATTTACCTCTCAGCGACGAAATCAAGAGTATGTGGAAGATGGACAAGGTCCTAATAGTCCCAATTGTGATTGGCGCAACTGGAGAAATTCCACAGAAATTACACAAGTCCATAAATACGTTGGATCTCTACCAAAAACTTTATTTAAAA
Source organism: Melolontha melolontha (assembly GCA_935421215.2). NCBI lineage: Eukaryota > Metazoa > Arthropoda > Insecta > Coleoptera > Scarabaeidae > Melolontha > Melolontha melolontha. The sequence goes on from OW285243.1 coordinate 38,436,041, forward strand.
ATGCAAAAAAGTGTCTTGTTAGACACGGCTGCAATAATACGTCGCGTGCTGAACTGAAATTGCAGCGCGCGAACGCGGGCAACGTGGCCGGGAGGCGAAATGACGGAACGGGTGGGGTGCTGATGTGGTCCTCTACTGGGTGGTAGCCTAGCATATGCGCTACCAAACTCTAGGGGGGTCTGCCCGTTGGGCAGGCAGGTGCCATTCCGCCTTTCCAGCAGGGGAGAGAGGAACCAAGCTACGCGGCGCAAAACACGGCGCCGCGCAATGCACACACCACTGGGGTCGGTCCCGGGCGGCAACCTTGCCAGGCTGGCGTGAACAGCACACACACGCTCGACGTGTGTGCAGTGCCCCCGCAATGGCGGAAAACGTTAAGATGGCACAAAGTGTGACCGTCGTCGACCAAAGTAGCCGCTAAGAGTGTTCCTTTGGTTGGCGATGAGCAACCCCGTGCAGGCTGCGCTTCGCGGATCTGGGCCTTGCCTCGATGGGGCGAGGGTCGGGCCGTCGAAGTACTGCATGGAAAAGTAAAGAAGTTGCCGGGAAAGGGTTGGCGGCCCTGCGCAACGGCTGGTTCTCCGATCTCTCAAAATTAGCGCGACCGGACACTAAACACATGCACGAGTGCGCTAAAATACAACACCCCTACACTTGCGCGCTCGCACAAACACAAAACCACACACCCAGAGAGAGAAGCAAGCTGTCAGCAGCGGACAACACGTAAGTTGACACCCTGAAAGTACTGGTAAGTATCTACTATAATCAATATTCATATAAAAATAATGAATGCTAGATAACTATGCCACCCATCTTGTTCGAATGAACCGATGGGGTAAGATAATGGCAACCAAGAGCGAATAGTTCTTGTGAGTGGAAGAGATAATAATAATAATAATAATAATAATAATAATAATAATAATAATAATAATAATAATAATAATAATAATAATAATAATAATAAACTCGCACAGGGTAGCCTAGAGATAGGTTACTGGGGACTAGCGACCCCACGGGTTCCTGAGCTAACCATTGGGTTGGGTTAGCAGCCACAATGAGGTAGATTTGCTCCAAACACTGGATGAGAAGGATACTATGGTGGGTCGGAGGAGCAGGATCAGGTTGGATTAACCAGCAAAGACCGAAACAGCAAATTGGAAATGAAAGGCAAACATGGCATGCTTCAGTAGAAACAAAGAACGCAGGCGAGGATGTTGTTGTGATACCTTCATCTCAACCCACTTCGTCAACATAACAACTAAAGCGCCGGACCCTATGGGCCGTGAAAATGAACACCCCCCTATATGGTGGGAGGTGTTATTATCTGCTTACTAAGAATGAAGCATGCCATATGGACGAGAGCTGCATGGTTAGGTTACGGAAAAATACCTGGGAATAAGAAATAATAAACAATAATAATAATAATATTATGATAGTTATGCCAGCCATCTTGTTCTCACGAACCGATGGGTTAACACACTGGCAACCAAGGACAAATTGAATGTTCTTGTGAATGGAGGAAATAATAATAATAATAATAATAATAATAATAATAATAATAATAATAATAATAATAATAATAATAATAATAATAATAATAATAATAATAATAATAATAATAATAATAATAATAATAATAATAATAATAATAATAATAATAATAATAATAATAATAATAATAATAATAATAAGTAAGTAATAATAATAAACCCGCACAGGGTAGCCTAGAGCTAGGTTACTGGGGACTAGCGACCCCACGGTTTCCTGAGCTAATCGTTGGGTTGGAATAGAAGCCCCAATCAGGTACACTTGCTTCAAACACTGATTAACAAGCAAGGACTGAAACAGGGAATTGTTCATGAAACACAAATATGGCATGCTTCAGTAGAAACAATAGACTCAGGCGAGGATGTTGTTGAGATACATTCATTTCAACCCACTTCGTCAACATAACAACTAAAGCGCCGGACCCTCTGGGCCGTGAAAATGAACCCCCCATACATGGTGGGAGGTGTTATTATCTGCTTACTAAGAATGAAGCATGCCATATGGAAGAGAGCTGCATAGTTATGTTACGGGAAAATACTTGGAAATAAGAAACAATAAACAACAATAATAATATTATGATACTTATGCCAGCCATCTTGTTCTCACGAACCGATGGGTTAACACAATGGCAACCAAGGACAAATTGAATGTTCTTGTGAGTGGAGGAAATAATAATAATAATCCCGCACAGGGTAGCCTAGAGCTAGGTTACTGGGGACTAGCGACCCCACGGTTTCCTGAGCTAACCGTTGGGTTGGGATAGCAGCCCCAATCAGGTACACTTGCTCCAAACACTGATTAACAAGCAAGGACTAAAACAGCGAATTGGGCATGAAACACAAAAATGGCATGCTTCAGTAGAAACAAAAGACTCAGGCGAGGATGTTGTTGAGATACATTCATTTCAACCCACTTCGTCAACATAACAACTAAAGCGCCGGACCCTCTGGGCCGAGTAAATGTAACCCCCCCTACAGGGGAGAAGTGTTATTATCTGCTTACTATGAATGAAGCATGCATATGTAGTAGAGCCGCATAGATAGATTACGGAAAAATACCTGGAAATAAGAAATAATAAACAATAATAATGATATTATGAAAGTTATGCCAGCCATTTTGTTCTCACGAACCGATGGGTTAACACCCTGGCAACCAAGGACAAATTGAATGTTCTTGTGAATGGAGGAAATAATAATAATAATAATAATAATAATAATAATAATAATAATTCCCGCACAGGGTAGCCTAGAGCTAGGTTACTGGGGACTAGCGACCCCACTGTTTCCTGAGCTAATCGTTGGGTTGGGATAGAAGCCCCAATCAGGTACACTTGCTTCAAACACTGATTATCAAGCAAGGACTGAAACAGCGAATTGTTCATGAAACACAAATATGGCATGCTTCAGTAGAAACAATAGACTCAGGCGAGGATGTTGTTGAGATACATTCATTTCAACCCACTTCGTCAACATAACAACTAAAGCGCCGGACCCTCTGGGCCGTGAAAATGAAGCCCCCATACATGGTGGGAGGTGTTATTATTTGCTTACTAAGAATGAAGCATTCCATATGGAAGAGAGCTGCATAGTTATGTTACGGGAAAATACTTGGAAATAAGAAACAATAAACAACAATAATAATATTATGATACTTATGCCAGCCATCTTGTTCTCACGAACCGATGGGTTAACACACTGGCAACCAAGGACAAATTGAATGTTCTTGTGAGTGGAGGAAATAATAATAATAATAATAATAATAATAATAATAATAATAATAATAATAATAATGGGATGTAATTTACAACAACCTGTCGTACAAATTAGTCACCTTTGGTACATGGATGATCTCAAATTGTATGCTAGGAAAAAGAATCATCTTCGCGATCTCCTAAACTGTGTTGGCCGTTATAGTAGAGATATCCAAATGAAATTTGGATTGGAAAAATACAAAATAAGCTGCATAGAAAAGGGACAATGGGTTGAACATCGTGGGTTCGAAGTGGAAGGCGGACAAGGACTAGTTATTGGAATGGAGAGCAACGACTATTATAAGTATCTTGTTTATTTACAGGCTAGAGGAATAGAACACAATATTGCAAAAGAATCAGCGAAAGATCAGTATTTCTCTAGGCTGCGATCGTTGTTGAAAACCAGATTGTCGGCAAGAAATATGTCCAAGGCAATAAACAGCTTTGCAACTTCCGTACTTACTTATGGATTTGGAATAATTAACTGGACTGATACTGAACTTGAAGCAATAGACATCAAGACAAGAGTAGAGGCCAGAAAATTTAGAATTCATCACCCACGTAGTGCGATCGAAAGGTTCCACCTACCAAGAAGAGAAGGAGGTAGAGGAATACCGAGTGCTTATTGCAGGCATTATACACAGATAAATAATTTACGAGAGTACTTTCTGCAAAAGTCGAAAGAAAGTAGATTGCATAATGCGATTGCTCAAATGGACAATTTTACGCCACTCAAACTGGCTAACGATGAATTCAATCCATCCATGAGAATCTTAAATATACCCCAACAGAAAGAGAGATGGAAAAATAAATCTCTGCATGGCAAGTATCCGTTAACAATTGGATCTGAAAATTTTGACACCTCAGCGTCGCAGGCATGGCTGTATACAGGTAACCTGTTTGCAGAAACAGAGGGATTCATAGCCGCCATCCAAGATCAAGTAATTCCAACGCGTTCCTATAGGAAAAAAATTCTTAAGGAGAATTTATCTGACATTAAATGTCGTGTATGCCCAGATAAGGAAGAAACAATTGATCATTTGATGGCAGGATGCTCTGTACTTGCCCCCAAACAATATCTCGAGAGGCACAACATGGTTGCAAAAATATTACACCAACTGCTCAGACAGAAGCACTTGTCGTATTCTGAAAATGTCCCGTATTATGAATATGAAGCACCTTCAGTTTGCGAGGACGAAAATTCTCGATTATATTGGAATCGCCAAATAATCACAGATAAAACAATTCCCAACAATATTCCAGATATAATACTGACACTGAAGAAGGACAAGATAACGTACATCATTGACATTGCTGTTCCGTTGGCAAAAAAACACTGCAAGGAACTATAGTGAGAAGGTAAATAAATATTTACCTCTCAGCGACGAAATCAAGAGTATGTGGAAGATGGACAAGGTCCTAATAGTCCCAATTGTGATTGGCGCAACTGGAGAAATTCCACAGAAATTACACAAGTCCATAAATACGTTGGATCTCTACCAAAAACTTTATTTAAAAATGCAAAAAAGTGTCTTGTTAGACACGGCTGCAATAATACGTCGCGTGCTGAACTGAAATTGCAGCGCGCGAACGCGGGTAACGTGGCCGGGAGGCGAAATGACGGAACGGGTGGGGTGCTGATGTGGTCCTCTACTGGGTGGTAGCCTAGCATATGCGCTACCAAACTCTAGGGGGGTCTGCCCGATGGGCAGGCAGGTGCCATTCCGCCTTTCCAGCAGGGGAGAGAGGAACCAAGCTACGCGGCGCAAAACACGGCGCCGCGCAATGCACACACCACTGGGGTCGGTCCCGGGCGGCAACCTTGCCAGGCTGGCGTGAACAGCACACACACGCTCGACGTGTGTGCAGTGCCCCCGCCATGGCGGAAAACGTTAAGATGGCACAAAGTGTGACCATCGTCGACCAAAGTAGCCGCTAAGAGTGTTCCTTTGGTTGGCGATGAGCAACCCCATGCAGGCTGCGCTTCGCGGATCTGGGCCTTGCCTCGATGGGGCGAGGGTCGGGCCGTCGAAGTACTGCATGGAAAAGTAAAGAAGTTGCCGGGAAAGGGTTGGCGGCCCTGCGCAACGGCTGGTTCTCCGATCTCTCAAAATTAGCGCGACCGGACACTAAACACATGCACGAGTGCGCTAAAATACAACACCCCTACACTTGCGCGCTCGCACAAACACAAAACCACACACCCAGAGAGAGAAGCAAGCTGTCAGCAGCGGACAACACGTAAGTTGACACCCTGAAAGTACTGGTAAGTATCTACTATAATCAATATTCATATAAAAATAATGAATGCTAGATAACTATGCCACCCATCTTGTTCGAATGAACCGATGGGGTAAGATAATGGCAACCAAGAGCGAATAGTTCTTGTGAGTGGAAGAGATAATAATAATAATAATAATAATAATAATAATAATAATAATAATAATGGAACTTTGATTAGCTGTTGGTTTTGTACTAGGTGAAGTGTGGGTTTGGCTTTTCTGCAAGTTTTCGGTAAGAAAATAGAAAGATATTGAATGAAAAGATAGCTGTCAAAGTTGACACTGTAAATAATACATCTTATACTAGATTATATCTTACAATTTGCTTTTTCCTTTTAGGTTGATTTTAGAATGTTGATTTCTTAGCTTATTAGGTTGTTATTTGAAGTGTTTTACCTTCTTTTTGGTAAAAATTGTACTTTTTGATTAGATGTCAAAGTGACATTTTAGTTGAAAATTTTTTTTTTCTTTCATTTGAATTCGTTTAATTTTCTTAATTTGTTGCTTTAATCTGTTGTTTTAATAATTATGGTTAGAACACGGTCTCATTACCTAGATGTATCATTACAAGGCACAGCTAATGAGACCGCTAGTATAGCATCTTTTAATGAAACGTTAGCAAGCACTAGTACAGGCCCAGATGTTGCTGAAATGCTCACATCTCAGCCCACTAGGTCTGGTCAACATCGAAGAAGGAGAATTTTATGGACAAACAAAATGAATGAGTTCTTAGTTCGATGTTATTTCTTGCTAACGAAAATAAACGCACTGAATGTGCCATATGGGACTGAATTACATAGAAAAGTAATTGAAAAGTTCCCAGAACTCAGAAATAAAACCATACAAAATGTATTGGATCAGCGTAGATCTATATTCGTCAATAATAGATTACCTCCAGAAGTCATTGATGGAATAAGAAATGAGGTTTCTGAGAATTGGAGAGTTTCTGAGAATTGGAGATTGAGAATATAAATGATAATCAACAAACGCTGATCCAAGAAGAGGGAAATAATGTAGACGTGAATATAGATAAAGATATTGAAGAAATAGTCAATTCTCAATCTATTATAGCGGACGAACATCAAAGGAAAAGAACTTCTTGGACGTTAGAAATGAAGAAGTTTATGCTCAGATGTTATTACACAATAACAAAACTGGGAACAGTTAAAATACCGTATGGAGCAGAGTTACATAGACAGGTAACTGAAAAGTTCCCAGAGTTGGCGGATAAAACCATTCAAAATATCTTAGATCAAAGACGATCTATATTCATTAATAATAGATTGTCAGCGGAAATAATTAATCAAGTGAGACAAGAGGTTTCCTTAGAAATTGGTATCAGTAGTAATGATGAAGTGGAGGTTGAAGAACAGATTAACCCGTTTTTAGATGAATTAATAATCTTGCCCGTACAGGAAAGTAGATTTCATTTAGAGTTTGAGAATAATTTTCTTAAATATCATGGAGTTGTACCTAGTAAGAAGCCGCATCTAAAAAAGCTTATTTACCAAAAGGGCACATCTGATATTATAAACGAGGTAAACGGCATTATTGAGACAAAAATAAAAAATAGCACAACACTGGAAGAGCTCCACAGTTTAATATATACAGGTGCATGTACGGTTTTGATATTAAATGATCAAAATATAGACACCGTAGAAATGGAATTCGATAGTAGGAATAAAACTCCTAGTTGGGAAAAACGATTGACATGGAAAATTGAAAATCTGAGACGGGAAATTGGAATATTAACTCAAAGCTTAAAGGACAATGCTAGCGCGAGGGTTAAGAGAGATGCAGAGGTTATAGTGAGCTGTTATGTTTCACCTGAAAACTCCAATGTTGTAGAAATTTTAGATTTATTAAAGCAGAAATTAGCGGCATATGCAAAGAGGTTGAAACGATATAAAATCAGTAATACCCGAAGACAGCAAAATAAACAGTTCGCTAGAAATCAAAAATTATTCTATCGTGGCTTGAGTGATACTAATCCTGGACAACATATTCAGTTACCAACGAAAGACAAAATATCAGACTATTGGTCTGGAATATGGAGTACGCCGGTGCAACATAGAAATGCAAAATGGCTGGCGGATGAAAGAAGGGAGGTAAGTAACGTTAGGACAATGATAAATTGGCGGATTGATTCAGAGGATGTGAAAAGAGCAATCCAAAAAGCAATGAATTGGAAAGCACCTGGACCAGATAAAATACAAAATTTCTGGTTAAGAAAATTTACATCGACGCACCTACAACTTGTTAAGTGCTTCCAATTATTGCTAGAACAACCAACCGAATTGCCAGAATTCATGACCGAGGGAAACACCTTCTTAATTCCGAAATCTAATGTATCTGCGGAAGATCCCTCTAAATATAGGCCAATTACATGTCTTCCTACGTTATACAAGATGTTCACCTCGATTATATCTGAAAAGATATATTCCCATTTGGAGAATAACAACCTTTTAGAAGAGGAACAGAAAGGATGTAGAAAAGGATCAAGAGGCTGCAAAGAACAGCTCCTGATTGATTCAGTTGTGATGAAGAATGTGGTGAAAGCAAAAGAAAATCTCTACATGGCATATATAGACTATCAGAAAGCGTTTGATAGTGTACCTCATTCGTGGCTGGTAGAGATTCTTAGGTTATATAGGATTGAGGAGCATCATATTAACTTTCTTAGTTACGCCATGACTAAATGGAAGACAAGTTTGTTAATGAAAACCCCTACAGAAAGTATTGATGCAGGTAAGATCAGTATTAAAAGAGGCATATTTCAGGGAGACGCTTTGAGTCCACTGTGGTTTTGTTTAGCCTTGATACCGTTAACAACTTTGTTAAATTCCCTAAATAAGGGATGTAATTTACAACAACCTGTCGTACAAATTAGTCACCTTTGGTACATGGATGATCTCAAATTGTATGATAGGAAAAAGAATCATCTTCGCGATCTCCTAAACTGTGTTGGCCGTTATAGTAGAGATATCCAAATGAAATTTGGATTGGAAAAATGCAAAATAAGTTGCATAGAAAAGGGACAATGGGTTGATCATCGTGGGTTCGAAGTGGAAGGGGGGCAAGGACTAGTTATTGGAATGGAGAGCAACGACTATTATAAGTATCTTGGTTATTTACAGGCTAGAGGAATAGAACACAATATTGCAAAACAATCAGCGAAAGATCAGTACTTCTCTAGGTTGCGATCGTTGTTGAAAACCAGATTGTCGGCAAGAAATATGTCCAAGGCAATAAACAGCTTTGCAACTTCCGTACTTACTTATGGATTTGGAATAATTAACTGGACTGATACTGAACTTGAAGCAATAGACATCAAGACAAGAGTAGAAGCCAGAAAATTTAGAATTCATCACCCACGTAGTGCGATCGAAAGGTTCCACCTACCAAGAAGAGAAGGAGGTAGAGGAATACCGAGTGCTTATTGCAGGCATTATACACAGGTAAATAATTTACGAGAGTACTTTCTGCAAAAGTCGAAAGAAAGCAGATTGCATAATGCGATTGCTCAAATGGACAATTTTACGCCACTCAAACTGGCTAACGATGAATTCAATCCATCCATGAGAATCTTAAATATACCCCAACAGAAAGAGAGATGGAAAAATAAATCTCTGCATGGCAAGTATCCGTTAACAATTGGATCTGAAAATTTTGACACCTCAGCGTCGCAGGCATGGCTGTATACAGGTAACCTGTTTGCAGAAACAGAGGGATTCATAGCCGCCATCCAAGATCAAGTAATTCCAACGCGTTCCTATAGGAAAAAAATTCTTAAGGAGAATTTATCTGACATTAAATGTCGTGTATGCGCAGATAAGGAAGAAACAATTGATCATTTGATGGCGGGATGCTCTGTACTTGCCCCCAAACAATATCTCGAGAGGCACAACAGGGTTGCAAAGATATTACACCAGCTGCTCAGACAGAAGCACTTGTCTTATTCTGAAAATGTCCCGTATTATGAATATGAAGCACCTTCAGTTTGCGAGGACGAAAATTCTCGATTATATTGGAATCGCCAAATAATCACAGATAAAACAATTCCCAACAATATTCCAGATATAATACTGACACTGAAGAAGGACAAGGTAACGTACATCATTGACATTGCTGTTCCGTTGGCAAAAAACACTGCAAGGAACTATAGTGAGAAGGTAAATAAATATTTACCTCTCAGCGACGAAATCAAGAGTATGTGGAAGATGGACGAGGTCCTAATAGTCCCAATTGTGATTGGCGCAACTGGAGAAATTCGACAGAAATTACACAAGTCCATAAATACTTTGGATCTCTACCAAAAACTTTATTTAAAAATGCAAAAAAGTGTCTTGTTAGAGACGGCTGCAATAATACGTCGCGTGCTGAACTGAAATTGCAGCGCGCGAACGCGGGCAACGTGGCCGGGAGGCGGAATGACGGAACGGGTGGGGTGCTGATGTGGTCCTCTACTGGGTGGTAGCCTAGCATATGCGCTACCAAACTCTAGGGGGGTCTGCCCGATGGGCGGGCAGGTGCCATTCCGCCTTTCCAGCAGGGGAGAGAGGAACCAAGCTACGCGGCGCAAAACACGGCGCCGCGCAATGCACACACCACTAGGGTCGGTCCTGGGCGGCAACCTTGCCAGGCTGGCGTGAACAGCACACACACGCTCGACGTGTGTGCAGTGCCCCCGCCATGGCGGAAAACGTTAAGATGGCACAAAGTGTGACCGTCGTCGACCAAAGTAGCCGCTAAGAGTGTTCTATTGGTTGGCGACGAGCAACCCCGTGCAGGCTGCGCTTCGCGGGTCTTGGCCTTGTCTCGATGGGGCGGGGGTCGGGCCGTCGAAGTACTGCATGGAAAAGTAAAGAAGTTGCCGGGAAAGGGTTGGCGGCCCTGCGCAACGGCTGGTTCTCCGATCTCTCAAAATTAGCGCGATCGGACACTAAACACATGCACGAGTGCGCTAAAATACAACACCCCTACACTTGCGCGCTCGCACAAAAACAAAACCACACACCCAGAGAGAGAAGCAAGCTGCCAGCAGCGGACAACACGTAAGTTGACACCCTGAAAGTACCGGTAAGTATCTACTATAATCAATATTCATATAAAAATAATGAATGCCAGATAACTATGCCACCCATCTTGTTCGAATGAACCGATGGGGTAAGATAATGGCAACCAAGAGCGAATAGTTCTTGTGAGTGGAAGAGATAATAATAATAATAATAATAATAATAATAATAATAATAATAATAATAATAAATCCGCACAGGGTAGCCTAGAGCTAGGTTACTGGGGACTAGCGACCCCACGGTTTCCTGAGCTAACCGTTGGGTTGGGATAGCAGCCCCAATCAGGTACACTTGCTCCAAACTCTGATTAACAAGCAAGGACTGAAACAGCGAATTGGGCATGAAACACAAATATGGCATGCTTCAGTAGAAACAAAAGACTCAGTCGAGGATGTTGTTGAGATACATTCATTTCAACCCACTTCGTCAACATAACAACTAAAGCGCCGGACCCTCTGGGCCGAGTAAATGTAACCCCCCCTACATGGGAGTGGTATTATTATCTGCTTACTATGAATGAAGCATAGTGCCGCATAGATAGATTACGGAGAAATACCTGGAAGTAAGAAATAATAAACAATAATAATAATAATATGACAGATACGCCAGCCATCTTGTTCTCACGAATCGATGGGTTAACACCCTGGCAACCAAGGACAAATTGAATGTTCTTGTGAATGGAGGAAATAATAATAATAATAATAATAATAATAATAATAATAACAATAATAATAATAATAATAATAATAATAATAATAATAACGAACGTGCCGCGTATATGACATAGTCGTATGTGCTGTCGTATATTTACGAATTTCTAATATTTTGTGCTTTGGTGGTGTTATTTATTAATGGAACTTTGATTAGCTGTTGGTTTTATACTAGGTGAAGTGTGGGTTTGGCTTTTCTGCAAGTTTTCGGTAAGAAAATAGAAAGATATTGAATGAAAAGTTAGCTGTCAAAGTTGACATTGTAAATAATACATCTTATACTAGATTATATCTTACAATTTGCTTTTTCCTTTTAGGTTGATTTTATAATGTTGATTTCTTAGCTTATTAGATTGTTATTTGTAGTGTTTTACCTTCTTTTTGGTAAAAATTGTACTTTTTGATTAGATGTCAAAGTGACATTTCAGTCGAAAATTTTTTCTTTCATTTGAATTCGTTTAATTTTCTTAATTTGTTGCTTTAATCTGTTGTTTTAATAATTATGGTTAGAACACGGTCTCATTACCTAGATGTATCATTACAAGACACAGCTAATGAGACCGCTAGTATAACATCTTTTAATGAAACGTTAGCAAGCACTAGTACAGGCCCAGATGTTGCTGAAATGCTCACATCTCAGCCCACTAGGTCTGGTCAACATCGAAGAAGGAGAATTTTATGGACAAACGAAATGAATGAGTTCTTAGTTCGATGTTATTTCTTGCTAACGAAAATAAACACACTGAATGTGCCATATGGGACTGAATTACATAGAAAAGTAATTGAAAAGTTCCCAGAACTCAAAAATAAAACCATACAAAATGTATTGGATCAGCGTAGATCTATATTTGTCAATAATAGATTACCTCCAGAAGTCATTGATGGAATAAGAAATGAGGTTTCTGTAGAATTGGAGATTGAGAATATAAATGATAATCAACAAACGCTGATCCAAGAAGAGGGAAATAATGTAGACGTGAATATAGATAAAGATATTGAAGAAATAGTCAATTCTCAATCTATTATAGCGGACGAACATCAAAGGAAAAGAACTTCTTGGACGTTAGAAATGAAGAAGTTTATGCTCAGATGTTATTACACAATAACAAAATTGGGAACAGTTAAAATACCTTATGGAGCAGAGTTACATAGACAGGTAACTGAAAAGTTCCCAGAGTTGGCGGATAAAACCATTCAAAATATCTTAGATCAAAGACGATCCATATTCATTAATAATAGATTGTCAGCGGAAATAATTTATCAAGTGAGACAAGAGGTTTCCTTAGAAATTGGTATGAGTAGTAATGATGAAGTGGAGGTTGAAGAACAGATTAACCCGTTTTTAGATGAATTAATAGTCTTGCCCGTACAGGAAAGTAGATTTCATTTAGAGTTTGAGAATAATTTTCTTAAATATCATGGAGTTGTACCTAGTAAGAAGCCGCATCTAAAAAAGCTTATTTATCAAAAGGGCACATCTGATATTATAAACGAGGTAAACGGCATTATTGAGACAAAAATAAAAAATAGCACAACACTGGAAGAGCTCCACAGTTTAATATATACAGGTGCATGTACGGTTTTGATATTAAATGATCAAAATATAGACACCGTAGAAATGGAATTCGATAGTAGGAATAAAACTCCTTGTTGGGAAAAACGATTGACATGGAAAATTGAAAATCTGAGACGGGAAATTGGAATATTAACTCAAAGCTTAAAGGACAATGCTAGCGCGAGGGTTAAGAGAGATGCAGAGGTTATATTGAGCTGTTATGTTTCACCTGAAAACTCCAACGTTGTAGAAATTTTAGATTTATTAAAGCAGAAATTAGCGGCATATGCAAAGAGGTTGAAACGATATAAAATCAGTAATACTCGAAGACAGCAAAATAAACAGTTCGCTAGAAATCAAAAATTATTCTATCGTGGCTTGAGTGATACAAATCCTGGACAACAGGTTCAGTTACCAACGAAAGACAAAATATCAGATTATTGGTCTGGAATATGGAGTACGCCGGTGCAACATAGAAATGCAAAATGGCTGACGGATGAAAGAAGGAAGGTAAGTAACGTTAGGACAATGATAAATTGGCGGATTGATTCAAAAGATGTGAAAAGAGCAATCCAAAAAGCAATGAATTGGAAATCACCTGGACCAGATAAAATACAAAATTTCTGGTTAAAAAAATTTACATCGACGCACCTGCAACTTGCTAAGTGCTTCCAATTATTGCTAGAACAACCATCCGAACTGCCAGAATTCATGACCGAGGGAAACACCTTCTTAATTCCGAAATCTAATGTATCTGCGGAAGATCCCTCTAAATATAGACCAATTACATGTCTTCCTACGTTATACAAGATGTTCACCTCGATTATATCTGAAAAGATATATGCCCACTTGGAGAATAACAACCTTTTAGAAGAGGAACAGAAAGGATGTAGAAAAGGATCAAGAGGCTGCAAAGAACAGCTCCTGATTGATTCAGTTGTGATGAAGAATGTGGTGAAAGCAAAAGAAAATCTCTACATGGCATATATAGACTATCAGAAAGCGTTTGATAGTGTACCTCACTCGTGGCTGGTAGAGATTCTTAGGTTATATAGGATTGAGGAGCATCATATTAACTTTCTTAGTTACGCCATGACTAAATGGAAGACAAGTTTGTTAATGAAAACCCCTACAGAAAGTATTGATGCAGGTAAGATCAGTATTAAAAGAGGCATATTTCAGGGAGACGCTTTGAGTCCACTGTGGTTTTGTTTAGCCTTGAAACCGTTAACAACTTTGTTAAATTCCCTAAATAAGGGATGTAATTTACAACAACCTGTCGTACAAATTAGTCACCTTTGGTACATGGATGATCTCAAATTGTATGCTAGGAAAAAGAATCATCTTCGCGATCTCCTAAACTGTGTTGGCCGTTATAGTAGAGATATCCAAATGAAATTTGGATTGGAAAAATGCAAAATAAGTTGCATAGAAAAGGGACAATGGGTTGAACATCGTGGGTTCGAAGTGGAAGGGGGACAAGGACTAGTTATTGGAATGGAGAGCAACGACTATTATAAGTATCTTGGTTATTTACAGGCTAGAGGAATAGAACACAATATTGCAAAAGAATCAGCGAAAGATCAGTATTTCTCTAGGCTGCGATCGTTGTTGAAAACCAGATTGTCGGCAAGAAATATGTCCAAGGCAATAAACAGCTTTGCAACTTCCGTACTTACTTATGGATTTGGAATAATTAACTGGACTGATACTGAACTTGAAGCAATAGACATCAAGACAAGAGTAGAAGCCAGAAAATTTAGAATTCATCACCCACGTAGTGCGATCGAAAGGTTCCACCTACCAAGAAGAGAAGGGGGTAGAGGAATACCGAGTGCTTATTGCAGGCATTATACACAGGTAAATAATTTACGAGAGTACTTTCTGCAAAAGTCGAAAGAAAGTAGATTGCATAATGCGATTGCTCAAATGGACAATTTTACGCAATTCAAACTGGCTAACAATGAATTCAATCCATCCACGAGAATCTTAAGTATACCCCAACAGAAAGAGAGATGGAAAAATAAATCTTTGCATGGCAAGTATCCGTTAACAATTGGATCTGAAAATTTTGACACCTCAGCGTCGCAGGCATGGCTGTATACAGGTAACCTGTTTGCAGAAACAGAGGGATTCATAGCCGCCATCCAAGATCAAGTAATTCCAACACGCTCCTATAGGAAAAAGATTCTTAAGGAGAATTTATCTGACATTAAATGTCGTGTATGCGCAGATAAGGAAGAAACAATTGATCATTTGATGGCAGGCTGCTCTGTACTTGCCCCCAAACAATATCTCGAGAGGCACAACAGGGTTGCAAAAATATTACACCAACTGCTCAGACAGAAGCACTTGTCGTATTCTGAAAATGTCCCGTATTATGAATATGAAGCACCTTCAGTTTGCGAGGACGAAAATTCTCGATTATATTGGAATCGCCAAATAATCACAGATAAAACAATTCCCAACAATATTCCAGATATAATACTGACACTGAAGAAGGACAAGGTAACGTACATCATTGACATTGCTGTTCCGTTGGCAAAAAACACTGCAAGGAACTATAGTGAGAAGGTAAATAAATATTTACCTCTCAGCGACGAAATCAAGAGTATGTGGAAGATGGACAAGGTCCTAATAGTCCCAATTGTGATTGGCGCAACTGGAGAAATTCCACAGAAATTACACAAGTCCATAAATACTTTGGATCTCTACCAAAAACTTTATTTAAAAATGCAAAAAAGTGTCTTGTTAGACACGGCTGCAATAATACGTCGCGTGCTGAACTGAAAATGCAGCGCGCGAACGCGGCCAACGTGGCCGGGAGGCGAAATTACGGAACGGGTGGGGTGCTGATGTGGTCCTCTACTGGGTGGTAGCCTAGCATATGCGCTACCAAACTCTAGGGGGGTCTGCCCGATGGGCGGGCAGGTGCCATTCCGCCTTTCCAGCAGGGGAGAGAGGAACCAAGCTACGCGGCGCAAAACACGGCGCCGCGCAATGCACACACCACTGGGGTCGGTCCCGGGCGGCAACCTTGCCAGGCTGGCGTGAACAGCACACACGCTCGACGTGTGTGCAGTGCCCCCGTAATGGCGGAAAACGTTAAGATGGCACAAAGTGTGACCGTCGTCGACCAAAGTAGCCGCTAAGAGTGTTACATTGGTTGGCGATGAGCAACCCCGTGCAGGCTGCGCTTCGCGTGTCTGGGCCTTGCCTCGATGGGGCGGGGGTCGGGCCGTCGAAGTACTGCATGGAAAAGTAAAGAAGTTGCCGGGAAAGGGTTGACGGCCCTGCGCAACGGCTGGTTCTCCGATCTCTCAAAATTAGCGCGACGGGACACTAAACACATGCACGAGTGCGCTAAAATACAACACCCCTACACTTGCGCGCTCGCACAAACACAAAACCACACACCCAGAGAGAGAAGCAAGCTGCCAGCAGCGGACAACACGTAAGTTGACACCCTGAAAGTACTGGTAAGTATCTACTATAATCAATATTCATATAAAAATAATGAATGCTAGATAACTATGCCACCCATCTTGTTCGAATGAACCGATGGGGTAAGATAATGGCAACCAAGAGCGAATAGTTCTTGTGAGTGAAAGAGATAATAATAATAATAATAATAATAATAATAAACCCGCACAGGGTAGCCTAGAGCTAGGTTACTGGGGACTAGCGACCCCACGATTTCCTGAGCTAACCGTTGGGTTGGGATAGCAGCCCAAATCAGGTACACTTGCTCCAAACACTGATTAACAAGCAAGGACTGAAACAGCGAATTGGGCATGAAACACAAACATGGCATGCTTCAGTAGAAACAAAAGTCTCAGGCGAGGATGTTGTTGAGATACATTCATTTCAACCCACTTCGTCAACATAACAACTATAGCGCCGGACCCTCTGGGCCGAGTAAATGTAACCCCCCCTACATGGGAGTGGTATTATTATCTGCTTACTATGAATGAAGCATGCCATATGTGGTAGAGCCGCATAGATAGGTTACGGAGAAATACCTGGAAATAAGAACTAAACAATAATAATATTATGACAGTTATGCCAGCCATCTTGTTCTCACGAACCGATGGGTTAACACCCTGGCAACCAAGGACAAATTGAATGTTCTTGTGAATGGAGGAAATAATAATAATAATAATAATAATAACTAAGAGAGGCATATTTGAATGGTAGCAGTAAGGGTCCAAGAGGAAAGAGGGGTATACCATATTGGTGGAATGAGACTATTGCCGAGAAAAGAAAGGAATGCAACGCGCTTAGGAGGCAGTACACAAGATGGGCGAAACGCACCAAACAAGGAGAAGGCCAGGAGGCTTCGGATAAATACAAAATAGCGAGAAAAGAACTGCGAAAACTAATAAGAAACTCCAAAATACAACATTGGAAAAACCTATGCGAAGACTTGAATAGGGACATATGGGGAGACGGCTATAGAATAGCAGTCACAGGAATAAACAATTTAACACATTATCAGATTCCAGATAAAGAAAGGAAGGAGATACTGGGAGAGCTCTTCCCTTACCCCAGGAGTGAGGCACAAGAACATAGAAGGAGAATAGGTATAGCCCCAGCTCTCACTGAGGCAGAACTGAATGTAGCTGTCGAAAGCATGAAAACGGGCAAAGCCCCTGGGCTAGATGCAATACCTCCTGAGGCAATCAAGGAAGCGGTAAAATCGAACGGGGAGTGGATCTTGGAGGTGCTAAATAAGCTCTTGAAGGCACAAAGATTTCCAAGAGAATGGGAAAACGCCAAAGTTATCCTTATACCGAAGGAGAGTAGGTCAGGGAAAAGAAACTCCTATAGACCAATCTGTTTGTTGAATACATTCAGCAAACTGTACGAAGCCCTGATAAGACAAAGGTTGGAGGAAGAACTAGAAAAGAAGGGGGGACTGGCCAAACACCAATATGGATTTAGAAAAGGGAAGTCGACGCTTCTGGCAATGGAACAGATTAAGAAGATATCAGAAAACCTGGGAACAAAATGGAACGTACTGATAACGTTAGATGTACGAAACGCGTTCAACACAGCCAGTTGGGATTTAATCCTTCGAAAATTAGAAAGGAAAGGAATATCAAGTTATCTTCTCAATGTTATATCAGACTATTTCACCGAAAGATACATTCAAGTGACCAAACGAGAAAAAATGGAAGTAAAGGCGGGCGTACCGCAGGGCTCGGTCCTCGGCCCTACACTATGGAATATCCTCTATGACGATGTGTTCGGCATAGAATTGCTGGGACAAGCTAAAACTATAGGTTTCGCGGACGATCTGGCGTTGATAGTCTCTGTGGACAGCAAAAACGACCTCAGAAGTTTCACAAATGAGAACTTACGGCGAATAAAGAAATGGATGGGAGAAAACCAACTAGATCTAGCACCGGAAAAAACGGAGGCCCTTATCATAACACGGAAAAGAAAAAGGGATGGGTTGACCTTCAACATAGGCGACACACACATTGAGCCAAAGAAAAGTGTTAAGTACCTGGGGGTGTATTTTGACAATACAGGCAGTTTTAGAGAACACTTGGTTAGGGTGACCGGGAAAGCCGAAGAAAGAGTGGGACGATTAATTCGAATAATGCCCAACATCGGAGGACCAAATATCTATAAAAGAAAGCTACTAGCTGGAGTAGTACACTCCATAGTCCTCTACGGAGCACCGATATGGGGGGAGGCATTGAGGATTCGAAGAAATTGTCTCCTAATGGAGAAGTTACAGAGGCGAGTACTAATTAGAGTGGGAATGGCATATAAAACAGTGTCCACAGTGGCCCTGCAAGTTATTACGGGAATTCCGCCCATAGACCTGTTGGTGAAGGAAAGGGTGTATATGTACGAAAGGGAAAGCAAAGAACCACTTAGGGAGGTAAAAGATCGGACGCTGGACAGCTGGCAGGAGAGATGGAACAAAAACACGCTTAAAGGACAATGGACTAAAACGTTGATACAAGACATAGGAGCGTGGGTCAAATGCGAACACAAGGAAGTCGACTTCTACCTTACACAGGCGCTAACAGGACACGGGGTCTTTAGGGCGTATCTGAACAGAATGCAACTAATATCCGACGACAAGTGCATATACTGCGGCGATATCGACACGGCAGAACATACGATTTTTATGTGCAATCGATGGAATGCGATAAGAGAGGGAACTGAAGCGAGCATGGGACTGGAAATAGCGACAAGCAATATCGTTGACAAAATGATAGAATCCAGAGAAAACTGGCAGAGGCTGCACCACATGATTAAGACAATAATGAAAACAAAGGAGGAAGAAGAGAGAAGAAGACAGCGCAGCTAGATGTGAGATATGAGGGTGCTCGATATGCTTTCATGATGCGAAAATCTACAATGGTGGTTCCATGAAAGCAAAGAGAGAGTAAAGACAGGTGGTTTTTAGTGGGTATACTAGACTAGGAGTCCCACACTACCATGCAATGATGAACAGGCATGGTGTTCATAAAGAATTTTCCACATATTAAAAAAAAAAAATAAAAAAATAATAATAATAATAATAATAATAATAATAATAATAATAATAATAATAATAGTAATAATAATAATAATAATAATAATAATAATAATAATAATAATAATAATAATAATAATAATAATAATAATAACAATAATAAAAACAATCTTTATTTCCAACGGGAAGCCCCAAGTACACAAAATTTAATAATTAAAATTAACGTATCGAGAGAATACATATGATTAGAGACACATCAGAGACTTAAGATAACTTCGAGATCGTATGAATTGTATCAAAATTAACATCGCATTGGTGAGAAACAGAATTAAAGTTCTTACAAATAACTGCAATGGGTATTTTTACCATTATATTGGTTCTACTTGAGGAACAATAAAAAAGTTGCATTGCAATATTTTGTATAAAAATTTTGCACTGCTTATACTTCGTTTAAGTTCCAAGGGCGTTAATCGGAGCCTGTTCAGCATTAGCTTAGAGTCAATGCCTCTGGCGGGATAAACCTCGTCCTCGACAAACACTATATATTTCAAAAAATGTCTCTGAATTGACTCGACATTCTTAATATGTACATTGTAGATCGGATACCAGATGAGGGATGCGTATTCTAATTTAGATCTGACAAAAGTGCAACACCACGCTTTGAGGCAATCAGCACTGCGGAAATCCTTGTAATTTCTGTATATGTATCCATAACTCTTGTAGGCAGAAGCTATTGTTTCATTGATATGATCGATAAAATACAGTTTGCTGTCAAAGGTCGCACCTTGGCCCCTCATTTCGGCACAGCGGTCCAATATTTGAGTATCAAACATATATATATCATGCTTGCGGCTTAACGTTACTACCCTGTACTTGTCTATGTTCAAGGTTAGATGATTGTCTCTACACCATTCTTAAATGTTAGAAACATCTTTCTGTAGTTTAAGACAATCCTCCGCGATATTAACCTCATAAAATAGCTTCAGATCATTAGCAAATAGGAGATGCTCACGGGAGACAACAGTTGATATATCGTTAATAAAAATCAAAAGCATCAGTGGACCTAGATTCGAACCCTGTGGAACACCAGATGTTGGGCTAAATTCGATAGATTTAATATTACGATACTCAACATACTGTCTCATATGTTGCAATTTCCCCAGAAGAGCATGGTTGTCAATCTGTTATCAAAGGCTTTTTGGAAGTCTGTGTAAACTACGTCTGTGTGAGCACGTCTATCCAGACACTCCAAAATATACTGCATGAGGCACACGAGATTGGTGCTAGTGGATCGGTTCCGCATAAAACCATGCTGCGACGTTGTTATTAAACTTTTAACCGAAAAGTAGATTTGCTCATACAAAATTGCTTCAATAGCCTTGGCAAAATTGCATAATATTTAAATAGGTCTGTAATTTTTAACATCAGACGAATTTTTAAAGATCGCACAGATAAGTGAAACTTCCCAGACCTCGAAAAATTTGCACTGCTGCAATATTAAATTATATAAATAACATAATGGTTTGGCTAGTACGTAGGCCGCATCATGAACCAGGAAAGCAGTAATCTGATCCACCCCACCAAGAAAGTTATTCTTCATTTTCTATAATTTCTGCATAACAGTTTCTTCAGTGAAAAGCATAACATCTGTAGTTGAAGAAGACTGAGTTACTTTTGTAAAACTTTCACTGAAGCTATCATCAGATTAGATGTGCACATTGTTAAAGTAATCACCAAACGCTTCAATAATTTCCTGTGGTGTGTCCAATTCGCCCTCACCATAGCTCATAACTCCCGGAATCCTAGTCTGCCCGTGGTTTTTGTTCACATACCCCTAAACGTCTTTTGGATTTTGAGTAATAGATTGCTGGATATTGTTGATGCAGTTGTTGTAGGAAACACATATCAAAGACTTGCACCTCTCTCTAAGAATTTTGAAGCGTTCATAATAGAAGTCTGTACCATACTTTTTATATTTTCTGTGTACATAATGTTTGCTGCGGATGCGCTGTATCACATCAGTGTCAAACCATGATGGATAACAGTGATTGCTAGATTTTCTGTGATATTTTGGTACTGAAGAATCAATAATATTGTATAAAACCTCAGATTGCTCTCAAATTAATCTATCTGATAGCAGGCAAATATAATTATCTAATCCACTTCTTGTAATGTTAATGTAGGTGTACCTCAAGGTGCTATCTCAACCTCTATCCTGTTTCTACTCTTTACTAATGATTTACCATCCAGTATAAGTTTTGCTGATGATATTATTTTATATGTGAATGATATCAGTATAGCAATTACTTCCACAAATAAAACTTGTTATTGTAATATTATATCTATATAATCGATAAAGCCTTCTTATACCCGAAGGTGTTAAGGTATTGTAATATTAATAATTAATAATACAGTAAAATCTGTCAATAACGGCCACAAAAAAAAGAAAAAAATATTGGCCATTATATTTCTGTTATCGAAAAAGGGTTCGAAGATTATATATAATTTAAAATATCCGGATCTTTGCGAAGATGGATTTAGATATGTGTTCGCCAACATTTTATGACCTATATTTTCTGGAAACTCATTTATTTGTCTATAAGTACGTGTCTGAATTCTATTTGAATAACGTGAACATAACACAGGTATGTCAAAGTATCTACTACCTAGTGCTCATAAACTTTCAATTTATCAGAAAGGACATTTTTATGGTTCGTAAACTGTATACTACATTACCAAGTACATTTCAAACCTTTAATAGCTTAATATTAAATTATTTAAACCGTATGTAAAGGAATATAAGTTATCCCTGAATAATATTAATGACGTTCTATTTTCTAAGTAGTTTGCTTCATATATCATCTTCTTCTTTGTGTATTTACATACTTCCAGGATGTTGCATTTTATATGTTTTTAAATAAATCTATTATTGTTATGCTCTAAAATTTAAGGAACTTGCGGTATTTCTTCCACAAAATATGAATTCATATTTTGTATTCTCTTGATAAAGGCGTATACAGCCGAAACATGTAGAGTTTTTTTAAATACATATATTTTGAAGTAATATACAGACCTTTAATCGCCTACTGATTAGGTTTACCATATCATACCAAGGTCACGAAGTTATTATATATATATATATATATATATATATATATATATATATATATATTGTAATGTTACGAGCGTTAATGTAATGAAAAAAAAATGTTAATTACTGTTATAACTGCCCCAAAACGTTGGGCTCTAAATGATATGTTACGAATATGTTGATAAATAAAATTGTTTCTACGTACGGTATAATAAAATGAATGAATGTCATAAACAAAAGTCATGTAAAATTCAAATTGGGCTCATTCAATACTTATCTGTTTTATTATCTTCGGCTAGCTTCTTTCTCTCTTCAGGGCTAAGGTAGGTTCACTTCTTTCCACTTTTACCTTCTTTACGTAATTTATTAAGTTGGGAACGGAACAATATCTCAAGTATATTACAAAAAAACAAAATAAAATATTGACAATTAACTTTATTAGGGATAAACGATTTTGCAAAGTTTGAGAAATTTATATTAATAATTTCGTGACACACAAGTAATATTAAGTGAGACACACTCGACGGTTGGTATTCGTACAGTATAATAATATGGTGTAAGACAGGTGCAATAATGTGTTGTCTTAGTAAAATAGTTTATAACAGTGACATGGCATCAAGTTTTACAAATACAAATAGTAGATGCCAATATTTAAATAAGTGGACTAAAAATTACAGTGGTAAAATATCAGTGAAAGTAATATAAATAGTTAGTTATGGAATAAACAAAGTAAAGTTCTAGAAATGTACATGCGCAAGAAAAAATGGCGCGGGAAATTTTGTTAAAATTAGCAAAAACCTGAATCTTCGTATATGATCTCCGTT
Source organism: Melolontha melolontha (assembly GCA_935421215.2). Taxonomy (NCBI): domain Eukaryota; kingdom Metazoa; phylum Arthropoda; class Insecta; order Coleoptera; family Scarabaeidae; genus Melolontha; species Melolontha melolontha. The sequence goes on from OW285243.1 coordinate 38,459,375, forward strand.
GCTTCTTGCGCCTGTGTTCTGGAGACGTCTTCACAACGGGAAACGGGAGAATGTTTCTGCTACGGTCCCTCGGGATCACTTGAAATTTGTTGAAATCTCCAAGTCCGACTGCGTCTTGAGCGAATGACCGATTTCGATCGTTCAACGATGTGGGTCAAGCTACGGTGAGATTTTTATGGCGGTAAAAACTTTAAAAATTCGTAAATCTCGGACTATTTGGTCGGCGGCTGTTAAATTTTGTCCACAGGTGGTTTGTAGGTAGGTGTAACGTTTTGTATTATTAAAAATCTCTTGCACTTAATAATTTCGCTTAATTATTTTAATTATTACGGAGCACAAAAAAACGTGACCTCTCACTGTGACGACTAATTACCGACGCTTGCTTTTTCATTTGTTTTTAATTGCATAACTTTCCGCTAAATCGCCCCATTCTTTACTTGCATTAAATTTGTTAATATTATTAAATTAGACAATTTTACAGTATAAAGCAGTTTAAAAAATTACAATTTGATTTATAAAATAATTTTGGTTGAATAACATATGTTTTATGTGTTTACAAACACTCCGTCAATATCAGTTTATTCTCGGGTTATTGCACCGTTGAAATTGTGGGCGGGGCTTACTCGTTCAAATGCATTTGAAAATAAATACGTTACATTTGTTTGAATAAACACGCGTTAAATATGTATTTGAAAGAAAAATGAATATAAACATAATAATAAAAAAAATTAGAAAAATAAGTTAATTTTCAAGGTAAATTTGTCGTCAAAATAACGTATTTATTCTTTGAATCGATCTTTCCCCTTCTTAATATTAAAGTACAAAGTAGATATAAACATTATGGTATAAATATTAAGGTTACATATATTCATTGTTTCTTTCAGAGAAAGCATCCTTCTTGCAATGCCTCAATTTCCCCCTTGATTAAAAGATAGAAACTTATTGAGAGCTTTTAATCAACCGTATCTAGGAGTAAGACAGAAATATATAAATGCAGTATAGTGATCTGATGAAAATTTAATGAATGTGTGTGTTCACGTTAAAAATATTTCAAATTCTATAAGTAGTTCTTTATATTATTCTAGTTAATAATTCCCTATTTAGTAATTGTCATTAAATGGTTAAAGTTAATTGTTTTATTTTGTTTGTTCGGGTTCTTTTGTTTGAAAACCCCTTTTTAATATTAAGTAATTATTTTCTTCTTTCTTTTTTTTTTATTTCTTATTTAATAATAATATGATTAATTTAATTAGCCTAGTCTAAATGTAAACTTGTGATTAATATAGATTATATACTATAGTACTGTAGTACTTATTATTGTTTTACGGACTATAACATGCTTGGCTGGTTTGTTCTGAAAGTTATTTCGGCTCGTTATGTATATTTATTTAAAAAAAAATACTTTATTATTTTTTTTAAGTGTGGTAGTCTTGTAACATAGTTATATGGTATCTACCTTTAATGTAATTTGTTTCGGGTTCAAAAAGTTCGTAGGTGTTGTTACCAATGATTCTCTTAATCGTATAGGGACCTTGGTAAGCTTTCAGTAGCTTTCCCATTATTTTGTGTTTTAAATCTGTTACTCTTAATCTCTTAACTATAACTTGGTCTCCTACATTGTAAGTTTTATACTTTTTAATTGCCGTATTTCTCTTTTCCTCCAATTTTCGCTTTCTTAGTGATAATCTTTCTCTGACTTCTTGTAAACGGTTACGTAAATTTATATGCTCAGAATCAGTCCATGGTCGTTGTGGTGGTTGTCCTGTGAATAAAGTTATTGGGCAGTGATTATGCACTGTGCTAGGTGTATTGTTTATAGTAAATTCTATCTGTGGTAACAGTCTGGCCCATTTTCTGTGATTTTCGTCCAGTAATATACGTAAATATTTTATCGTTTCGCGTATATATCGCTCGGTAGGATTTCCTTGTGGGTAGCGGATTGATGTATAGACGGTGTGGATGTCGTGTGAATGTAAGAACTCCTTGTATCGATCGTTAGTAAAATAGGTAGCGTTGTCCGAAAGTATTGTTTGTGGTTTTCCGTACTGTGCGAAGTAGTCCACTAAAGCTTGTAAAACGGTGTTGGTATCGCATTTCTGCGTAGGTATGAGTTTGATGAACTTAGAAAATATATCACATATTACCAAAATGTGGCGATAACCTTTTGTGCTAGGAATAAGGTTTGATAGAAAATCAATTGATATTAACTCTAGTCTATCATATGCAGTTATATTGTGGCTTATGTTGGAGTTAGTGAAAGTTTTATCTTTGGTTATTTCGCAGAGTCGACATTGTTTTACCACGCTGTTTATTATTCGTTCGTCATTTATACAGTAGAAAGCTTCTCTGTAGAGTAACCAGCATTTTCGTGCACCTATGTGTGTGTATCTTCGGTGTATATATTCTGTTATTTCTCTGGTGTGTTGTTCGTTTGTGACGTATACAGTAGTTCTTCCTATTTGTTTTACTATGAATCGGTCCCTGATTGATATACCTTTATATTCACCTACAGTTCTTAAATGTTGTCTTATTTCATCGAAGTCTGGGCTTGATTGTATTTGTAAGATTTTTGTTTTTGAGAAAATGCCTCTCCTTTGTAGATTTATTAAGTTGATGCAAATATTCTGCCTCTTTACGTCCCCCTCCTGTCTCGTGAGTGCATCGGCCGTTACCATTTCTTTTCCAGGTTTATATTTTATTGTAAACTCGTACTGTTGTATTAACAAAGTCCAACGATAAATGCGACTGTTATTAAGTTTGCAGCTCATGATGTTGACTAAAGCTTTGTGATCCGTTTCTAATACGAATGACTTTCCAATCAAATAATATCTGAGTTTCGTTAACGCAAATACGATAGCAAGCATTTCCTTCTCGGAAATCGTGTATCGAGTCTCGCATGTTTTCATCGTGCGTGATATAAAATAAATAGGGATTTCTTGATCGTCCTTCATTTGTACTAGCTCTGCTGCAATTGTCTTGTGTGAAGCATCTGTTCACACAACAAACGGTAGAGTAAAGTCTGGGTGGTGTAAACGGAGATTTTCTACAAAGTTCTCTTTTAAAGTTGTGAAGCATAATTCGCATTCAGCCGTCCAGTTCCATTTCTTCCCCTTCTTGATTAATTCCAACAAGGGTAATGTTTTCTCGCTATAGTTTGAGACAAATTTCCTATAATAGTTTAACACTCCTAAAAAACTTCTTAACGTTTTTAAATTCTTCGGTCTCGCATACTCCTGAATGATATCTAACCGTGTCGGGTCTAATAAAATGTTGTTCTGATTAATCACATATCCTAGATAGTTAATCTCATGTCTAAAGAATTGACATTTCGCTAAGTTAAGTTTCATACCATGAGTTTTTAAGGTGTTCAGAATAATGTTAATATGTTGTAGGTGTTGCACCACAGTTTCGGAAAACATAATAATGTCGTCTAGGTAATGTAAAGCGAATTCATCATATCGGTCTAGTATACGATGCAGAAAACGTATCAGAGCGGCTGGTGATGTCTTTAAACCAAATGGACATACTCTAAACTGATATACTATTCCATTCACTAAGAAACCACAGTATTTTCTGGATTCTGGTTCTAAGTTTATTAACCAAAAAGCATTCTTTAAGTCTAATTTACTATAAATTTGTTTACTTCCGCATTTCGTTAATAAGATGTCTATGTTGTGCGGCATTTCGAATTCTGGCTTAATTCGTTTGTTCAGAGCTCTCGCGTCTAAGCATATTCTTAACGATAGGTCCTTCTTTTGAACTATTACAATGGGATTAATAAAGTATGTGTTCGATCTCTCTATAATTCCGGATTGTTCTAATCTCTCTAATTCTAAACTAACTTTCTGTTGATAGTGGTACGGAATAGGGTAATTCTTACTTATTAATGGGCAGTCATTGTCAATATTAATTGGATGTTCATATCCTTTTGCGAAAACAATATCGTTATTAATTAAAGTGATGTTTTCGTTTAAAATGTTAATTAATTGCGGTACGACGTTTGAATATGGTATTTCCTGTTTATCAATTATATTCGTTATGTCATTCTTATCATTTATAATGTCAGCTGTCTGTAAATCCTCCTTAATCTTTACTTCTCCTTCGCCCTCGTAACTATCTTTCGTTCCTAACAAATCTGGCCTATTTTTCACTCCTATATATTCATTATTTATAATATTATCATTTCCAACTCTATTAATAAACCTTTCTTCAGCTCTCCTATAGTACGGTACATTATATTCTAATAAATTATTTATTACAACTGCTAAAACTTCTTTCTTATAAGTATTATATTCTTTCACTTCCTCTACGGACAAGTTTTTATTAAATATTAAATTGTTCTTTCCAATTGATAAAATACCCTTTTCAAAATTCAATATCATTTTCAACCTGTTGATATTATCTATACCCAATATACAGTCATATTGTAACTTCTCTATTACGTAACAGTGAATTAAATAACCGATTTCGTTTATTCTTATTTCGGTATTGAGTTGCTTTGTGACAGTGCCCATCTTCTTTCCATTTGCAGTAACTATGTCGGTACCCTTGGTTTGAACAACGTGTTGTTCGTATCCCTTTATTTGTTTTGCGAGATCTTCTCTAACTAATGTAATCTCGGCTCCGGTGTCGATTAAACAATTTAATTTTATGTTGCTGAATTGTAAAATAATAATGGGTAGAGAATGTACTTCATTTACGGCGTCCCCTGCGTCTTCTATGTTTAAGAATTCCTCTGGCGATTGGTAGAATTTTATATTTTGTAACTTCCAGAGCATGTTATAGCCGTTATCATTATTTAGTTTTGTTGGTTTGACGGTCCGGGTGTTGGGTTCTGATACGGATCGTCTTGTAAAATTGGAGTTTTTTTTTGTAGCCCCTCTATGTTCGTTCTGTCAGGTGATAGCGATCGATGTCGCCGGTAAGTATTATTACCTGGACCTCTTCCTCTACTTGCGTAGTGATTTATTCCGCGTCTCGATTGGTGAGTTTGTGCGCGCTGCGTGTTATAAGTATCGTTATTGTTGGGTCGGTTATTGTTATAGTTATTATTTGCCGAGTTATTCTGATAATTGTTCGGATAAGGTCGGTTATACGCATGTTGTGTATTCGGTCGATTCTGATTGTTATAATTATTATGAGGATGATTGTTGTAGTTGTTATTATTTTGGTTGTATGGTCGAGAGGTTGCTGGTTGATAACGATTGTTTTGAGCATAATTATTGGTATTGTTATTGTTAAAGTAGTTGTTAAAGCGTGGTATGGGGTTGGGAATGTAGTTCGGTGCTTGTGGGTTCCTAGTGTTGTTCGTCCGATTATTAGGCTGCTGTTGTTGGTTGGTTTCAGCGAAATCGTCCAGTCTTCGGAGTATCTCGATTAGGGAGTCCATGTCAGTGACCTTTTGACAGATAATCGCCTGAGTATCCGTGAAAATAAAATGGTTCAATAATAGGCGCGCGATCATTGATTCACTCATGTCGCTGATGTGTTTGCACTGGTTGTATACGCGAGATGCATACATCTCCCTCGTCACTTGTCCCAATCTAAATTTCCCTGTTAACAAACGAACTTTGGCCCTGTTCTGCTGGTTTTCGTCCCAGTAGTTCTTCGTAAATAACACAACAAATTGATCTAAAGAGTGGCAATGTTCCTCTATCCTTTGAAACCATTCTTGTGCGCTATTCCGCAATGTTGCTCGCACTACTTCGATCCGGTGTTTCTCGTCCATCACGTCCTCTAAATACCGTAGTATCCCATTTAAATACGCCATGGGGTGTACTCGAGTCATATCTCCGTCAAAATGTTGTAAGTTTTCGATTTTTATTATCGAATTACCTGTATTTATGTTATGTATAGGTGCTGTGTAAGTTCTAAGTTTATTTTCTAGTTGGTTTAAGTTGTGCTGCGTTTCATTATAATTTTCGGTTTGTACCGTTTTCATATTATCTAGATTTAAATTCACCGCCTGTATTTCTTGAGTATGTATTTCTTTATTTTCATTAATTTGTGTATTAAACTCGCGTCTTAATTGTTGGGTCTGTTCCTCATTGATTTGATTATATGTTGTTAATTTTGTATCCAATGTACAGTTATTTTCGAGTATTATTTGATTTAAATCTTTGTGAAGTTCCTTGTTCGCTGTATTAATTTTCGATTCTGTTATTTCGTAAATTTGTGTGGTTGAAGCTTCTAGTTGTTGTGCCCACTGTAAATTTTGTGATTTAACGGTCTCATCTAGTTTTAGGAGATACTTCAATTCATTTTGTTCCATGGCCTTTTGTGTTGCGGTGATTTCTGCAATTTGTACGTCGATGTCCCCCTTAAATGTATTAAGTTTCATTTCTATGTTTGCGTTGTTTAATTCTATTTTTTCATTTATGTTAATTAGGTTAACTTCTAATCTCGTCGTAAGTTCGTTATTTAAGTTATGTAAATCTTGTTTTAGTTCGCTATTTAAATTCGTTAGGTCTTGCTTTAGTTCGCGATTATTAGTATCTAATTTGTTGTTGGTGTTATCTAATTTATTGTTGAGGTCTTTATTGGCCGTGTTCATGTCTTGATTATTAATATCTAATTTGTTATTTAAATCTTTGTTGTTGGTGTCCAATTTGGTATTTAATTCTCTATTTGAATTATTTATTTCTTGCATCTGTGCCATTAACATATTAAACATGTCCATGAATTTACTGTCAGGAGAAACACTGGCCTCTCCGGAAACGGACGTTGGCGGTACTGTAATGTCCCCCTGGTCACTCCGGTCTTCTTCCACTGCGTCTTTCGGGGTCTTAGCTCTGTGTCTTGTATCCATTTTAGAGTATATTTAGTTAGTTTGTAAATTATATTAGTATTAGTACAGGTAGTTGTAATTATATGGTAAATATGTTAGTTGTAAAATGTTGTTGTTTGTAATGTTATTAAATTTAATTTACACACGTAAATGCAATGACAAATAACAAAAATATATGTATATAAAAGAAATATGAATCTGCACTTTAATATTTCCCTGTAACAACCTTTGAATATCTTACCGATGGTCTCGGATACAGCAATCCCCTGAAATGCGAAACCGTGCTCTCTCTCTGAAGTTCCACAAAGACAAAATAACAAATACATAAACAAATAGTATAATATGGTAAATGCGAATACAACGGTTCTCCTTGTTTTTATTTTTAATTTTTATTAATTTATTCTTTGTGCCACGAAACTTTGTTGCTTGAGAAAGTGTTCCTTCTTAATATTTTTACCAATAGAGTGACTGTTTTATTGAAGTGTGGAGTAGAAGTACGACCCAAAACGTTAGGGTGCCAAATGTAATGTTACGAGCGTTAATGTAATGAAAAAAAAATGTTAATTACTGTTATAACTGCCCCAAAACGTTGGGCTCTAAATGATATGTTACGAATATGTTGATAAATAAAATTGTTTCTACGTACGGTATAATAAAATGAATGAATGTCATAAACAAAAGTCATGTAAAATTCAAATTGGGCTCATTCAATACTTATCTGTTTTATTATCTTCGGCTAGCTTCTTTCTCTCTTCAGGGCTAAGGTAGGTTCACTTCTTTCCACTTTTACCTTCTTTACGTAATTTATTAAGTTGGGAACGGAACAATATCTCAAGTATATTACAAAAAAACAAAATAAAATATTGACAATTAACTTTATTAGGGATAAACGATTTTGCAAAGTTTGAGAAATTTATATTAATAATTTCGTGACACACAAGTAATATTAAGTGAGACACACTCGACGGTTGGTATTCGTACAGTATAATAATATGGTGTAAGACAGGTGCAATAATGTGTTGTCTTAGTAAAATAGTTTATAACAGTGACATGGCATCAAGTTTTACAAATACAAATAGTAGATGCCAATATTTAAATAAGTGGACTAAAAATTACAGTGGTAAAATATCAGTGAAAGTAATATAAATAGTTAGTTATGGAATAAACAAAGTAAAGTTCTAGAAATGTACATGCGCAAGAAAAAATGGCGCGGGAAATTTTGTTAAAATTAGCAAAAACCTGAATCTTCGTATATGATCTCCGTTGCTTCTTGCGCCTGTGTTCTGGAGACGTCTTCACAACGGGAAACGGGAGAATGTTTCTGCTACGGTCCCTCGGGATCACTTGAAATTTGTTGAAATCTCCAAGTCCGACTGCGTCTTGAGCGAATGACCGATTTCGATCGTTCAACGATGTGGGTCAAGCTACGGTGAGATTTTTATGGCGGTAAAAACTTTAAAAATTCGTAAATCTCGGACTATTTGGTCGGCGGCTGTTAAATTTTGTCCACAGGTGGTTTGTAGGTAGGTGTAACGTTTTGTATTATTAAAAATCTCTTGCACTTAATAATTTCGCTTAATTATTTTAATTATTACGGAGCACAAAAAAACGTGACCTCTCACTGTGACGACTAATTACCGACGCTTGCTTTTTCATTTGTTTTTAATTGCATAACTTTCCGCTAAATCGCCCCATTCTTTACTTGCATTAAATTTGTTAATATTATTAAATTAGACAATTTTACAGTATAAAGCAGTTTAAAAAATTACAATTTGATTTATAAAATAATTTTGGTTGAATAACATATGTTTTATGTGTTTACAAACACTCCGTCAATATCAGTTTATTCTCGGGTTATTGCACCGTTGAAATTGTGGGCGGGGCTTACTCGTTCAAATGCATTTGAAAATAAATACGTTACATTTGTTTGAATAAACACGCGTTAAATATGTATTTGAAAGAAAAATGAATATAAACATAATAATAAAAAAAATTAGAAAAATAAGTTAATTTTCAAGGTAAATTTGTCGTCAAAATAACGTATTTATTCTTTGAATCGATCTTTCCCCTTCTTAATATTAAAGTACAAAGTAGATATAAACATTATGGTATAAATATTAAGGTTACATATATTCTTTGTTTCTTTCAGAGAAAGCATCCTTCTTGCAATGCCTCAATATATATATATATATATATATATATATATAGTAAACCTAATCAGTAGGCGATTAAAGGTCTGTATATTACACTAAATATATGTATTTAAAAAACTCTACATGTTTCGGCTGTATATGCCTTTTTCAAGAGAATGCAAAATATGAATCTTGATTCATATTTTGTATTCTCTTGAAAAAGGCGTATACAGCCGAAACATGTAGAGTTTTTTAAATACATATATTTTAATGTAATATACAGACCTTTAATCGCCTATTGATTAGGTTTACCATATCATACCAAGGTCACGAAGTTATTATATTTATATATATATATATATATATATATATATATATACAGGTTCCGGCAACGAAGCGGGGACGGAAGATTACACGTTTATTTGAAAGTTACTCAAACATTTAGTCATCGGATATCCTTCCGTACCATCAAGCGCACGTTTTAAAAATATTTTGTTTTATACAGGGTGTTCCAGATGGAAATGCCAGACTAAAGTTGCATTTTTTTAAATTGAACACCCTGTATATTAATAGATAAAATGATCCGCGCTTTAAACCTGGTTACATCGATATAATGTTGTATTGGTCTAAAGTTGATAGCTTCTGAGTAAATAATTATTTTACTTGATAAATTGATACATTTCAGTAGGCTATTCTGCATAAGAACAATCAAAAGTTCCGAAACCAATAGAATAGAATATTTTCTACTAGTATGCACTTTCGTTGCTACGTGAAATAAATTCTGTAACTGCTCGCGTTATACAGGCTGTTCACAAATTCGCAAAATCGAAGAAATCTCGTAATTTTTAAATGGAAAACCCTGTATATTTTTAGCTCATTGAAAAGCCCTTTTACTACGCTTTCTATTGATACCTCATTTGATGCACCTAGGATGGATCATTTGCTAATTATTTCTTTTTAGATTTTAATTAATGAAAAATGCTTGTATTTTTAGTAGCTAATTTGCGCTTTTAAACCTTCTGTAGGTATAGTAGAAGATCTGTTTTGCTTTAGTATGTATTTGAAAAAGGAATTATTTGCCGAAACATGTAAGATTATTTTAAATATATACATATTAAAGTAAAACAGATCTTAAATCGTCGACTAATGGAATCTACTATAATATATAAGGTTAAAATATTAATATTTTAAATTTCTTTGAAAAAGGCATTATGAGGCGAAACATGTAAGATTATTTTAAATACATATATACATATTAAAGTAAAACAGACCTTAAATCGCCGACTAATTGAATCTACTATATATATATATAAAATTATGTAACGGCTTGAAAAGAATTAGGTACGAGGACTGGACACAAAATCAGGCCGGAAAATATAAAACAATTAAATTAATTTAATTTTAATGTATTTCCTGAGACCATTGTAAGCATTGATGAACAAATATGAGCGTTCCTTGGTATTGAGACTGTTAGTAATTTTTTTGGTGTCTTGATTTTCTAAATTTTTCTACTTTGGAAACGTTAGAAAGATTTAGATGATGTCTCTGGACTACCGGATCGTAATCCCAAATGACGTCGAATGATTTCTACGAAATCTCCGAATATGCTACTGTTTTGTAATACCAATTAATGTGGAATGTTTTCTACGAAGTCTTTGGGATATACCACTGGATCGTAATATCAATTGATGTCTAATGATTTCTACTAGGTCTATGGATATGGCTTAGTCAATCAGGTTGATATTTATATTAATTCATGTTACTCTTATTATTGCAGTAACAAGCTATTATCTACTGATAGCATAAAAATGTAGAAAAATTTAAAGATGAAAAATTTTCAGCGAAATTTGGTATTAGGTGTTCCTGAGTGGTTTGTAAAAACTTTCCCTAATACTTTTTGCTCTATCTTAATCGCCAGTATGACATTACTTGAAACACTACTTTTTATTTTAATTATAATTGGCTAGATATTGACTTTATAGAAACTCTATTCATACGAAAAGGTGTACTGTCGTGACCTATACAACTGAAAAGAATTTCATATCGATTGCTTTCAAAATAAAAAAGTTATTTAGGTGTCTCCATGAAAAGTGAAATACGCTATATATATACAGTGTGTATAAGTCAAATGGAATAAATTCATTATTTCGGTTACTGTACATATTTATAAAAAATCCCGAAACATGTCATATTTAATTTATAAAACATTCTTCAACGTGAAAATGCGATCCCTACCTTCAACTCCCTTCGAATGACAGGTGCAACCCCCATTTTTTTAAATGGGAAGTATAGGCTTGTGATATATCGTTGTAAAGGTCTCTTTATTCTCTATTCAAAAATGTTATAATTTTCATGTTTGTTGCAACAGTTAAGATAGAATAAAATAAAATCATGTTGTTATCGAAATTCGCTACAATATTCTCAAAAAATAAAATTTAATGCAAAATGTAAAGAAAAATTTAAAACGCCAAAAAAAAATATGAATGTCAATGAAGTAGATGTTCAAAATGTTCACCATGAACGTCTTGGCAACATCCTAATCTTAAATAAAACTCTCTTCTAACATTATTTAACATATCAGGCGTGATCGACCTAATCGCAAACGTTATTCGTTCTCTTAAGTCATTTAAATCCAAAGGTTTAGTTTTGTAAACAATGCTCTTCAAATATCCCCATAAAAAAAAATCAAGTAAGGTCAGATCAGGTGATCGCGCTGGCCATTCTATCGATCCTCGCCTTCCTATCCACCGATTGGGAAATATTGCATCGAGGTACTGCCGGACATTGCGTTGGTAATGTGGTGGTGCTCCATCCTGCTGAAACCATATCGTATTCATAGGAACTTGAGGGTTTCCTGGATCAGGATATAAATTTGCCAAAGTTGGAATGACATCATTTTGAAGTAGTGCCAAATAACGATCGCCATTCAAATTGCCCTCAATGAAAAAGGTACCAATGATATGGTTTCCGACAATACCTGCCCAAACATTAAGTTTTACTGGGTATTGTGTGTGTTCTTCCCTCATCCAGTGAGGATTTTCCGTAGACCAGTAGCGGCAATTTTGCCGATTAGCATGACCGCTAAGAGAAAAAGTGCACTCATCAGAAAACATAACGTCTTCTAAATTGATAATATTGTTATCCAGCATGTCCATCATTCGCTCACAAAAATAAGTTCTTCTATCAAAATCGTCGTCCATAAGCTCCTGAGTAGATATCATTTTATAGGGATGCATTTTATTTTCTTTTAATATGTTTATTATCGATGTATGGCTAACATTTAAGTTAGTGGATGCATGTCTACTCGATTTATGTGGGTTTTCCATAAACTCAAGAATCACACCTACTTTGATTTCATCACTCAGTGCATTGGTAGCTGGTTTTTTTGTCTGCCTTACATGACCAAACTCTCGAAACTGCTTCTCTATCTTACTTATTGTTCCTTGAGCTATAGGCGGTAAATCAGGAAATTTCTCATGAAATAGGCGGGTTACTTCTTGTTGTGTTCGGGTTCTATCTCCGTAACCAATCATTTGTATGACTGTTATTTTATGCATTTCCGTTAATCTAACCATTTCCCAGAATTGTATTTTACGAAATTCAAACTAAATTTACTAAGGCGTTTTAAACAAACTAACGTTGCCACGGAAACTTTTTAAAGTATTTTTAATGGATACCATCTAAAAAGCACATTGGTATGGTTTTTACTCACTTTCTTATTATGAAGACCTAAACGGGAAGTAAGTAATGCAATGATGCCTTTGATGTATGTATTAAATCTTTATAAACGCAAATGAGCATCTACTTCATTGACATTCATATTTTTTTCTGGCGTTTTAAATTTTTCTTTACATTTTGCATTAAATTTTATTTTTTGAGTATATTGTAGCGAATTTCGATAACAACATGATTTTATTTTATTCTATCTTAATTGTTGCAACAAACATGAAAATTATAACATTTTTGAATAGAGAATAAAGAGACCTTTACAACGATATATCACAAGCCTATACTTCCCATTTAAAAAATGGGGGTTGTACCTGTCATTCGAAGGGGGTTGAAGATAGGGATCGCATTTTCACGTTGAAGAATGTTAATTTATAAATTAAATATGGCATGTTTCGGGATTTTTTATAAATATGTACAGTAACCGAAATAATGAATTTATTCCATTTGGCTTATACACACTGTATATATATAAGGTAAACTTAATAAGTCGGCGATTAAAGGTCTGGTTTACTTCAGAGTATATATATTTAAAACAACCCTACATGTTTCGGCAATACGCCTTTGTCAAGAGAATACAAAATATAAATGACAGAATATAAATGTCAAATAATTAAGTTGCTATGGTTTAAATTATTCAAAGATACATTCCAATAATAATAATAAATCATGCCTTAGTATTCCAAAAAATAGATAGCAAGGTGTGAAAATATGTGTTGTTCGCTGCTAGAAGCTTGTGTCTCTTTCTGGGTATGAACCTGTGTGTTGGTTGCTGCTGGCAGCAGATTTTGTATTTGTGTGACCGCGTAAGTGTATGGTTTTGTATGTTAGTGCGCTCGTGTGTGTGTTTAGTGACCGCTTCGCTGGTCTGCGCCTTGCCTCGTTGGGGCGGGGGTCGGGCCGTCGAAGTACTGCTCGGAAAAGTAAAGAAGTTGCCGGGAAAGGGTTGGCGGCCCTACGCAACGGCTGGTTATCCGATCTCTCTAAATTTACGCTACCGGTCACTAAACACAGCTGTCGGTTTTCCGGTGTGATGGCGGCTTGCACATGGTAGCAAGGACAGTTCCAGGCATGACGATAATTTTCCGTTACTCTGCTGCTTTTCGGACAAGGTCCTGCCTCTGTGACTTGTTTCCATTATTCTGACAGCGGTTTAATTGTGAGTATTCTTCGGCTCATGTTCGTATAGTTGTATTTCAGATGTTAGGTTAGGTCATACTGCCGACGATACAAGCACAACCCGAAGCGGAGAGCTTGTAACGGCGCAAGTGTTTTAAAGACTAATTGTGTATAAGTATCGATCGTACAGTATTTCTTTATACTAGGAAACTATCGGAATTAACGCGAGAAATGGACATTTTGTTATTTCGTTGATTACGGCACATTTAACTGGGGCTGTGCCCCATTTAACGGCATTTCAATTTCAATAATTTTTATTGTTTTCTATAGGTTTTCCCATGGCTTCCTCTGTCGAGACTGGGCTGCTGGGCGAAGTTGGCGTACATGTAAATGCGGAACCGACATTTGATATGAAAATTAGGTTCTTAGATACGGTGAATACGTTACTGCAAGAAAAAGCACATAATAGCGCGATCCTCAGCAAAGACAAGCACTGTGCTTTTATAGAGGATATTAAACAGGCTAAAGCAAAGCAGAAAAAAGGAAGTGTTTACTATCGTCGACTAAGAAAATATGATGTTATTGAAGTTGACGGCAAAGAAAAACTTATTGTGCCAGTAAAAGAAGACAATTGCGTTATTTTGTCTTATGTGCACACAGAAGAGTTATTCGACTTGCTGAATGATACTAACTTGAAAATTGGACATGGAGGTCGCACACGGATGGAAAAGGAGCTACAAACTAAGTACAAAAATGTCACAAAGGAAATAATTTACATTGTATCTCCGCTTATGCAAGCCATGTCAGACCAAATTATCTAATCCTAAGAAAGGTCTAGTTTCTAAGCCTTTGATATTTAAAGAATTTGACTCAAGATGCCAGGTAGATCTTATCGATATTCAAAGTAACCCAGACGGCGAATACAAGTTTATACTCAATTACTTACCGGAACCATTTAACAAAGTTAATATTATTGCGAGCTTTGAAAAGCAAAAGAGCAGAAGAAGTTGCTTACCACCTACTAGATGTCTTCACCACCATAGGTGCTCCAAGCGTGCTTCAATCAGATAATGGAAGAGAATTTGGGAATCATGTTATATATGAACTAAAGAACATGTGGCCTGAACTGAAACTAGTTCACGGAAAACCGAGGCATAGCTAAAGCCAAGGTTCAGTCGAATGTGCCAACCAAGATGTTCAGATTATGATGACGACATGGATGCAGACAAATGAATCAACACATTGAGCTGAGAGTCTCAGATTCGTCCAATTCATGAAAAACCGTTGTTTTCATCAAGGAATGCAGCAGTCGCCATATGAAGCCATGTTTGGCTGCAAAGCAAAAGTGGGACTGAGCACCTTAAATCTGCCCAGAGAGGTTGTCGATAACTTAGTTACAGGCGAAGATCTTGAGAAGGTAGAACAAGAAATGGAGAATGCTGTAAATGCAGCGACTTCCTCCGAAAACGTACCTGATGCCGTGACGACGGAGCCATCGGAAAGTCCAGACCACTTGCCTGACAGTAACAACGCGAGCAGATTCTGTGTAGTGTGTGAAAAAGAGTGTAATTCAGCCCATTCTTGTGGATCCTGCGGCAACGATGTCCACGCAATTTGTGGAACAAGTAATGAAGCAGACGAAGGGTACGGAGGGAAAATTACTTGCAGATTATGCCATAATAAACAAGAAATCTGAAACAAGAGGTCAGCAGCTCATGCTAGTTTGCAAACTCAAGGTGCCAAGATGCTAAAAAATCGAGATGCAAAATTCCCACCAGCGAAAGTTGGAGATAATGTACGCATCCGTATACCAGATGTTGACAGAGGTCGCGCTGATCCACGGAGCGTTCTTGCAGTTGTCATGAACGTCGAGGACGCTTTCTACAAGCTAGGAACAGAACACGGTGTTCTCAAACAACTGTATTCCAGAAGTGAGTTTTCCATTCTGCACGAGAAACTGCTCACATTGGCATCCGTGGGCACAAAAGAAAAATCACTACGAACCATCGCGTCTTCACAATCACTAACCGCTAACTAATCACTAACTAATAAACAAATCGCTGCAAATGTAAAAATAACAAACTGCTGTGTAATTCGAAATGTCATAGAAGTTCATATTGTTGTAACAAGTGATGATAATTTACTGTAATATAAACTTTGATTTTGGTAATTTAGTAGAATTTATAATCAATATAATGTGATTATCATTTCGGTATACAACACCCCGAAATCTCCTCTTAACCTTGTTTTTCCGACTTTGCCGAACGCCCTATGCCATTTCGCAAACTGGCTGGCCAAATCCCGAAATTAAGAAAAAATCGGATATTGGCCGGTCAATGTGAGGCGATATTGGCCATTTCCCTATTTGGCCGGCCAATTCCCGAACTGGCCGATTTCGGACTTTGACCGTAACATATAGGTATATATACTGTATTTACATATGTAAATATATACTATAATAAATTCTGTAATATGTATTTCTTATTACTTAATTAAAACTTTATTTCAGGTAAGAAAAATTACGAAAAAGAATTTATACGGCTAATATGTGTTTTATGTAAAATCTAAATTCTAGTAATAATTTTATCTAAACCCGGATTCAAATTTTAGTAAATAAAATTGAAAAGTATTCATAGTTTTAAAGGAGCGGAAAGGACTTTAACGTGATGGACGTAAAACGGTCCCATTTTCATACGCAGACCTCTATATTTTATTCAAATATGCATATTAACAGTCAGGAAACTTTGTTATTATCGTTTACGTTTCATAAGCACTATTTATTTTTACTACTCTTAAAATGCATTGTTATAATATCACGATCGCTAGTAAAAATGTGTTTTGTTTCTATTGTATTTTACTGTATCACGCCACTGCTTCATTTGCATCCCGACAAATAGTATTATGCAACATTCCACGATATTTTAATGTTGATTCGTTTCATGAATACATAATTTCAGTCTCATTTTTAATAACCTTTGGTCACACAAAAGAGAAAAGGATCGTCTATGTCCCATTTTAAAACAAAAGCCTTTCTAACGACACCACATACATTCTTTTATGTCGGTTCATAAAATAAATATCAGCGTGATGCGCCTATGGTCGCCAGACGTTCAACGCTGCACAGTTATAAATCTAGTAACTTTCTGGCACGCGTTATAGCACCCCTGGTGTGGCCCCGTGGTTCCCACTATTGACAACTGTTTTATGTTTTGACAGGCTCAGAAACAAAAGTACCATTCCATTTCTTTCATTATGTACCTCCTACAGCATAGAACTTATTGCGATAGAATTATAGATATATGTATTCGTTGCTTCATTTTATGCTTCTCCGAGGTGCTGTTATAACTTTTTATTATAAACTTTTTTCTATTTCGATTGTTTCTTCGAGTGTGTGCGTGTGACGTCAAAATGTAGGCTTGCAACTTTTCCCACGTACATATGAGAAACTTTTTATATTTACTTTAGCGACATAACGAAAAATTTGTACCCTTGCAATAATATTCTACGTTATTTAAATTTAGTTTGAAAAGTTGAAATTGCCAAGTGAATATATTTCAGTGTAGAATTAAAACGTTTTTGAATTAGGTATTTTATTTGTGTGTAAAATTGTACTAGTTTATTTTATGCTTTGGTTCATACAGTGTTATTAATGAAATAAAAATGAAAAAGCAATTCCACTTTAATTCCACTTAATTTCCACTTTATTGAAGTAAAATCACATTACAATTGTTTCAACACACAGTGTCTTCCTCGGATGGAGTTGTATTGCAAACTATATCTAAAACAAATTTAAACTTAAATGAATTATTATAATTAAAAAAAATTAAACTTAGAAGATTAGTTCAATAATGGGCACACTATATTCAAGATGTGAACTTTATTACTAGAGACTGGACACGAGAGGTCCATGACCCATCGCCCACGGGCGTACTATTGAAAATTTATATATTTTTTTAATTTTATTTATCTACTTAGTAAACAAACGGGTGGTGATCTATAAAATACGAAATACATTTTAGTTTGATCATTTTGTAGTTCAAGTTGAGTAAAAGAGTATTAATATTAACTAGAAATATTTTATCAAGGTTCTCTTCTGTAAAATGTGTTCTCTTTGAATGAAATACATCCTTGTAGATAAAAAACGTCTTCTCTACATCACAACTGGTTAAAAGTGCGTACTCTAAATATTCTTTTATTTCAGCGTATTTAGCAGTTTGATTTTGAGGCATTGCTGCAATTGCTGCAATGTTACTAATCTGGATTTCTATACAAAACTGGGTGTAACTTTTGCCGAAGGCCCTATCCGAAGTCAATTCAAATATTTTTCAAATTATTAATAGCCACATCTAATGTGGTTAATTCATCATTTAATTTGAGATTTTGATTTTCAATATATGTAAGTGATTAGTTTTGGCAAGTTTACAAAGTATTCCTGAAGAAGGAACGACTGATTTTTTATATTTGGAATTTGTATTAGTTTAAGCTAGTAGCTTCCAACCATGATCCCCAGCTAGTTATTCCTGGAGAGGGAGACAGTGACAAAGATCGAAGCCTTTCCCTGTAAAGAGCTACTCTCAATGGTGCTTTTATGAAAACTTTTTTAAAAGCGGATACAAGTCTATAAACTTCCGGAAGAATGTTTCTGATATATTCTTAGATTCTGGGAAGGGCACGTGCTACAGAAATAATATGCAGCATATTAGGATATGTTTCATTTAATAGTCTGCCTGTTTTTAACATATATGCCGCACTGTCACTGACAAATAAAAATAACGTTTCTTTGAACCTGTCGTCCGAATGAAGCATTTGGTTCATATTGTAAATGGTCTTAGCTACTATTTCATAATATTTGCGTAAAGTGGATTCATCAGGAACATTTCGACGAGTATATCTTTGGAGAAATGTTTTGAAGGTGGGATTGTTAAGTTTATTTAATGGAATATTTGCCGCCATTAAAGGTTCACAGAATTTTTCGTTAAAATTGTCAGATTCTAACGGGACTAATACCTGCGAATGTGTTTGCGATGCTAAGTGACGTTTTACGTGCGATTTCATGAAATTTTTTAAGGATATTTTACAGACTTTGCTATAAATTTAAGAATCACTGGCAATGGATATACAATCTCTTAATCCAGCTCGCCATTGTTTCACGATGCCATCCTCGACGTTGTTCCATATTATATCTGAATCGTAATCGTAATTTATCGAAATTCACTGGACATTTACGTCAAAATAATTGGGAGAAGTATATTCGATGAAACGATATTAAACAGAATCTATCATAAAATTATAAAGTATGTAATTAACAGTTGAAACAATGAAAAAAGAAACTATCTCACCGTACTTTTGTTTGTCTTGCGAAATTTGAACTAATAAATAAAATAAATTATAGAAACTCCTTACGCTTCTATCTGCGTCCTTGAAGAAAGGAATTTAACTGTAATATTAATATAACTGCGACACAATTCAACTTAATAAAACCGATGTGCGGTTAACCGAATGAATAGTACTATTCGATAACTGCGTGTTGTACTACAGTCCATCGTAATTTCGGCCTAGTACGTCCGATCTCTAGCCAACAATATCTAGAAAATTATGAAGTAGCCATAACTGCCGTCGCCACATCTTTCTATCGGTAGAATAAACGCGACAGAATTAATCCAGAGTATCCACTCCTCCTTTAGGGTAATTATAGAATTCTATAATTTCTGGTAATTCGTTGGCTCATTACCTTGTTCGTGCGTTGTCGAAAGCATTATAACAACTTTTTTTAGTTTTTGTTTTAACAATATGATAATAGTGTAAGTTGGTCATTGTAGCAGAACATATCGGAGTTTGCCTTTGTTTGAGATCCAAAAAGAAACGGGGGAACTTGTTTCTTGTTTCTCCACAAGGTACGCAACCGTAATTTTCTTTCGAAAAAGATTTTTAGCCGTGTGTAAAGAGGTAAATCAATTATTCATCGCCAAATTTCTATCAGTAAGTTTGTCGCAATAATACTTAGAAAAGTGAATTTCACGTGGTGTTGTTTCATTGCCTATATAAACTTCAGCGCCAAGGCAAAATCAGTTTCAATATCACAGCACATCACAATTTAAATCCCATATTTATTTGAGTTTGAGGGAATGTACATTTTGAAAGGACTTCGGTCCCAAAATCCAATTAATAATTCGTCAATAGTAATATATTCAGAAGGTATATATAAGTCTTTCATTTTGTTTATCGGTCTTTCAAACACTTCACAGAATGTTACAAGCTTGTCGGCCCCTCGTTGAACTCTGATGTCATTATTGTCAAAACGAAGGCAATTAACAAAATATATAAATAGAGCTTCGGGCATAGTTGCTCTTAATATTAGAATGCCACTGTCTTCATAAATAGTTCTCTGGTAAATAAGACATTCATTTTCATAACACCGGCATAATAAAATAAAAGCAATAAGAGCTTGTATTTCAGTACTGTTAGTTTTCCTGGTGTAGGAAGGCTTATTAGCTGCTGACCTATCTTCAGTATCACCATCGTCCATCTTTTTTAAATATTTAAATCTTTGAATTTGTATTTCTCTGTTAGCATAGTCCATGATTTCATCCAAATTTTCTTTTATAAAGACAACTGCCAGACTTCTATTCCTGAGATATTTCCCTTGCTTCACTTATGTTACCAGATAAATACAAAACGAAGTTATTTTTGTGTTCGCTTATTATGCTTTTACGCCGAACCAAAAATACCATTTTTTCCTTTCGATTTGGTGGATACTTTTAAGATTTTAACCTCAGCTTGGGCTCTAGCTTTTAGTTATGTAAACGGAAAATCATCTCAAAATCAGATTATGCTTTTCGGAGCAAAAGGGTATCTTGAGAATAAACTGGTGTAGGAGTGTCAGCGGTGTTGTTTTCATTTTCAGACTCGTCTTCATCAACGTTCTCCCTAAAATTTGGAATGACATCATTAAACACAATATGATGTATTTCAGCTATATGATCGAGGTTTGTAAGGTTAAACAGCTTTTTCTGAGAAACCGTTACTTATGTAATCTTAAAAATAAAATAAAAATCACTAAATACACTTTCACCCCAAGAATGAAATACCTCCAGAATGAGAAACTCACTCACTTCGACGAATTTCACACGTAGACTGACCCACCTTGTGCAAAAACTACTCAAGAGCTGCATACCCCAGCGCCATTTATTTCCAATTGGCGCGAAATAAAAAAAGGGGTACACATTGCAGTGTACTTTGATTTTCAAAAAGGGTGCCAATATATTAAATATGAATCGTTAATTATTAAACATGAATCATCATGCAAACATATTTTGCATTTTTAGAATCTTAAAATTTCTCTCAGGGTTTTTTTTACAAAAAGGGTTCCTTGCGACTAGGCCTAGCATCTAATGTAATAAGAAGAGAAATAATACGATAGCATGTTAAGTTTAATACATTTATTTTTCACACATTGTCAAGACATAAATTAATATGCAATTGTATTAAATATCGTCAATTATTAGTAAAACATAGTACGCCAATCTTAGATCTACTCAGATAATATTCACTTTCATATATATATATATATATATATATATATATATATATATATATAAAACTTTGAAGATTTAGATTCCAATATTAATATTTCAAAACACAGCTGTGTATTACTTTAAACCACTGAGTTTTTATACGCTACAAGATGCTAAAGCATGAAACAGTGTTTTTATTTAGAAATTAATAAATTGTAAAGTTTGTGGATTTAATAGTATTAAAGGTTGATAATATTACAAAAGAAAAATGCTTTATTTCATATTTACGTTGCGAGACTTTATCCTGCTACATAAAATCGTCAATAACACACGATATCTTTTAATTAGTATCTCATATATTTGTTTTCCGTACCTACAAATTAAAGATAGCTGTATTCTATTTTCTGTTTTAAAACAGAAATTGAAATTGTACACGCTCAAATAAGATATCAACATAAAACAAATAAACTTATAAATTTTATTTTTATACTTCAAAGTCTTGAGTGTCTTTGTTACATAGTTTACCTGTTGAATTTCTGTCATACTATAGTTGTAGTTGCTATGTATAAAGTTATTGAAAGATGCATCCAGTTTAATAATAATAAATTATGCCGTATTAAAAAAATAGTCAGACAACAAGAACGGGAAATGACAAGGCGTGAGTTATTATGTATGCGCCCATGGAGTGGCTTAAGATGTTAAGCTTTCGGCATTCGCCTTAAACGAGAAGGAAAACCACGAAAACCTACTCGGACAGGCAGTCAGGGTCCAAACACGGAACTGTCAGCATAATAAGCAAATGTACAGATATTTAAATAAAACATAAGACATATATTTATATAACGGCAACATATATTATGATTGTAAATTGCAGATCGTTACATAATTAGGTTGTAGTATATACTGCTTAAATTTTTTACATCACTTCTGTTGTTAATTGAATTATTTTCCTGTTTAATACCAATAATTTCTTTAATTTCCCTTTTCATTGTGTGTTGTTCTTTATCAATTATCTTTGTGTTTTCAAAATCGAAATGGTGATCGTGTTGTAGTTTGTGTGTAAATAAAGCAGTTTTGTCTCTCTTAGAGTATTTGTGGGCTTGTATTCTTTTGTATAAATATTGTTTACTTTGGCCTTTGTAGTAACTATCGCAATCGCGACATGATATTTTATAGATGATATGTGTTTCTCGATTTTTTCTATTTTAGGTTTTAGTTTTGAAAATAGATGTTTATTAGTAATATTAAGTTTATATGTTGTAGCTATATCATATTTTTTTAAAGTGTATTTAATTTTTCTGATAATCGTGGAACATATGGAATCGTGATATATGTTGTTTCATTGTTTAAATTGTTATTGGTGTCTGCAGTGTTGTATATTTGGTGGATTTTTTTTTTATTGTTTGGTCTGTAAGTTGTGGTGGATTTAAGATCATTTTAATTTTCTTGATATTATCTTTTCTGTATTGAGTATGTGATAGTTTTACTGCTCTATCAGTTACTAATTTAGTGATAAAAAAAGAGCACATATTAAATGTTTTTTATATCTCCGCATCTACACAAATAAAAAATCTTGTTGTACGAGATCGAAAATTGGACAAGTTCTGTATTATGACATTAATATACTGTCATTTATATTTTTAATTCTTTGAGAAAGGCATCACTTGCCAAAACATGTAAGATTATTTTAAATATATGCATTTTTAAGTATAACCAGACCTTAAATCGCCAACTAATTAAATCTACCATATCATACAAAAGTCACGAAATAATTATCTATATATATACCCTGTGATGTCAATTCCTCTTCAGAAATATTTTAAATAAAAATACACTTCTAAATAATATCCCATAAAAACTCTCGTTTTTCATTAATTTATGTTTTCTTAATACAGTTTCTTTGTAATAGTATATAATATTTTAAACATGTTCTTGTTTTCTTAAACGTTCCGTTTCTTTGTACCGCAAGCTATCTGTCTTGTTCTGATTCGTACTGTCCTTCTCCACCGTCCAATGCTGTGTTTTTCCTTCTACAAAAAACACATCTAACCTGCACCACCGGAGCAAATTTGAAATATGCATTGTTCATAATACATACACAAACATATCAAATTCTAATGAATGAGCAAATATTATATTATTATATATCCTAGTATAGATTCTAAACTCTCTGAATTGTTTCAATGTATTAATAATACACATTTTTAAACTAATGGATTGTTTACCTTTATAAATAAATATCATAAAATGTTAATTCTAATTTGTGATGTATATCAAATAATAATATATTTGATACTTTTAAAAGCCTTAATTGATTGCTTAAAATTTCACATGCATCTTACTGTTACAATGGACAACGTTTATGTACCTATCTAAAGAAATTTACAAAATTCAAGTATTGATTATGACGCTTATTATGACTTAAAATATTCTTTTTTAAATTTGTATATATATATATATATATAGCATGATTTAAAATTTTAAGTTATTAACATTTATAAACTAGAATGTAAAGAGATATAATAATTTACATGACACTTTACATACAATATAACTTTAACAAATATATTCAGATGTGTTTTTTCTTAACACGATCTGCAATGTTGTAGGTACATTAAAACTTTCTTACAGAAAATAACAAGAAACTTTACATGAAATTGGCTATGAGATTTGTTTTGTGACGATGTTCATACTGTGTGTATTCAAAATTTACTTGTTTTTTACAATTTTCATTACTGTTTTCTACTTTATTTAATTATTCAATTTGTGTCGGTTAGAAGAGAACACAGCATGTACCCCAAGTAGCATTCCAGGGTTAAAGTGTTTATAAACCAGAACATGGATGAATTTGGATATTTTTCATTGAGAAACTACCCCAAAGAATAATAATCTAATTAAATTACATATTCCAAATATATTACGAACCGAAAAATAATTTTTATTCAATGCCCTGTTAGTTTTCTGTACTTAAAAGGGTTCAAATAGATCCCCCTTTCTAAATTTAAAAAATGGGCGGTGCTTTTGATTTATTCGACACTATATTATTAATTCAATTACAAGTTTTGTCGATACATACGGTTAGATAACCAACCTTTTTATTAAATGACCCACAGGTTGATTTTGACCATCCCAATGATAGGCACATCCGGTCAAAGTAGATATCCCGACCCTCGTAACATACGTGACCGGATTTCGAATTTAGATCCGCTAATTTACACTATATCAGGCTAACCCTTCATAGCATTATCCGACGAACTTGATATTATTTGGTTGGAGTGCAAACGGAATAAAAATTCGGCTTCCCTCATAAGCAATAAAACACTAGAACCCTTTCCGAATCGATAATATTCAACTATAAAAAAAAATATATATGAAAGAAACATTCATAGTTGGGTTTAATATATTTTTCGTGAATAATCGATTGAAGCATTAATTGATAGGGGTGAATTATACCGCCTCCCTGTGCTAATTAGACTTTTAGAATCCTGAGAATTTATTCTGAAACAGAGCGGTGTTAAAAGTGCGTGACCTACATGCTAATGTGCCTGGTATTTCGTGCCACAGCTCTCTCCATTGATTTCCGACTATCCTTAGTGCTTAAAGGGTTGTCCTTTAACTTGTCAAATAAATTCCACTAATTTAATACTACTTATACTTAATGACTGTGCGAAAGAAACAATTTTATAAAATATTTAATTTCTTTCTATAAATAATTTTCTATTAAAAGAATATTGAATTATTTAATTTTACATTGCGAGTAATTAATTTTCCTCCAACTAATGAAGTAAATGTTTTAAAAAGTAAAAATACATTTTTAACCGTACGTTGCTCACACCATTAGAATTGCCCTCACCTTTGTATAAATTGGATAAATTGGAATGTCATCTTTACATTTCGGCGAGTTTGAACTTGTCCGTCCACGTAATCCTCAGTAGGCATATAAGGGACAATACGACAGTACATCATAACTAGAGCTCGGCGAACAACGCAATATCGGTCTCTAATTTATAACTCATCAATAGGAAGCGTTAAGGCAACCATACGATTTATCTAGTACGATTTCTTGAAGATAGCCTACGAACGATTTGGTATGCCCAATATTGAGAGAAAAAAGCTACTAAGGTAGCCTTCTCATATATATAAATATTGTAACATATTTGGATGTGTAAGTGTGTCTTACTGAATTTTGTGTCGATAAGTATGTTTTTATCCATAGCCACGAGCGTAACATAAAGATAGTTTTAAAGATGAGTGTTTAATAACAGAAATTTTCAGGTTTAAAACTTTGTTTTTACGCACTTCAAAATATTTTGAAATTTTAAAAATGATCTTTCCACATACTAACAGGTCCCTGGAAAATAACTGTAGTTACTTAAAATAGAGTTAGCATTAATGTTATCATTTATTGAACTTGATATTTGGTAAAGTCTATTTATTATATAGCCAGGGTTCCGATCCAAAATCTTTTGTCGATATAGTAGTAGTAGATATAGTAGTATAGTAGGAATTCAGAAAATGCGTTATTTAACTTTTGAAAAGCGTTATTATACACGGTTATTCACGCTATACGGCGCGGAATACTTGACATTCAAAAAGTTTCACTTTTGGGATATATTGGGGTTTATTATCGTTTGTGTTCTTTTAAATAAAATAACCTGTATATTATTGCATTTTTGGATTCTCTGATAAAAATAAGTGTCTGTTTTAATTAGGTTTATAATAACTAAACCTTAAGGTTTTATTTAAAAAAACACCAAATGGTTACGACAAACGATTATTAGGCGTATTCTGTGAAAACTCGAAGAATTAAAGCTTGACATATAAATACCATTCGATAGGTAATTAAAAACTGCATTTGCTGGTAAATTTAAAAAATATGGTATTCTATTTAAATTAATCAAGTTATAGCCACTTAAAGTTCTTATTTGATTAGTTTTAATTTTTGTACAGCCTGTATAAGTTGGCAAGTTTATTATAATTTGGATATAAAATATGATCTATTGTTACACTTCACTGTAAATTTCGCTTGCGTAACCTAAATACTTCTTAATTATATGAAACATGAAGATTAGGTTAGATTTTGACAAAATTCAAACGCATAATAAGTTTATTTTTATTTAATGAAATTTGTCTAGAAGTATGGTTGGAATAGTTTGTGGTACGCATGACTGCTATGACTGGAACAGTAGAACGCATACATTTATATATATATATATATATATATATATATATAATCTGTTTCCAAATAAAATTTATAGAAATCGTAGTGTGTGCCATAAACATTAGTATGATAAACAAATTGGTACAAATTATAGATGATTATGAACAATATCTCTCTTACATGTAACCAGTTGCCAGTCAAGTTATTTCAAGTTATTACGTTAGGACAGCAAATGCGTAAGAAAAGCTTCATATCAGCAAACAGAACAAAATGACAGGAATCAAGACAAAATTTTATATTGTTTATAAATGATAAGAATGAGACAGGATCCAAATGACTCCCTTGCGGCACACCGGATGTAACAAAAACATCTCGAGACACGGTAGTACCATTTTGCAAACGATGTGTTATGTATAACCGAAATCATGTCACATAACTTCCAATTAGACAGAATTTGTTCAGTTTTAGTGCAAGTAAGTAATGGTTAACTTGATCGAACATTTTTCTAAATTCAGTGTATATAGAATCCACTAAATCTTACCTAGATCTTGTGCTAGCTGCAGAATAAATAGAAAATTGGTTCAAAAACACGTCTCTGAAGAGCACTAACTCTAATTTGCTTCAAGTTCACATAATTATCTAATAATTGAATAAATAATTTTGTAAAATTAATTTTAGGACGGACACCCAAAACTAAACTCGACATTACATGTAAATTTATTCCCATTAAATCACTTGTAAATGCAATATATTCCCAATCTAATACTGCCAGGTTTATTGAATATATTAAGAGAAAATTCCCTTTTTAAATTTTTTTCTAAAATCTTATACGTTTGGAAATGTTTGTACATTTATTAAACAAACAAATTCTGTTATTATGAATATGATAAATTGGAATGTAGAACGAAATTTAATCGTGACTTTTTAATAGAACAATTATTGTCACTCTCAGATTACTCCTTTCTAGGTTAAACGTAACGATTAATCACTAGTGGTTAATTAGCACGTCAACTTGCTTCACTGTTATTGATAAGTCAGACAGGTGAACGATTCAGGTAACATTCGAAGCAATGGAGCGAAGAAACCAATTTGTCACAAACATTTTAGTCTTTTATGCTGCTGTATCCACTATTCAGGAGATCCTGCGCTTTAAAGTCAGTTGCAAAGCTTGGAAAATCTATAGTGCTGACGTTGCCGAGGTTAACTTTGCTAAATTACTTTCTCGGACAAAAGAAACTCTTAATTTGGTTTTCTTTTTGCAAATTTAATTAGCAATAGTGTTATAAAAAGTGTACGTTATCAAACTTTGTAACTTGCATTAAGAATACAATTTGGGGCGCAAATCAAGACCTTTAATATTACTAGAAAGTCTTGAATTTAAACAAGTATGTTATGTATTTATTAGTATTTACTAATATTAATAGTTTAATAATAATATTAAATTAAAATATACATTCTTGATTATCTAATATTAATAATAATGATATTTATTCTGTGTAATTAATAGGTTACATTAAAGTCGCATTTAAATAAATAAGTGAATAAAGCATATATTGGATGGGAAAATATAGTTGTATGGTGCCTGTTAAAATACATATGCACTGTTGCAATATTTACCCGCCATAACAAGCACATATAAGTAAAAGAACTCAGTAATAACGCTATTGCTAGTAAGTGAGGACCAAAATAGACCTTCAGTTCTGTACTATTGGCGAATATAGAATATAGTGCATTTTTGTTATACATTGCAAATTTTATTTGATTTCATTGCTATTTCTGTGGTGTTTTTAAATATTTCTTTTAATATCTCCTATTTGCATTCATTGTCCGAGAAACACTATTCATCCACAGGAGATTTAATTTTTCTTTACTCGTGGATATAAAATTCAGGTACGTAAATGTTAATTCAACGGTGTTTTTATAATTTTGAATGCGGGGGCCAAATTTTAAGGACGCTATTGAAAAATCTAGCAAAAGCATGTTATTCATAATTATTATTAATAATAATAATAATAATAATAATAGTATCAATAATAATAATACTAATAATAATTAAATATTAATTAATAATATGAATAGTTTAAACTTCCTCATTGTTTCAATATACCTTAAAAATTTAAATTAACACCTACCTATTAATATACTCTTCGCATAATCCTAATTTAGTATAATAAGCTCATTTATTTTCTTGTAAGAAATAATTATTGCGCCTGTGAGAATCACTTTTGTAAAACACGTTAAGTCACGTGATTGCAGCATTTATAACTTTCAATTACTGTTTTTCTTATAAAATTTGAGATTTTAAATATGCACCAGTAAATTGTTTATTTATACACCTATATAACATTTTTATTTCCGAGTATTCATAAATTGTGTTTACCTTGTGTGTCCAGTCAATTAATAAGTTTTTATAGTAGCAATTACCGAGATCTGTATTACACATTAGGATCTACTCTTAAGATAAAAAGGTAAGTTAACTGAATTATCCGGATTAAACTTAAAAGAATCAATAATATTTAAAGGGGAAAATAGCCTACTCGATATAACACGAAGTAAATTTAAATACGGATTTTTATACATAAATTATAAAAATTTATTCGCACCCAGCGATATCTTGAATAAATAGAGTAAAGAATCTTATCATACCGAAATATCACTTTTATTTCCCATCATATTAAAAAAATCAGTTAGAATCACCTTCATTATTATTAATTGTTATTATTAAATTACAACCCTGAAGATTTTTTACAATATATATATATATATATATATATATATATATATATATATATATATATATATATATATATAGTAAACCTAATCAGTAGGCGATTAAAGGTCTGTATATTACTTCAAAATATATGTATTTAAAAAACTCTACATGTTTCGGCTGTATACGCCTTTATCAAGAGAATACAAAATATGAATGACAGGATATAAATGTCAAGTAATTAAGTTGCTATGGTTTAAATTATTCAAAGATACATTCTAGTAATAATAATAAATCATGCCTTAGTATTCCAAAAAATAGATAACAAGGTGTGAAAATATGTGTTGTTCGCTGCTAGCAATTTGTGTCTCCTTCTGGGTATGAACTTGTGTGTTGGTTGCTGCTGGCAGCTTGAGTCTCTCTATGGGTGTGTGGTTTTGTGTGAGAGCGTAAGTGTAGGGTTTTGTATGTCGGTGCGTTCGTGCGTGTGTTTAGAGATCGGTCGCATGAATTTAGAGAGGTCGGATATCCAGCCGTTGCGTAGGGCCGCCAACCCTTTCCCGACAACTTCTTTACAATTCCGTGCAGTACTTCGACGGTCTGACCCCCGCCCCAACGAGGCAAGGCGCAGACAGGCGAAGCGCACCCTGTACGGGGTTGCTCATCGCAACTAAGGGAACACTCTTAGTGGCTACCTCGGTCGACGATGGTCACACTTATGCCATCTTAACGTTTTCCGCCGAAGCGGGGGCATAGCACACACGTCGAACGTGTGTGTGCTGTTAACGGCAGCCTAGCCAGGTTGTCGCCCAGGACCGGTCCTAGTGGTGTGTGCATTGCGCGGCGACGAGATAGCGCCGCGTAGCATGGTTCCTCACTCTTGCTGGAAAGGCGGAATGGCACCTGACTGGCCAACGAGCAGACCCCCCTAGAGTTTTGTAGCGCATATGCTAGGCTGCAACCCAGTAGAGGACCACATCAGCAAAAAACAGAAAACAGGGATAGGCAGGGAAAAGCAAGACATGAGTTATTATTACGTATGCGCCCGTGGAGCGACTTAAGATACAAAGTTGTCGGCATTCGCTCAAAACGAGAAGGAAAACCACGAAAACCTGCTCGGACAACTAGACAGGAATCAAAACACGGAACAGTCATCATGATAAGCAAAAGTATATGATATTTAAATGATATTTAAATAACATAAGGTATATAACAAAAAAAAAAAAAAATATAATATGATGGTAAATTGTAGATCGTTACAAAATTAAATTATAGTATATACTGCTTAGATTTTTTATATCATTTCTGTTGTTAATTGAATTTTTTTCCTGTTTAATACTGATCATTTCTTTAATTTGTCTTTTCACTGTGTGTTGTTCTTTATCAATTATCTGTGTGTTTTCAAAATCGAAATGGTGATCGCGTTGTAGTTTGTGTGTAGACAATGCAGTTTTGTCTGTTCTAGAGTATTTGTGGGCTTGTATTCTTTTGTATAAATATTGTTTCGTTTGGCCTATGTAGTAACTATCGCAATCGCGACATGGTATTTTATATACGACATGTGTTTCTCGATTTTTTTCTATTTTAGGTTTAAGTTTTGAAAATAAATGTTTATTAGTATTACTAAGTTTATATGTTGTAGCTATATCATATTTTTTTAAAGTGTATTTAATTTTTTCCGATAGTTGTGGAACATATGGAATTGTGATATATGTTGTGTCATTGTTCAAATTTTTATTGGTGTCTGCAGTGTTGTATATTTGGTGTACTCTTTTTTTAATAGTTTGGTCTATAAGTTGTGGTGGATAATTATTATCAGTTAGGATTGTTTTATTTTTTTTGATGTTATCTTTTCTGTATTGATTATGTGATAGTTTTACTGCCCTATCAGTCAGATTATTTATAATCATTTTATTGAATACTGTAGGAGCATTTGAGTGGTAATTCATATATCGAAAAGAAGCTGTGGGTTTATTATCTTTTCGATATATGAATTACCACTCAAATGCTCCTACAGTATTCAATAAAATGATTATAAATAATCTGACTGATACGGCAGTAAAACAATCACATAATCAATACAGAAAAGATAACATCAAAAAAATTTAAACAATCCTAACTGATAATAATTATCCACCACAACTTATAGACCAAACTATTAAAAAAAGAGTACACCAAATATACAACACTGCAGACACCAATAAAAATTTGAACAATGACACAACATATATCACAATTCCATATGTTCCACAACTATCGGAAAAAATTAAATACACTTTAAAAAAATATGATATAGCTACAACATATAAACTTAGTAATACTAATAAACATTTATTTTCAAAACTTAAACCTAAAATAGAAAAAAATCGAGAAACACATGTCGTATATAAAATACCATGTCGCGATTGCGATAGTTACTACATAGGCCAAACGAAACAATATTTATACAAAAGAATACAAGCCCACAAATACTCTAGAACAGACAAAACTGCATTGTCTACACACAAACTACAACGCGATCACCATTTCGATTTTGAAAACACACAGATAATTGATAAAGAACAACACACAGTGAAAAGACAAATTAAAGAAATGATCAGTATTAAACAGGAAAAAAATTCAATTAACAACAGAAATGATATAAAAAATCTAAGCAGTATATACTATAATTTAATTTTGTAACGATCTACAATTTACCATCATATTATATTTTTTTTTTTTTTTTGTTATATACCTTATGTTATTTAAATATCATTTAAATATCATATACTTTTGCTTATCATGATGACTGTTCCGTGTTTTGATTCCTGTCTAGTTGTTCGAGCAGGTTTTCGTGGTTTTCCTTCTCGTTTTGAGCGAATGCCGACAACTTTGTATCTTAAGTCGCTCCACGGGCGCATACGTAATAATAACTCATGTCTTGCTTTTCCCTGCCTATCCCTGTTTTCTGTTTTTTGCTGATGTGGTCCTCTACTGGGTTGCAGCCTAGCATATGCGCTACAAAACTCTAGGGGGGTCTGCCCGTTGGGCAGTCAGGTGCCATTCCGCCTTTCCAGCAAGAGTGAGGAACCATGCAACGCGGCGCTATCTCGTCGCCGCGCAATGCACACACCACTAGGACCGGTCCTGGGCGACAACCTGGCTAGGCTGCCGTTAACAGCACACACACGTTCGACGTGTGTGCTATGCCCCCGCTTCGGCGGAAAACGTTAAGATGGCATAAGTGTGACCATCGTCGACCGAGGTAGCCACTAAGAGTGTTCCCTTAGTTGCGATGAGCAACCCCGTACAGGGTGCGCTTCGCCTGTCTGCGCCATGCCTCGTTGGGGCGGGGGTCAGACCGTCGAAGTACTGCACGGAATTGTAAAGAAGTTGTCGGGAAAGGGTTGGCGGCCCTACGCAACGGCTGGTTATCCGATCTCTCTAAATTCATGCGACCGATCTCTAAACACACGCACGAACGCACCGACATACAAAACCCTACACTTACGCTCTCACACAAAACCACACACCCATAGAGAGACGCAAGCTGCCAGCAGCAACCAACACACAAGTTCATACCCAGAAGGAGACACAAATTGCTAGCAGCGAACAACACATATTTTCACACCTTGTTATCTATTTTTTGGAATACTAAGGCATGATTTATTATTATTACTAGAATGTATCTTTGAATAATTTAAACCATAGCAACTTAATTACTTGACATTTATATCCTGTCATTCATATTTTGTATTCTCTTGATAAAGGCGTATACAGCCGAAACATGTAGAGTTTTTTAAATACATATATTTTGAAGTAATATACAGACCTTTAATCGCCTACTGATTAGGTTTACCATATCATACCAAGGTCACGAAGTTATTATATTTATATATATATATATATATATATATACAGGGTCCGGCAACGAAGCGGGGACGGAAAATTACACGCGTATTTGAAAGTTAGTCAAATATTTAGTCATCGGATATCCTTCCGCACCATCAAGCTCACGTTTTAAAAATATTTTGTTTTATACAAGGTGTTCCAGATGGAAATGCCAGACTAAAGTTGCATTTTTTTTAATGGAACACCCTGTATATTAATAGATAAAATGATCCGCGCTTGAAAGCTGGTTATATCGATATCATATTGTATGGGCCTAGAGTTGATAGTTACTGTGTAAATAATTATTTTACTTGATAAATTGATACATTTCAGTAGGCTATTCTGCATAAGGAAAATCAAAAGATCCGAAACCAATAGAATATAATATTTTTTACTAGTATGCACTTTCGTTGCTACGTAAAATAAATTCTGCAACTGCTCGCGTTATACAGGGTGTTCACAATTTCGCAAAATTGAAGAAATCTCGTAATTTTTAAATGGAACACCCTGTATATTTTTAGCTCATTGAAAAGCCCTTTTACTACGCATTCTATTGATACCTCATTTGATGCACCTAGGATGGATCATTTGCTAATTATTTCTTTTTAGAATTGAATTAATGAAAAATGCTTGTATTTTTAGTAGCTAATTTGCGCTTTTAAACCTTCTGTAAAATCGGATATTCAACAAATTATCCATAAATGGTCTATAGCAAGAAGAAACCCCATTATGTACGAAAAACATTGATTTTCACTCAGCGGTGAAAGCAAACATTAAATTAATATAAAGTCATATAGCATTTTCAATAGATTCACTGCTAATCAAGTTATCTGCTGTCAGTTTAATAAAAAATTTGCACTAATTAATTTGTATTTTAAAGAATTTTGTAAAACCAACTATTTGACGAATACCTAATATGAAACAATACATACCTAATTAGCTTAACATAAATCGAAATCATGTAGGGAAGAATCAAGTACGAGTAGTATTAAAAGTTTGCACTATTTTAAATAAATACTAATTATTAACCACAACATCAAATTTAATTATCAAAAGTAGTAGCACAGTAAATAAAAATAAAGTAAATGTAAATAGTAAATGCAAATAAATCTTTCAAATGTCCTTCCATGTCTCTCAATACATGAATGAAGCCGCCTGGTGAACTTCTGTTGAACATGCTGTAATGTTTCTTGATGAACATTTCTAAATGCCTCTCTTATGCGTTCCATCATATTTTCCCTTGTTGTAGGAACTTCCACATAAACTAGAGCCTTGACATATCCCCAAAAGTAGAAGTCCGAGACAGTAAGATCTGGACTTCGTGGAGGCCAAGCGATTGGACCACCTCGTCCTATGCATTTGTCTTCCTTCCATCGCCCAAGAAACTCCCTAACGTTAAGGCTGTAATGAGCAGGTGCACCATCATGTTGCAACCAGAAAATTTGTCGGGTGTCAGCATCCACATGCTCAAGTAAATTAGGCAGTTCGTTCTGCAAAAATGCCAAATACGTATCGCCTGTAACGGTTCCATCGAAAAAGTACGGCCCAATGATATATGGACCAAGTATACCTCCCCAGACTTTAAGAGACCATCTATTCTGATTGTCTACATGACGTATCCAATACGGGTTTTCTGTTGCATAATAATGCATGTTATGTTTATTTACCGCCCCATTACTTTTGAAAGTAGCCTCATCGCTAAACAAAATCTTTGTTAAAATATTTGGCATTTCTCGCATTTTATTTAACAACCAACCACAAAAGTCTGTTCTTTTAATGAAATCATCACCATGCAATTCCTGATTTAATTCCATATGGTACGGATGATACTTACGACTTCTTAAAATTCTTCGTCCGCTCCTATCCTCAATAGCTGTTACCTTTGAAATACCGTCTATACTTATATGTGGATTTTCCTGTATTGTTAATAATATGGCCAATTCGCTTTTTTCATTGATTACCGGCTTATTTATTTCTCTCCTCTTGTAGGTCACACTACCAGTTTCTGTAAATGTCTCTAATAACCTTTCAAATGCTTCCGGTATTGGCTTTCTTTCAAGGTTTGGAAATCTCTCTGCATATACTCTACTTGCTTGGAGACAATTTCTTGTACACTCCCCAAGAATAAATATCATATTCACCATTTCTTGAATACTAAAATTAGTCATTATAGCAATTTCTTTTAAAGATTGAACGAAATACTGTGTAAGATGGAACGAAATTTTTGACAACTTGGTTATTAAGTATACAAGCTTAAAACTGACACCAGATAACTTGATCAGCGGTGAATCTATTGAAAATTCTATATTACTTTATATTAATTTAATGTTTGCTTTCACCGCTGAGTGAAAATCAACTGTTTCTCGTACTTAATGGGGTTTCTTCTTGTTATAGACCATTTATGGATAATTTGTTGAATATCCGATCTTACGGAAGGTTTAAAAGCGCAAATTAGCTACTAAAAATACAAGCATTTTTCATTAATTCAACTCGAAAAAGAAATAATTAGCAAATGATCCATCCTAGGTGTATCAAATGGGGTATCAATAGAAAGCGTAGTAAAAGGGCTTTTCAATGAGCTAAATATATACAGGGTGTTCCATTTAAAAATTACGAGATTTCTTCGATTTTGCGAAATTGTGAACACCCTGCATAACGTGAGCAGTTGCAGAATTTATTTTACGTAGCAACGAAAGTGCATACTAGTAGAAAATATTCTATTCTATTTGCTTCGGATCTTTTGATTTTCCTTATGCAGAATAGCCTACTGAAATGTATCAATTTACCAAGTAAAATAATTATTTACAGAGAAACTATCAACTTTAGACCCATACAACATTATATCGATGTAACCAGCTATCAAGCGCGGATCATTTTATCTATTAATATACAGGGTGTTCCATTTAAAAAAATGCAGCTTTAGTCTGGCATTTCCATCTGGAACACCCTGTATAAAACAAAATATTTTTAAAACGTGCGCTTGATGGTACGGAAGGATATCCGATGACTAAATATTTGACTAACTTTCAAATACGCGTGTAATCTTCCGTCCCCGCTTCGTTGCCGAACCCTGTATATATATATAGTATATTCGTGACCTTGGTATGATAAGGTAAACTTAATTAGTCGGCGATTAAAGGTCTGGTTATTACTTCAAAGTGTATATATTTAAAATAATCCTACATGTTTCGGCAATGATGCCTTTGTCAAGGTTATAAAAAATATAAATGACAGAATGAATGTAACATTCTGTCATTTATATTTTTTATATCCTTGACAAAGGCATCATTGCCGAAACATGTAGGATTATTTTAAATATATACACTTTGAAGTAATAACCAGACCTTTAATCGCCGACTAATTAAGTTTACCCTATATATATATATATATATATATATATATAAATCAAGTTGTTAAAATGTAATTTACATCAAGACAAGTAGTTTCTTTGCTGCGTGTTTCCCTTTTTTTAATGTGTTTGCTGAAAAAAGAAGTTTTTAAATTTTTAAAATTTTTTTTTTTAAATGGGTTTTAATATGTAATAACAATAAGCTTTTAGAGACACAATTTTTAATTAATATGACGTTTTGTTTGTATTACGTGAATTTCTTGTTCTCTATCGGTTTTGTGTTTTTTTGAAAATGTATATATCTCTCACAACAACTAGTCCGCTTTTTGACCTCTGATGAAGCTCTAAATCTACAGAGCGAAATATAAGGTATAAAATAAAGGACTAATTGACTAATTAAAGGTTTTTATTGCCGGATTCCCCAACAATTTTTATTTTACATACTTGTTTTAAAGGAAAAGACTCGTTGTCTACTTATATATATATATATATATATATATATATATATATATATATATACGCTATTTAGCTAGGTTTACTGTTAGCTCATGTTCAAGATTCTGGTAACTTCCTGCTGATGATGGTGACTACTCTGTTGTCGAAATACAATTTAATATTGAAGTAAATTCCGTTTCCATTGAGTTTCCGTTTGACTTTAGAAGAACTACTTGATTTTCACCAAGTAAAGATTCTTGATGTCGACTTTAAATCAATCGGTTGGACATTAAAATCCTATTAACATTCTTATTATTATTATTAAATCAACATTTATGGAGTATTTATTTTGTTTCCAAATCCTGTAATGGATTTTTAGAACAATCAACGATGTAAGCAACAAAACTGTTTTCTAGTTCGGATTTATTACTCTTGCCAGGACTTTATATTTAAGAGCCAACTTCCAACAATTTCCAAAGCAGACAAATTCTACATATCTCTAATATGATATGGGAACATCTTAGTTAAACAAGGAAACTCTTCGGTTGTGAAACCGAACCCTGTCATATCTGCCGCAGAAGTTTGCAGTGCAGGTGATTCCTGTTACTAATTGGAGATGGTATAATATATATGCTCCCTTGTTTACATTGCACTTGTCTTCCTGCTGTGACAACTTATTAAAACATTAATCATTTGTTTGTCTAGTGTCTACTGATGTGAATAAAAGTGCTGAAAATTAGCAACTTGGGTGTGTAGAGTGTAGAAGGATTTAACATCAAAATACAATAACAATTGTATCCTTCAATAGATTGCTATACATTACATTTGGTTGAAGGAAAATATACGCTCCCATACGAGAAAAAATTTTCACATAATGTACTTATATTTCCTTTGATTTCCTTTATTTAGTTATATTTAGAATTCTTAAATATTTAGATTGCAATTTTAATTTTTCAAAATTTCAATTAATTTGAATTAATTAAAATATTGGTTGCTTCACAACATTATTCCCATTGCTGAGAAAATAAATTTTCGATAATTCCTTTTATTTCAACTTACTACCACTACTACTTATTTCAAATCTTAAATTCTTATTGTTTGTAAAAAATTCATAATATGTAATTGAATTGCATTATGCAGAAAGGGCAAGTAATTTTTGTCATGAATTGCGTTTTCAACGAAAATTTACTTTATCTACGTATATCTACCGTAATACGTAAAAAGGGCTTATGTCTGGTTTACAGTATGTATGTATCGGACATCAGTAATAGCAAGCTTTATGCATAAACGGGCATTAAACGGGCGTAAGTCAATGACATGCGCCCTTTCTGCATGTAATGACCCAATAGGTCAGCAGCTGCATGTCAATAAGTGAGGTTAGTATAATAATTTGTTGTGTGCTATGTGGTTATAGTTAAACAAGTTTAGCACAATTAGGGTCTAACAGTGTGAATTTACATAAAATACCAAAAATATGGAAGTTACTTCTAAACTGAAGAAAAGAAAAGCAGATCCTAGCAAATACAAAAGAAATGTAATCAAGAAATCACGCGTGGAAGGTACTGCATACAAGAACTATAGAAACAAGCAAATTCCATTAAAAGTAGTGGGTTTAGCATGCAGGTAGGTTATTACAATGGTTTTGTTATATTTCATACAAGTACAGCATATTATGTATTGCAGCTGTAAAGAGAAATGTTTTGATAAGTTTACAGAAGAAGTAGAGATTACAGATTTTTAATCGATTTTATTCATTCCAAACAAAAGATGAGCAAGACATTTTCTTGCAAAGCAGTATTCAAGTTTATGACGTGTTCGTGCTCGTCAGGAAGAACATTATAAACCTAAGTCCTATTCATGTAAATATTTTGCTTTAAAAGGTACTTCTAGAATACAAATTTGTCAAAAGGCGTTTTTAAATTTGGATGCTGTGTCTGAAAAACGCATTCGAAGAGTCAAGGAGTTTACTATACTAGGTCAAACCCCAAGACACCTGCGTGGACAGAAGTCAAGTGCCAATACACTATCAGAGGATGTAAAGCTGAGTATGAGATGTCATGTGGAATCTTTTCCCACAAAATTAAGCCACTATTCTGGAAAAGAAGTGAAATATTTAGACAGTCAACTTAACATAAAAATAATGTTCGACTTGTTTACAGAAAAATATGTTGGCTTAAATATTAGTTATGCATCTTATAGTAACTTCTTCCGTGAAAATTCTAATTTGTCTTTTGGTCGACCTCAGATTGACATTTGTTCTACTTGTGAACTTCTTAATAATAAAATTAAAGATCTAATCTAAATGATACAGCTAAAAGAACAGCAGTTGCTGAGTTAGTAGTACATAAACGTCGAAGTAAGAATTATTTTTCAAAACTAAAAAGTAAGGTGAAGAAAAGGATAATAAAGAGGTGTTGACATTACGTTTCGATTTCATGCAAAATATGCAACTACCTAAAACTCCCGTGGGAGACGTCTTTTACCACAATCAGTTGACGGTTTCATGTTTTTGCATTCATAATGTCAAACAAAATCCAGCGAAACTGTACATTTATCATGAAGGACAAGCCAAGAAAACAGCTGACGAAATTTGTTCGTTTCTATTGGATTATTTGAAAGAAACTCCAGAGAGTGTAAAGGAAGTTCGACTGTTTTCTGACAATTGCTGGGGACAAAATAAAAATCATACACTAATCCGAATGCTTCCTTTTTTAACTGATAGTAGACGATTCTCTAAAATTATACATTTTATTCCCGTAAGAGGTCATTCGTTTCTCCCTTGTGATAGAGACTTCGTCATAATAAAAAGAAACTTACGAAAGCATGATAGAATCTATACGATCCACCAAATAACAGAACTCATTATTACCAGTAGTAATTCAAAAAAAATTACGGTGAAAGAAGTTGATACAACAGATATAATCAATTTTAGAAACTGGTGGCCAGAACTATACAAAAAAGACTGTACATCACAAGAAACTCGGTCTAAAGACATTCCGCGACAAAATAAAATTCATTTTAATATCAGCACTTTCTCTAGTTTCTTGTATGATTTTCAATATACTGGTCGAGTGGAAGTTTATCAGTATATCGACAGTTTCATGAAACATACTTTTCAGTTAAAGCAACCTGGAAGGGTTGTAATTACAAATTTACCCACAACTCCAGCATACCCTCTGCAAAAAGTTCCAATAAAGCACCATAAGATAGAAGACATCAAAAAGTGTGCTGCATTTGTACCAGAGGAATACAAACCATTTTATGATTTAATACTATTATGGTAAAGTACATGTTGTAACAATAATGAAAATGTTGAAGTATAATAAAGTTTAGTTCATTGTTTTCAGGTTACTACACTTTAGTCCACTATTTTTAAGTTATTTTGTATGTTTTGCTTACGAAATAATAAAAATTCGTTCAGTTTACCAGGTTTTTATTTCTCATTTTGCAGAAAGGGTGCATGTAACTTTTTTATAAGCCCAAAAACATTTTCTTGAAAGATGTTTGTTAAAAAATAACGTGATCAAATATCAGTTGCAGATAGATCATAACACTACTAAGAGATTTATTGCAATAAAGCTAGTACGTTAAAAAAAAAAGGTTTTTTCTAGTTTTCTCAAACTGTGTTATTTTGACTTGCGCCCTTTCTGCATAATGCAATTCAATTATAACACTTTCAAACATTTATTAACAAATTTAGTTATATTTAAAACATTTAACTAATTTATTTATACATTTTGTTTTTAAATCTTTCTCACCCTTGTAATTGTAATTTATGATCCGTCAATTGCTATGTACCCTTTTAATATAATTGATATCTTAGACCACGTGATAATCTTGCAATAAGGATACGTGAAATATACCTTTAATGTGCTCAGTGTCTGGATCTATTAATTCATACGTGCATATTCCAAATTTACGCTTAAACAAACTTATCGAGTTCAAATCAGGGGTCTATTATAATTTAGTTAGTCTATAATATTCTCATGCGAAGTTCATTTAAAAAACCGTCACCACAATATAGCTATAAATCTTGGAAATGTATTTTGACAATTAAGTTGTTGTCATCAACAACGGTAAAAAGTATTACAAGTCGGAGCTTGCGCATAAATTACACACTTTACGCAAGGAAAACGCGTCACTATATCATTACTATATACTATATTAAAACGTCGGTGATATAGTAATGTGCTTTGCTTATGTAAAGTTTGTGCCAGGGCCTCAAGTGTAATACTTTCTCCACTGCTGATGATAACAACTTACTTGGCGAAATCGTATTAAGAGTTTAAGGTTATATTGTGCTAAGAAGTTTTTAAATAAATTTGGCATAAGAATATTAGAGACAACTCAATAATAAAAACCCCTGATTAAAATAATGAAATTATCATTATTTTGGAGAATTTTAACAATAAAGGATCGTATCTTTCCCTTCAACCAAATGTAATGTATAGTAACCTATCGAAGGCATGCAGTTTAATTGTTATTACATTTCTATGCTAAATCCTCCTGCAACTCCACATACTTAAAGTATTAATTTTCTGTACTATTATTCATATCAGTATACACAAACGATTTATATTTTAACAAGTGCAATGTAAACAAGGTAACGTATATATTATACCATCTCCAATTAGTAACCGGAGTCACTTTCATAGAAAACTTCTAGGATATGACAGGGTTCGGTTTCATAGCCGTAGAGTTTCCATATCTATCTAAGAAATTCCCATATCATATTAGTCTTATGCAGAATTTGTCTGCTTTTGAAGTTGTTGGAAGTTAGATCCGAAATATACAGTTCTGACAAAGGTAGTAAAGCCGGACTAGAAAACTGTATTTGTGTTTATAACGTTTTCTGCAATAAGAATAGACTCTGCTACAGCTTTTCGGGAAAGTATTTGAGGACAAGCTTAAATTATTGAAAGTAAAAATCAGGATTCATATTTTCTTGAATTTTATTTTAAATATGCTCAAATTAATTCCCTTCAAAAATAATACACTTGACCATTATTTCTTGCCACTGTTTAAAATCTCCCAACTAATCTTCTTTCGGAATACCTTCAAAATAAGCGTGATCTCTTCTTCAGACAAAAGCCGTCAACACCGTAAATTGCGTTTAAGGCCAAAAAATAGCCAAAAGTCATACATTGCTAAATCAGGTAAGTACGGCGGATGTTCTATTACTTTTACATGTTTTCTAGCAAAAAACTGCCGCATGGGACGATGCATTATCATAGTGGAGCATAATTCCCTTGTCTGTAACTCTACTGAACACTTTACGCAAATATTTTTTAGTGTACCACTTATCTGTAACTATCTTTTACCCATCTAGCTTAATTGCATTTACTAAGCCCTCCTTCTGAAGAATACCGCGTACATAACCTTTTTTCTAGCTGGCTGCTTCTTAGTCATTGTAATTGTTTCCTCCTGTCACTATTTCGGAAAAAATTGGTGCTCGACATTATTTAAGAAATTTAAAGTTTCATGACAAATTCTTACACGCTCTGCTTTTTGGAAATCGGAAAGATGATTGTTTTAACAGCTGAGGACCCAATCCTGTGTTGAAGTTTTATTACCGCATAAGTGGCTTTATTGTCCTCTTCAATTATAGTTTTAACAGCAGCAGTGTTTTTGTCGGTAACCGCCGTAGGAGGGCGCCAGGCTCTTTTTTGAAGCTGAACAGATATCCTTTCGCGTTCAAATTCCTTCTACCATTGGTAAATTTTAGCCGAGAAAGGTGCTTGTTAACTAAAAACTGGATCTTAACTCTCTTTGCACTCATAAGCGCTTAAACGTCTTTTAAAATCATAATAAATTTTGATTCTACTGTGCTCTCTGGTTAATTCCATTTTCCTTTAGTTTTAAAAAATAAGTAGCTGGCTTATAAAAGACGTAACTTCAAGAACAAAACGTCAAATGACAGATAAAGAGTTGCTCTAAATAAACAGTTTGATTATTTTTCACAGTTTACTAGATTTTCTTATTTTCAATAAATTCAGCTTATCCGTCGTATTTGCATGTAATAAATAGGCTTCGGAAATAAATTTACTTGGAATTTGTTTCTCAGTAAATTCTTCATGTCAATGATGATTTAATAATAATAATAATAACAATAATAATCACATAAAAGTCATACTCTCAGATATGTGGGTAGACGAAAAAGTTTCTCGGCTGAGGGAGTGCGAGGTAACTCGATGACATAATTTAAACAAAACGTTTCTTTAAACCAAGTACTAAAAAACACACACAATACACATAACGATCAAGTTTTTAAAATTTATTTTATTTATTACTTTATATTTCGTAAGATAAATAAAGTACGGTGAGTTAGTTTCTTTTTTTTTTCATTGTTGTAACTGTTAATTACATACTCCGTAATTGTTGTAATAGATCCTGATTAATATCATTTCATCCAATCTACTTGTCCCAATTATTTTAACGTAAGTGTCCAGTGAAATTTGTTAAGTTCCAATAACTTACGCATATATTTTTTATTTTCATTTATTTAGATTTAGAACATTGTTTAAGTTACTTTTTCAGATATGATATGGAACAACGTCGAGAATGGAATCGTGAAACAATGGCGAGTTGAATTAAGGGTCACACTGATTGTATGTCCATTGCTAGTGATTCCGAAATTTATTACAAAATCTGTAAAATGTCGTCCAAAAATTCCAAGAAATCGCACGTAGAACGCCACTTAGCATCGCAAACCCATACACAGATATTAGACATTGGAATCTGACAATTTTAACGAAGAACTTTGTGAAACTTTAATGGCGCCAAATATACCATTAAATAATCTTAACAATCCCACCTTCAAAACATTTCTCCAAAAATATACTAGTTCAAGTGTTCCTGATGAATCCACCTTACGCAAATATTATGTTTCTAAGTGCAACACACAAAAGCAGAAGAACGCATTAGAAGCCATCTTTCAAATCAGTATCTATGGATAAGTGCTGACGAAACTGTCGATATATTAGGAGTCTGTGCGGTAAATTTTATAGCTGGTGTACTTACATCCAACTATTCCATATAACGCATATTTAATAGCAGCAAAAGTTATAAATACAATTGATGCGGAAACAGTAGCTAATATTTATTAT
Source organism: Melolontha melolontha (assembly GCA_935421215.2). Lineage (NCBI taxonomy): Eukaryota > Metazoa > Arthropoda > Insecta > Coleoptera > Scarabaeidae > Melolontha > Melolontha melolontha. The sequence goes on from OW285243.1 coordinate 38,503,284, forward strand.
TTAGTATTTACGAGAATATGCACCAAATGTTCCAGTACAAAGAAAAAATACTTTTATTTGTGAAACATATCCTTATATGCTGCATATTACTTGTGTAGCACATGCTCTCCACAGAATCTGTGAATATATCAGAGACACCTTTCCTAAAGTTGATGGACTTGTATCCGCTTTTAAATAAGTTTTCAGAAAAGCACCATTGAGAGTAACTCTTTACAGGGAAAAACTTCCATCTTTGTCAGTGCTTCCCTCTCCAGCAATAACGAGATGATGAACATGGTTGTAAGCTGCTATTTTTTATGCAGAGGATTTCGGTAGTTTACAAAATTCCGTTACATGTTTAAATGCAAATTTCCGACAAATCTCAATAGTACCAAGCATGTCAAAAATTTTCGAAATCATCATCAAGAAAAGATACTTAATTATTTTGAGACATACAAACTCTTAAGTGATATCCAACATGGCTACTTAAAAGGCAGATCTACTAGCACAGCAATTTCTGAGGTGTTGGACTATATTGCAGATGCTTTTGATCGCAAGGAAGTGGTGATTCTTGGTTGTTGCGATGTGAGTAAGGCCTTTGACTCCATGGATCATATAATACTTTTACAGAAATTGCACAGATACGGTGTGCGAGGACGAGCAAATGAATTTATTTCCTCTTACTTAACGAACAGAAAGCAAGCAGTTTACTTGCCTAATAAATATTCGAATACATTATCGATATATCGAGGGGTTCCACAGGGGTCAATGTTAGGTCCTCTGCTCTTTCTAATTTACGTTAATGATCTATCTTACAATATATCATCAGGAAAAGTTACCCAGTTTGCGGATGATACATCCATTTTGGTTGGAGCCCAGGAAATGGGAGAGGGAAGTATAAATTTGAAACAGGCATTAATGGAAGCAGGCGAATGGTTTGGCAGTAACCTCCTGAAACTAAATAAAGATAAAACACAGCAGTTAGCACTTACCACAAAAAAGATATCGAATGAGAACAAAGAGAGCATCAAATTTCTGGGTCTACAACTCACCAGTGACATGAGTTGGGATTGTCATGTGGAAGATTTGTGTCGCCACCTTGCTGCAGCTGTTTATTCTATTCGTAGGATAAAACAGGTAGCAACATACGAAGCGGCTGGAACGGCCTACTTTTCCGATTTTCAGAGTAAAGCTACATATGATATTCTAATGTGGGGTGCGTCAGATGCAGCTGAGTCGGTGTTTAAAATGCAAAAAAGTGCCATTAGGGCTCTTAGTAGTGTGTCCAGCAAAACTAGCTGCAGGAAACTGTTTAAAACACATAAAATACTTGCCATCCTTGTATGTACTTACCTGTCTTGAGTATGTCCACAATATACAAAACACATCAGACTTTTACATAAATTGTTTATTAAAAACACACATATATGTTTTAAAGTTTTTGTTCAGATTCTATTGAATCTTTAAAAAACACCTCACTCGAGTATTTCACTTAACCACTTATTTTTCATCGGAACATTACGCTAGGACTCAAGTTGTCTCTTTGACTCTATCTTGATTCTACTGACAGCTTGTTTCTAATTGTATTATTGGACGGTTAGTTAAATGGAAGCCCCGTTCCTAAAGAACAACACGTCCATCACTAGACTGTATATAAATTTTATTACATAAATTAATATTTGATCGCAAAAATTCAATTACACAGATATCATGACATCACTCGTGGAAATCTATCTTGCTACTTGTTTGCTCAGATATCATGCATAAATTTACATTCAAAGTGGTATATTTATCGTTACTTTGTTAAACAATGTATACTTTAAAATATTTCTATTTTAGTTTTATCGACTCCAAATTATACAGTGCTTTATTTACTTACTCAAATCTTTCCCCTATTCTTCGAGTATATTTACTTGAATAGAGTTTGAATAGAGTTTAAAAATAATTTGAACTAATTGTGTAAAGAAAATATCGAATACGATATTAATAATTATAAATAAAAAATGCCTCTACTTGTAATCGTAGATATATAATAAGTGGTTTATAACTCCTAAAAGAAATGTAAGTTTATTCAAACCGTTAAAGTCTAAATGAATGTTACATGTTCAAATATTGAATGTATGAGTGAAAAATGTCGAATAAATTCCTTCTGAAGCCCTTTTCCTCTTTTGGTACTGTTTTGTTTTTGTTTCTGAGAAAATGCTCCTCTTTTCTCTCCCACTTCTCGTATTTATTTCTGATTTTTATTTTATTCCGTGTTTTATATCCGTTTCAATCGTAGTATCAATCCACCTCTTCTATGAAAATTTGTTTTTTCTTTCTTTGTCTGAAACGATTTTGTTTACATAAATTCTCATTTGTGGTACTTTATGTGTTTTGCATTTTTTACGAGAGTAAATTTACTTTACTTTTTGAATTTCTACGCATTTTTATGCTTTGACCTATTTTTCGTGTTTCAACTCGCAGAGAAAGACATCTAATGAAAGACGAAGATGTCCCATTTTTAATTCTATTAAAATTTCTCATGATATTGTTTCGGCATGTGGCATTCTGATGTATTTTTACCTTTGATCAATATGTCTGTTGTATTGTCTACATATTTTCAACAGTAAACCACTATAGTTGCTATACTAAATATTTCGAACTCTGTTTCGCATCTGTTAGAGACATTTTCTTGTTTTTCAGATTATACTACTTCTGTTATTAATACCAGATGTTTTTAATGGATTTATTATTATCTAAAAAATTTGACAATGCAACATTTCTATGTTACCTATGAATACATTCCATTAACTATCAATAAATCTAAGATAATAATAAAATCTACTAATAATTTGACTAATATATAAAGAAAAACTTATTTAGTATCCTTTTTCTACAGTTTTGGTACGTAAGCATGTGTTTTGTATCTAATTATATTATAATTATTGTCGAAATTCACTATAACCTCTAAATTATTTACATCAAGTGTTTTATGCAAAATTGTCATGCTATATACCAAGTGCGTTTTAAAAACAAAATCTGTATTGATTATATTTTAATTTATTCATGCTATTCATGCTAAGTTTGATTAATTAATAATTCATTTACTTGAATTTCTTACAATGTGAGATTTCACAGCAATATGTATGTTAACAGACATTACTACAATATTTTACAGCCCGATATAATAAAGTTCAGATATCCATGTAGATTTCCAACCCTGTTTGGTTCTGTTGTATTCCGCCCTTATTGAACAGACACAGATCAATGCTATTTAAAGATTCAAAATACAGTCCTGCGGAAAATATAAATGCTCCGTGCATACATTCGCAATAGTGATGTCCATCGTGACTTAGGAGTGGGGAATGTTCCTGATGAAATAAAACACTGCGCTGGATTTACAACTACAGTATTATAAATCAACCACTTAAAATCTTCGTCTATAAATAATCTTGATACCTTAGTACCAGTATTAATGCAGTAATTAATACAACCAGCGTATATGTTTGCAGTTGCTTTCGATGTATTCTGAAAATTTGTGTACGTAAAGTTAGATTTAATTCTATTAATAATGAATTAAGGTATATCTAAGAATAAATTCTATCTAGAAGTAAAATAAGTATTTCTAGAGTTCAAGTGTTTAAAACATAGATCAGCAAGATTGAAGAAAATAATTAAGATTGAGTAGGCAAAAATTAGAAACTGTTCCATAAATAAATAAAAAGTTAGAAATAAGTAATTCCACTTTAAATTAGTTAAAGCTCCAGTCAGACTGCTTCATGCAGCGAGACTATTTCTATTAAATTTAATGATTACTTTTCGTTTCCTTTTCCACGTTTTGGTGAAAGGTGGAAGCTTCTTTGAATAAGTATAGTGATTGTCTCTATTCAGTAGTAAAAAGACTGCTGTGCTGATCGTTAATTATGTAACTATCTAAATAAGAGGGATACTTTTTAAAATAAGCTCGACTTGCGAATGAGACTGAGAATGACGTGCGTGTTGAGTGCGAGAACAATAATGTTTATAATTTTTGTTTTGTTTTTATTTCTTTTTCTGAAATATATGTATACTTCAGTTATTTAGAATAAAATCATTTTCACTTCAAATTGACACATTGTATACCGAAATTTTAATTATCCAATTTAAATTGTAAAACTTTCTCTCTACTATAAGAAGCGACATCCTTTAGATTTACAAGTTTATTACTTTATCATTATTCGCCTATTTCTGCCTTGCTTTATTATTTAATTATTGAACGAATTCAAAGAACATCAACAAATTTTATTAAGAAGAATAGAATTTAATTTAAACTTTGTACATCGGTTTTAAGATTTCGACTTAATTAGCATAATTTAAAATATATTGGCGGTTATTATTGATAGCAAGTACCATCTATCAAGACTTTCAAAATTTCCACGAATGTTATTATCCGACCATACAATCAATATGGTTCGCATTATTAGTTATGTAATAGTTTGTAGGGATAATGACAAATTTTGCCTGCTTGTAATATTTTTTAACAGTGAGAACCTGAGTGGCATAATAACAGCAAGTAAGAAACATTCATTCAAACCACATCAGTAACGAGTGAGAGTTGAAACATTAATGCAAATCAAAATTAAGTTCAAATTTAGAAGATTTTACACTCGTTTTTCTATTCTTCCTACGAGGACAATATCTAAATTTCGGTCTTCATGTGTCATCTACGGCTTCGCCTGCCACTTCTAGTATTGGATCGCTTCCTCATTTGTAGTTTTAGCAGATACGGTATATTTATAGAAACACGTTCAGCTATATGTGACCTTGTTAATTTAATTGCCATTTTTTTTAAATATATACGACTTCAATCGTTATAGTCTGTTAAGTTGGTTCGAAATATTATATAACTATATATGCCCGCTATACTCAGCAATGTAAAAAATACAGTCACAGACTGCAAGTAATATTTGACACTGAGTATAAATTCTTTAATTGATTAATCACATCTACGCCTGCTTTTGTAAGATTGTAGAAAGTTACTACTTCCGATTTACAAGCATCTGCAGTTTTGGGATCCAAAACCGATGTATTGAAGAGGTCAGCATGATATCTCTGAATTTCTTGGGCCCATACAATACTAAAAGGCAATCTTTTCCAAACCCAAAGATGCTGCTATAAATAGGACGTTACATTGTTGCAACAAATATTGGAGGAATTCCGACCTTGTTCGACCTAATGTTGTGACAATATTATATTTTAGAAGACCAATTGCTAACGGTACAGATGTGTACCAGTTATCGCATGTTATATTTCGGCCTGTGTTTTTAATAGGTTCAACTAGACGCTTCGCAATACGCACTGTTATCTACTTGAAATATACTTTCTGATTGCTTTCCCGCATAAATTTTTATGTTTACAGTGTAATACGTGCGAGCATTGATTAACGAGAAGGTTTTGATACCATACTCGTTGGGTTGAGACGGTATACATTGTCGAAAACTGCACCACCCTCGAAATGTTTCCAACATCTCGTCAATGGTGCAGTACTCGTTTAGTGTATAACAAGCCTTACATCGCTCGAGAAATAAATCGAAAATATGTCTAATAGGTGAGAGTTTATTGACTTCTCGTCGTATATCTCTGATATTTAAGACGAAACGCAAAGCTTGTAGAAGTAGATAAAACAGATTTTTGAACATTACTAATCCAAAAAGTTTTGAAGCAGTTCCATCCGTGTTACAAATATCGTCTAAATTGCTATTGAACGATTTGAGAACTCCTGCTAAATACAGAAGGCGAAAATAGGCTTTGATTTCGTTTATATTGGTGCCTACTAAATCTCTTTTACGTGCATATTTTGCTCGAAGTTTCTGCAAATATGTATTATTAGTGTGATTTACTACACCAGTAATTTTCTTAGTAAAAAATAGACTCTCTTTCTCTAAATACTTTTAGTATTTTTTGCCTCTGCTTTTGTGCCAGGGATGACGAGTACAGTATTTTATTATTTATTGTACGAGTATTTTTGGTACAATGAACGTTCCAAACTGTTTTTCCATTTTTTTTTCTATGTAAATTGGGCCATCTTGTTAACAGACCGTCGATACCACAGAAGTAGAATATCAATCAGTCTGATGATCAAACTGATTTTCAACAGAGTCAAGATCGCTTTCCACATCATCTAGTTTTGGCAAGTTATTAGGAATTTGTTCGGTTATTTCATCTTGCCTTTCTAATTCTTCCAAAATTTTTAAGAATAGCTAAAATTATATTAATAGTATCATAGAAACAATTAGGATGATATCGATTCAAGAAATACCTTAGCCTACTAAAGGCAAATACAGTGCAATTTCGGTAATCCGTAGATAATTCGCGACAATTCGAAATTATGTTGCATCCGAAATTCAATTGCGTCAGACCTCGAAAATCGTGCCCAAACGTCTCTGCAGTGCTCCAGCTCTCTTTAGTCACTGCATAAACAGTCGTGTTCCTACCTGATATAAAACGCGTTCTGAGATTACGTGTACTAAGTCAACAGTGTTTGTTACAATGTCTAAACAAAAGCACAAAACCTTGTCTCTTGGAAAAAATTTGAAATAATTAAGAAACTAGATGACGGCCGACCAACTTTACAACCTGCTGCAGAATATGGAGTAGGAAGATCGACATGAAACACAAGAAAGACTAAATTAAGGCGTACGTAAAATCGCATGAAGAGGAATCAACACACCGTCTGACATTAAAGAAAGCTGCGTACCCAGAAGTAGAATCTGCATTATACACCTAGTTCCTGGAGCAAAGAAACCGCAATCTATCAATATCGGGAAAAATCCTGCAAGTAGACATTTTTTTTCAAAAAAATAACCGACTTCAGTACCAATTCGGGTTGGTTAGATAATTTTAAAGAAAGGCTTAAAATTCGACAATTAACTATTGCCGGTGAAAGACTTTCGAGCAATCTTGCGGCCGTCGAGCCATTTCAAAAGTCGTTTCCGGAAAAAGTGCCAGCAATGAATTTTAATGCTCAACAAATGTACAATGTGAATGAAAGTGGACTATTTTGGCGCGTATCGCCAATAAAAACTTATGTACACAAGGATGAAGATTCAGCACTTGGCCGAAAAATAAGCATGGATCGAATCAACTTTATGCCATGTGCGAACACGACAGGGTCCCATAAGCTAAAATTATTAGTGAATGGCAAGGTTGCACATCCTAGGCCATTTAAAGATTGCTGTCAATCGTTGCCTGTAGGCTACAAAAATCACGGAAGTGCTTGGATGGCGCGAGACATCTTCAAACAGTGATTTCATGATGACTTTATTCCCTCAGTGCAAGCGCATTTAAATGAAATTGGTTTAACTCCAAAAGCACTTCTGTTTACTAGACAATGCACCAAGTTGCCCCTCAGAAGAAGAACTACGACGTGAAGATGGACCAATTTCCGTATTATTTCTGCCGCCGAAGTGTACGCCGTCACTACAACCAATGAACCAGCACGTGATCCAGGCAATGAAAATGTTCTGCAGAAAGCAACTTTCCTCAACTTTATTTCGGAAGAAAATGATCCTTCGGACGTGCTAAAGGCTTTTAAATTAAATAACGCTATTTTCAACCTTCACTCTTCGTGAAAATCTATGAGCTCTGACTTAATACAAAAGTCATGGAACAAATTATGTACGGCTCAATTTCGAAAAAGTTGATGATTATGACAAAGAGGATATGATACCTTTAGAGCAACCGAACAAGAATTTCAGGAAATTACTGTACCGCTGAATGCCATCTCTAAAGGGAAAAAATAACAGTGGACGATACCAAAGAATGGATTTCGGGTGATGCTGCAGAAAAAGTAGAAATCGGATTTACAGATGAATAGCAGACTTTGTCGCTTTTGATAGAGACACTGATACACCGTCGATGAAATCAGTGATTTAGCCGTTATAATTAACAAAGATGCCATTCGATGTCTTGGTACATTTCTTCAGTGGGTGGTAGAAAATGGCGCAAGCCGCCCAAAACTTTTGATTTCACACTTCAAAAAGTTGAAACAAAGTGTATTTTTTATATTATACAGTTTATTGCCCAGAATAAAAGTTATTTTCGTTAGGTACGCTTATTCTTTTTTTCTGTCGCGATAATCCGAAAATATTGGTAATCCGATAGCGCTCTGGTCCGCAACTATTCGGATTACTAAGGTTGCACTATACCAAATCAATTTGTAACACTAATAGTCACACAGTGAGCACAGCACTCACTTTCACCTTTACTCAAAATTATACACCTCTTACTAGACTGCTACTCGCACATATTGTTATGAATAGAGCCCGGCATTTTAGGTCCACTTGTCTCTTTCTACGTATTTTTCCTTGTTTACTCATAGGCGTAACAACTTCGTGCTTTTTTCTTATTAAAAAATATTTTATTTTAGTTTTCAAAGACACATTCAAAACTATAACGTAAATAAAAGTCATAAAAATCCTAGTAGTAATTCAGGGAGCACTAAATGACAGAAACGCTTGTTTACATATCTAAAAACATTTTTCATTCAAATTGCTATTTTTCTTTTGAAATATGTATGTATGTGGGTCTATATATATATATATATATATTATAAAGAAAACCTCTTCCCCTCGTTATGCAAATGATAATAAAAATAATAATAATAGTGATGATCAGAAAAATAGAAATTTAGAAATATATACGAGCATATTTGTGTATTTAAATTATATGCAAACCGCTCTAACAATATAATTCGTTAAAAAAGTAAACGTTCTAGGGTTCTTTAAATACATATAACTCAGGGTTAGTGTATAAACTAATATTATTTATTTTAGTGCTCCGGACTCACTTGAGAAGGTTTTATCTTGATTTGAGGGGAGGTTCTCGTATAGTATGTCACATACAGTCTTATTCTTACTTTGTAGTTAACGGTTTTTCTTACAGACGTCTCAGGTGTACGGAACAAGGTATTTAATTAGCTTAGTTGTTTTCAAACAGAGTGTTGTTCAGGGAGAAATCAAACAAGACGCTACGAAGAAACAGCAGAAATAAAATCAAATAGGAAGCAAAATTAGACAATATCTTTTAGATAATTGACGAGGAAATGCATACACATAAGCACAAGTAAGTTATGTCAAAAAAATATGAGTACTAAGGTTATGTCAACACGTCACGCGTATAGGCGTTTTTATGGATATACTTGAATATATTGAGTAAGCAATCTATCCTTACAATATAATAATTTAATAATGATAACTTTATTATTTTCTAATTTGTTTTGAGATAAAGGACAGAATACAAATTCTGTCATTTATATTTTATATCCTCGATAAAGGCATCATTGCCGAAACATGTAGGGTTGTTTTAAATATATATACTTTGAAGTAAACCAGACCGTTAATCGCCGACTGATTGAATTTACCATATCAAACCAAGGTCACGAAAATATTATATATATATATAGTACATTCAATAAGTTGGCGATTTAAGGTCTGGCTTTACTTTAAAGTATATATATATTTAAAACAACCATCTTATTTTTTTTATATTTTGTATCCTTGATAATGGCATCATTGCCGAAACATGTAGGGTTGTTTTAAATATATATATACTTTAAAGTAAAGCCAGACCTTAAATCGCCAACTGATTGAATTTACCATATCATACCAAGGTCACGAAATAATTATACATTTGTACCGAAAATTACTATTCTTGACAATGTAAGGCTAAATAACATCAAATATGGTAAGTAAGCCAATTTTTTTAGAAAAATTACAATAGCGAAAGTACACTTTTCTTTAACCAAGTACTGGACGATTATGCGCCTTATACATAGATTTTATTTTAGAAAACACAACAGATGTGCCTACTTCACAACACTGCATGAGGAAAACCGATAATAGATTTACTGAGTTCCAAGAAATCCAAAATGAACAGGTACTAATGGAAGGTGATTTGGAACAAGGACATTGTCAAATTGAACTTACCGCTTCAAATACTTTAGCAGCGATAGCTTGCAACCAAGATGATATGTCTGTTTCCGAATTTTATCTTGAGGGTAATTTACCACTCTCACATTGGGCTGGAGAAGTTACTGAAAACATGCATGGTGTTACCAATAACACTAAAAAAAAGAGGTAAAGAAACAGGAAAAAAAAATTGACCAATGGAAGGCAACCAAGAGAGCAATTAAAACATTATCTGGAGAAGAGCATATTTCTAAAAAGGGCAGATTAATACGGGAGAAATCTATGAAACCAGCATGTGGAGACTGCAAGAAAAAGTGTTCAGAGAAAATTGATGAAGAAGTGCGAAAAGAGATATTTAGTAGTTACTGCGTCAAAAAATTGGGATGTAAAGAGGCAATACATACTATCCAATGTCACTAGTAAACCTCCAAAACGAGAACGCCCTAAAGATTATAGCAGAAATGGCAAAAGAAAGCAAACGATTTTCTATTATTCTAATATAAACCATACGAGAATAGAAGTCTACAAAGTGTTTTTTCTGAACACATTAGGAATTTCAGAAACTGTAGTAAGGACGGCTCTGAAAAAGGGAAACGTAGGCGGTTTTGTTGCTCGCGATATGAGAGGTCGGCATATACCTCCAAACAAACTGCAGGAAAGTGCTCTAGACCGAGTTAGAGCCCATATCGCATTATTCCCGGTATATGAAAGTCATTACAGCCGCGGCAAAAGTGCTAAAAGTTACATGGGAAGTGATCTAAATACCAAGAGACTTTACGAATTGTTCAAACAGAAGTGTATAGAAGATGGTATTCCACAAAAAGAAACAGTAAAGCATTGGGCTTATAAGCGTGTCTTTTATCGGGACTTTAATTTAGGATTTAAGAAACCTTCGAACGACACCTGTGATGTTTGCGATAGATTTGTCCTGGAACTAAAAAATTAGTTTTTGGACGATAACCATAAACAAGAAATCCAACGCGATTACGATGCGCATCTTAAGGAGGCCGAAAGACGCTACCAAGGAAAAAGTCATGACAAAGAAAAATCTAGAAGCATGGAAAAAACTAAGGTCATAATGTTGGATCTACAAAAATGCTTGCCTACTCCGTACCTCTCAAACTGCAAAAGTTTCTACTTGCTCAAATTATGGACCTATAATCTGACAATATATGATGCTACAGAAAGAAAAGCCTACTTTGTAACTTGGGACGAACCAAAAGCTGGAAGGGGCGGAAATGAAGTTGTTTCAGGATTATTGAAATGGGCAGAAAACGTCATTGCTAGAGGTGAAATCGAAACTTTAATAATATGGTCCGACAATTGTCCGAGCCAAAACCGAAACATAATGGTGCTAATGAATTATTTTTGGTTATTAAATGTATGTCCTTCTCTGAAAATCGTTGCTCATAAATTTCTATTACGTGGTCATACTCATATGGAGGCCGACAATGTCCATGCTTTAATTGAAAGAGCAGTAAAGCATCAGCCTACAATGGAAATTGTAAGTCCTTGGGACTGGGAGCAGCTTATCCATGCTTCTGGTGCAACAGTTTTTAGTATGGAAGTAGAACATTTTAAAAAATTTTCAGTTTTGTACAATTCTCCAGGTGCGCCTTTTAAAAACAAGAAACAAAACACCGAAAAAGGACAGTTTCTAATATCAACAGCTGTTTGGCTCGAGGCACGTGCTGGATCACCTTCGATTATTTACTATAAAACAAAACTCGAAGAACAAACTTTTAAAACTGTAAATTTTAGCAGTTCTGTTAGACATCCTTTAATACTTCCTGATAACCTACCTGCTGTACGAAATAGTCCAAAAGGGATTAGCAAGAAGAAAAAGGACCACTTGATAACGCTTCTTCAATGGGTTCCACAAGCATTTCATAATTATTATGAAAATATGCCTATAGCATCAAATGTAGGTGATGATGAATAAACGTTGTGTTAATTTTGTTTTGTAGAACTATTTGGATATTGTTTGCAGTTAAAAATAAATATATATTTTTTAATAATAAAATAGTAAATTTATTTTCACCTGTTATTTGGTGATGAGGTAAACAGTTGTAAGTCCACAAATCATGCTACATTTATGAGATGCGTATATATTACAAATTACATCGTGTCATGCAGATCGTACTTGTACAAAGTTGAAGACTACAATCTTCTACTAATTTCTGTTTTTTTTTTAATTCTCCTTAACATGTGGAATAAAACTTCTTTCGTAATCTTCTCGAGATTTCTTAAAATGGATATACGACAGTTTATCTCTGTGCTACTGATATATATATTAGTAATACGAAAATAATTTTCTTAAAAGATGCCAGCTAAATATATTTTAAAAAGAACATTGTCCTGGATTAGGTTTGCTTTCTCAACCTTATCTAGTAATAACTAGATATAGTACCTGGATACAAGTTAGTGTTTTTAATAGAATTTTAAAACAATTAAAAATGTGGTAATGTATCTAGAACAGTGTATCAATTAGTAAAATACTAGTACAAAAACTCTTTTTGCTTAAACAATTACCAATTATTCATAAATATTTTGATTTTATTCCTCGTGTAATAAAGAATATAGAAAGTCAAAAACTACCTTTACGACAATCATTTAAAATATATAGGGTTATTCACGCTATGCGGCGCGGAATATTGTGGTCAAAATACTTAACTTTCAAAAAGTTTCACTCTTAGGATACATGGGGGTCTATTATGGTTACTTTTTAAAATAATGTGCATATTATACAGGGTTTTCGAAAAGCCCTAAATGTATCAAGGTTGTGTTTTTTTAAATGGAACACCCTATATATTACAGAATACAGAAATTCAATAATATATATTGCATTTCTGTATTCTCCAATCAAAATAAGTCTCCGTTTTAATTAGATTTATAATACCTAAACCTTAAGGTTTTTCAAATAATTTAACGAATGTTATATACGTCACCTTAAAATTAAATTTATAATCCTCAAAGTAATATATAGATATTATTGGTAAATAATAACTAATTTACAAAACATTATCTGAAATAAAAATCTTATTGTTAAGTATCATACAATGTGTTTCAAAAAGTACTTCATCTCAGTAAGCCGGACATACATATACCGTTCGGAAGGAAGACCAGCCATTCAATGAGTAATCACCGTTGTGTGATATTATATAAATGTGGGCAAATAATCACATATAAATACATATTGTGAAATAAATATTCTTACTATTAGTAATAGTTTTAAGTATTATGTAGTGTATTTTTGTTTGATTGTTAATACAGTATGTATTTAAATTACCGTTAGCTTAATTTAAAAAAATCCAGAAAGACAAATATTTTACAATATTATAAGACACTTGCCTTTTATTTGTAAATAACTATTTATCTAATGTCATTTTGACATTTTGTGACTAGCAATATAATTTTTTCTCACAAATATTTTCTTTACTTAATAAACAATACTAAATAATGTACACATTGCAAGAAAATATGTTTATTATTGAAGCATATTTTCGAAGTGAACAATTTTTTTATTAAAGGAGGATGGCAATATTCCTACGCGGAATGTAAGCGACAGTTTCACTTGTAGTTTCCTAATAGAGTTGTGGATAATATCGCTTTACGTCATCACATTCGTCTATTCGTGGGGAAGTTTCGGGCTCCGGGATCTGTGTTAAAAGGCAAAGGTTCTGGTAGACCACGTACACAACAAAGTATTGTTGAGCACGTAGGAAAACTTGTTGGAAAAAACCCACATAGATCGTCAGTTGAAACGAACGTATCTTCTAGTACCATTCATAGAATTTTAAAACGTTGTATACATATTGCTATGTATTGTGGTGTTGATTGCTTATTTAAATTGGCTCACAATACACAGTAGCTTGCCCAGTTTAACTCAAATCGGAACTGCTTTCCAGGAGCTCTTGTATCTTCAGGGGTACCCTCAAAGGGTATGGGGCGATTAAAACAAAAGGTATTATCAAAGAAATCAAACTAGTGTTAACAACACAAACATTTAATGAAAAAAAAAAAAGTTTCAACTTTATAGAGTATAAAGAAGGGCTGTGGTAATAAAAATGCCACAGTGTGAGGAAAACTTTTATACAAATGACAATAAAAGAAAAAGAACCTCACAAATGACCGCGAACAAAATTACACTAATTAAATATTTAGGAAAACTATCAGACTTCAATAATCTACGTTATCCCCAACTTCAAACGTCAAAACAGAAAAATAACTGTATGCGCGCGCATCAATTCTGACCCACGCGCACATTCAACATGGTACAATATAATTTTCCCACCAATTCCTAACCTTCTAGAATATATTACTGATAGACAAAAAAAATACTTCAAAAAAAGTATGAAAATTTTCCTTGATATTTATTTGACTACAAAAAAAATATTATAAACTAAAAATTTACTGAATTTACGAGCTCATTCAATATTCCAATAACATAACTAAACTAATTTACATATATAAAATATTAATACTTGCTAATATACACTTACATTAATTAATTAATGCAGTCATCACACTTCACAAAAAAATACAAAAGAGAGATTTCAGATAGGTGGCATAAATCAAAAAAATTACCAGTTTAAAAGACTCGTAATAAATCGAGAATTATTTTTAACACATCAGTAACACTCAACTAAAAACATAAAACCGAAATTACTATAATAACCTGAATAAAAAGGAAGTCTTTATTCAGCAAAAATTAATTAGACCTATCTGTTCAATAGATGGAGAATCTCTGCCTCCTCCTCGGAAACTAAAATAAAACCCTAGCTAAAACAAAATCAACAGACCTGCTATTTCAATATACTTCCGGTCGACCGGGACTGCATACATCAAGACTATGTCCGAATAATGTACAGGCGTGGACCAAAATACACATTATAATCAAAATTTCAATAAATATTAAATATTCTTAAATATTTTTCTGGAATAAAATACACATAAATATATAGTCTTTTATAGTTTCTTTATATTTTCTCTTCGGGGAAAAATTCATAACAATATGTATTATAGTGGATTGAAGGTTGAGGGGTGGATATTGGATGTATTGCTTGCCAAGATTTGGAGTTCAACGATTGGATTTGGTAAAGATATGTTTTAAGTTTGATTTTATTAATTTGTAACCATAGTAACCTCTACGTTATTGTTTTTTGGAATGAATTGACACGTTTGGATTTTTTATTAAAAGACTATGTTGCCTCGATAATTTTTCATTGAATCCTAAATAAAAGATTCGAGATAAAACTTTTAGAATATTAATGTAAGTATCTACTATCGAACTGGGTGGTGAGATCGTTACATATTTGGCGCACCAAACGTGAGGGGCAATTTATTGAGGTAATACGATGAATATATCTACAAATTTTGTACCGTTGTCATGTAATCTGACAGTTGGATATTAATATTGACGCTGATAATTAACAATTTGAATAAAAAGAAAAGAGTAATTCAATTAAACTATTTAATACATTCAAAGTATAAAAATAGATCGTAGATCAAGACAATTAGAAAAAAAGGACACTGATATTGTTAGGGAAGAAGAACAAAAGGAGATCAATGTTGCCGGAGATCCAGGTTTGAAAGCAGGTGAAAAGAGTCAAATGTAGATATTGAGAAAATTATTAAAGTATTGAAACGACATAGAGCAAAAGAGGAAAAATGACGCAAGAAAGAAAGGGTTCAGGATGAGGAAAAGCGTAAACAAGAAAGAGCAGGAGAAGAGGAAATCAGAAAAAAAGAGTATCAGAATTTAATAGATAAAATTGATGAAAACAATAAAAATAATTTACTACTATGGAATAAAATACATGAAGAAGTAAATATGACAAAGCAAAGAACAGAAAATATTATTCATCAAGTAGAAGAAAAATTAATCGAAGAAAAGATTGAAATAATTAAAAATACGGATGATATAATTAATGTACAAACAATTCAAATAGAAATAGATTATACTTTAATTATAAATAATGAAGAAACAGATAGTTGTAAAACAGAAAATGACACATTGTAAAGATGATAAAGAAGAGAAATATAAAAATCAGGATGAGATGTAGAGAGAATAGTATGCTGCAAGAATTAAATAATAAGAAAAGAAATATTAATGTATACAGTGCATTACCTATATCGAACGTAATATGTATAGGGACGAATGTAGATCCTTACAAGGACAAAAGAATTCTTCCATGGAATTATAACATACAAAAATATTTGGACCTTATGTATGGGGAAAATAGAACAAAATATAATGTAAAAATGATGTATTTTATAAATTTAACTGCAAAAGAAGAGGCAGAGAGAGATGGTGCAATATTTTACATAATAAAAGGAAAAAGAAGAAAATGAAACAGGGAATAAGTGAGATTAAAGTAAAATTTAAAATTAGACAATAGAAGTAGAATAACTGATAATTCAAAAAAAAAAAATTGATTTTAAGCAAGTTAAAAAATTAAAATTTATTTTAATTTTATTTGGGGAATATGTAGTGGATTGAAGGTTTAGGGATGGATATTGTATGTATTGCTTGCAAAGATTTGGAGTTCAACAATTGGATTTGGTGAAGATATGTTTGATTTTATTAATTTACAACCATAGTAAGTTATTTCTTATGGAATGAATTGAATGGATTTTTTTATTAAAAGAATGTGTTGCCTCAATCATTTTTCATTGAATCGTAAATAAAAGACACGAAATACAACTTTTAGAATATTAATGTAAGTATCTACTATCGAACTGGGTGGTGAGATCGTTACAGTATCCATACAAAGTATCGATTGTTCAACAGACCTTACCTAGTAGGCTTAATTATTGCAATTTTTTTTCAAGAAAATTTGTATAATGACGAAATTCTTGATCCAAGTTTTTTACTCATAGAAAATGGTTTCATTTAAGCAGGTTCGCAAATAAACCAAATTATATATTATATCTTTATATCTATTATATCTATAAACAATCCAAACAATCACGTCGAAATTCCTTTACATCCTGTTGAAGTTGGAGTATGGTTAGCTGTATCTCGTCGTAGAAAAATAGAACTAATATTTTTTGACAGTAACATTAATAGCCAACGATACCGAGAACAGTTATTAACACTATTTTTAACTCAAGTACAACGAGATGAATTCAATGGGGATTACTTCCAGCAAGATTGGGCTATTGCACATACAACTCGTGAAAATTTAGCGCTTTTAGGATATTACTTCCCTCATCGAGTTATAAGCAGAGGTGTTTCGCCAGCGAAGTCACCAAATCTGACTCCGTTAGATTTTTCTATTTTCGGAATGCTAAAAAATGAAGTATATAAGACAAGAATGAACAACTTAAATGACTTGAGAATACAATTACGAAAATCGAAAACAGAAAATCGAAAATCGAAGATCGAAAGTAGACGAATATCGTCGAAAATCGACGAAAATTGACGAAAATCGATAATCGACACTCGTTGAAAATCGGCAATCGACGAAAATCGACAATCGACAATTGACGAAAATCGACGAAAATCGACAAAAATCGAACATTTACGAAAATCGAAATCTACGAAAACCGAAAATCTACGTACATCGAAAATCTAATCTGTCGATGTCAGTCGGCGTCTTTCGGTGTAAGTTGGTGTCTGTCGGTGTCCGTCGGTTTCTGTCGGTGTCCGTCGATGGCCATCGAAAATTGAAAGTCAAAAGTCGAAAATTGAAGATCGAAGATCGAAAATCTTATAAATAATGCTTGAAAGTAACTGAAGTGACTGAAACATTTCGGTAGGGATCTATTGACTACTACGTTGTTACTTAAATTTTTTCAACTTTAGTTTCTCGAGAGCCTGGATCTATTAGTGTTTAGCAACAAGACCCGGAATAAATAGATAGATATTAACTCTGTAATTCATTTAATAATATATTTAACCTGGAACGATATAATGCTTTTTAATGTAAAATAGAATAATTTAATTCTATTGCCTAACATATTTCAACACATGCCAATTAATTCGTTCAAACAAAACTAATAACATTAATAGTGAATGCAGCACAAAAAAATGACTACTAATTTAAGCAAGTATATTTTTTTAATGTCACTTAATTATTTCCCTTACATTAAGTAGCATCTAACCATTTTAAATGCAGATCCACAAAATAACTCATAAATTGTTTAAATTAATGAGGGTCTATTTAAGAATTCTTAAAAACTCTAACATCATGCTAAATGATTCAGAAAATTATGTCTTAGGCATTTCCTCTGCCGTTTTTTATTTTCAGTAAAACGAAACTTAAATTGATGCCCGTCTGATGGATATGACGCGATATTTTTAGAACCGCCTCAAAGAACAAAGAGTTAATTAATGAGAGTTATTACATTTAATGGTGATACAAGAAAGTTTGTTCAAATGGAGGTCAAATATTTTGCAAATATGCTCTGCGGTTTCTGTTAGTTTGTCACGCTATCGAAATGCATTATCATTATTAATGTACATATATAGATGGTAATATATGAATGAATATTGCTAGTTTCTTGTGATGCGACATTTGTGGTTTAAGCGTAATAATCGTAAAGTCCAATAAAAATTAAGAAAGCTTTCTAGAAGGTTGAATTTACATTTCGTGTACAAAATAACCAAGGCATTTAGATAAATTACACTATCTAAATGACAATCTAACGGCAATAACAAATGGTATTTTTATTGTTATTTCAGACTGTATTATAATAAAATCATAATAAAAAATACAGGGTTTATCGTTTGTGTCCTTTAGCATCATAAGAGTAGGAATTCAGAAAATTCAAATGGGGTTTATTCTAGAATATTTAAAATTGCATGGTTATCTGACGAAAACGATACCAGGTGTGGCTATTTAATTTTCAAAATATACACTACTTTGAGCAGAATGTCTCATATACCGTCCACTGGCATTATGAATCATCTATACTTTAATTCACCCTGAAGTTTTCATTGAAATCATTAATTATAACCGGACTCGAAGATTCCATTATAGTACAATAAATGGCTAGAAGTCCTTACAAAACTGTCTAGTTTTGTAAGGAACATCCCCAAAGCCGCTATCGCTGTCGACGTTGCGCAATTAAACTTGTCTAAATCTCCACTAATATTCCCGACCTTCTTTATATTTCGAAAGTACCAGTCCCTACCAAACATCAGAAGTTGAATCTGAAATTTGTGTCCATGAAACCATGAAATATAGCTCTGAAATCCTTTTACTCAAAGCTGACAAGGGTAACGTCACCGTAGTTTTTGACAGTGACAAGTGATATGCTTTCCCTTTTTAAGGTGGTTCCTATAGCTTTATGAAGAGAGAACCTGCTACATGAATTAAATTCTTCGTTATTTCCTCCATAAAATCTTTATCAGTGCCCATTAGCTCTCAAAAACTTCTCCCACCAGTGACTCAAATGCCTTTAAACTTTATGTTTTACCAGAAGCTCGCAAACCTAACGTTCCCTTACCTCCTATTGTTGACACTCTAAGTACCTTGCTAATTTCCTTATTCCTTGCACTGATAGCGGTGAATCTTTTATTCAAAATTTCAAAGGCTTAGTACAAGGACAGAGAGAACCTACAGTTTATCTTCAGAATTTATTAGTAAGTTTGATTTTCGAAGACCACCTAGAAGATACCACACAAATAATACTATAAATTGTGCCCTCTCGTAACCAACAAGCTTAATTACGTAACGACCTGATAAAAACTTCTTTAAGTTTTACTTACTCCCAATGTCATGTTTGTTGCTACGAACATTTTTATAGAGGCTTTCGAACAACAAATTCTTTGTTCCTATACACAAAGAAAGACCGAAGCGCAGGTTCAGATACGTTGATGGCGCCTTTGTTATTTGGTCTCACGAACGCAATTACTTGAACAAATTACTTAAGTTCCTAAATTCCCGATACAGTTCTATTCATTGGGCTATGCAGGTAAAGTCGGAGAAATTCTTTCCTTTCTTAAACGTTTTAGAGAATCGTTACACTCATGGCTAATTAGAATATTCAGTTTATCGCTAATGTATTCATACTGATATATTCCAAAACTTCTTTTCCCACTATCATCCTGCACAAAAATCTGATGTCATAAACTCTTTAATAATTGTTTAATCACAGATTAAACAACATTATTTCAATCAATTTAATCTAATTTGGCTTGGTGTTTTATATTTTATCATAGTGTATATTTTACCCTTATATTTAAGCAATCAATTGTTCCGTAAATTATTCGGATATCCAGGTCAGGTACTTAGTATAAATAATAGTTCATTTGCTTATTCTGATTATTCGTATTATTAGTTAGTAAGTCAACACTGTATCACAGACATCAGCACAAATATTATGAAGTCATAGACCTACTATAACGTAAAAATGCATTATAAGCTTTCGTTTGATCTCTTTAAAAAAAGAGGTGATACACCAGTGACCACCCGCAAAAAATATTACATGTCCTAGATTTTAACTACATTTACTTGAGGTACACTAAAATAACATCCTGAGAACCACTAGAATTAAGTTATAAATAGAATTTGTCACTGGTTTATCACCTAGTTTTATTAAAGAGTTCAAATGGAAGCTTCTATTGTATTTTTACTTTATAGTAAGTCTAGGATTTCATAATATTTATGCTGATGTCTGTAGCACACTCTGTGCCTTACTAACTATTTACAAATACGCAGAATAAGCAAATGAACTATTATTTGGACTACGTAACTGACCTGGAAATGCGAACTATTTACGTAGCAATTGATTGCTTAAATACAAACTTTAAAATATACAGTATGATAGATGTATAATACAAAATATTTTTAATAATATAAAATGTGTATATTGGTGAAACAAAGAAAAAATACAAATCGTTCGGTGAGCGCTCATGCTACTGGGCACAAGCGTTGTGCAAAAGTGCTGGGCCTAACCCGGTCTGCAATTGCTGGAGGTAGATTGAAAACGGGATATCTAATTCAATTTTATTCTGTCTAAATCCTAACCTGCAAACATTATTACTTTAATCGCGGAATCCATAAATCTGTTGAAATCCAAAAGTTTTATCCAACAAATCGGAGACTGTGGCTTATAAGTGAATAAAATAAAATTAAAAAACCCTTACCACAATAGAATTTAATAATTCTAAATACGTATTTCTACAACCATGTTGCCATCTTCAGTAGAAAAAACAGTGTGACACTTGAACGCACAAAAACACTCACAGAAGGATTGTTCTGAACGTCTTCTAGTTTAATACTAAATTCTTCAATCTTAAATGCTACAAAAAATACCTACATTTTGGTTAACCCACCTATTCATGCAAGAGCATTAACCCATTATTTGTAAATTCTATAGAAAAACCGTTTAAAAATATTATAAAAGCCGTAATTTAACATACATTAAGGATTCAATTATGAATTCTTGTTTGATTCTTGTGTAATTGAATTCTTAATGTATGTTAAATTACGGCTTTTATAATATTTTTAAACGGTTTTTCTATAGAATTTACAAATAATGGGTTAATGCTCTTGCATGAATAGGTGGGTTTACCAAAATGTAGGTAATTTTTGTAGCATTTAAGATTGAAGAAATTAGTGTTAAACTAGAAGACGTTCAGAACAATCCTTCTGTGAGTGTTTTTGTGCGTTCAAGTGTTACACTGTTTTTTATACTGAAGATGACAACGTGGTTGTAGAAATACGTATTTAGAATCATTAAATGCTATTGTGGTAAGGGTTTTTTAATTTTATTTTATTCAAAACTTTTATATTAATTTCACCCATCCAGACAAATAGCCTCCACACAAAAGCTAGCAAACCCTCGTGTCTAAACAACTCAACCACAACCACGACACTTTATAGACCCAGAGCACCTCTCACATAATCTTGCACGAAACAAGTAGACATTGGGTTTCAATGCATTAACGTCAACAGCAGTAACAACCTCGCGGATTTCTCTTGCAACAGATGACATCGGCAAATGAAGAACTACCAAGGATGTAGTTCTAGTTCGATAAGGTAACCAGAACCTGTGGAGAGAAATCTTGTGTAGAGACTACCATAAATAATTAACAAACTGGCCAGTTACGTCAAGGTAAAGAAAAATCAAATTTATTCATCATAGCGTATCATAATGAAACTTATACAATAGGAATCCTACATTAATAATTAGTCATTTCGTCTATTTGATAATAATTTATTTATTTATTAAAGTTTATATTTATTATTAATTACTATTACATATTGCTGTGAGTTTTGCGCTTAATATAAAATAAATGATTGTGTGGGCAGTTGCTCAAGAATATTTTTATTTAGACTCTGTATAACGTTTGGTTATCTCAGGGCGATCTCTTGGGTTCTACGTAACTAAACCTAAAGGCTAAAGTAAATGCAAAGAAATAATACAAGATGTAAATTGTTAATAATTCTCTTATTGCTGGTTTGTATGTTCACATCTCATTTTGTTTTAACTCATTCTTATCTTAAAGACTTAATTTTTTAATAGAAATTTTTATACAAATTTTATTTCTGAACAACGAACGCATAGTTTTAGAGCCTTTTATCTTAGGTTCGATTGAATCTCTCAAAGTATTATATTTCAGTATTTTACTTACAACAGGAGGTATGTACCCTCCTAATGCTATGCTTAGTACTTAAAGTGTACCTTGATTTTGAATTAAGGATATCTGGCTTTTACTTATATCGTTTCAAATTCGAACGTGCGATTCAGTGTCTGCTTATGTGGAAGTCAAGTTCCTACAGAATAGTAAGCATATCTTCACACCCTATATATATTTCATTGTTTCCACGTCAACTAATGAACGTTTAATTTAAATCTTAATAACACAGATATTTCGAGATTTCTCGTAGAAACCTGTTTCCTACTCATTAGTCTCGAATACCTGGCATTCGATACACTTCTATCGTGTATTTATTATTATTTATTCAAGTAGTAATCCACATGCGTTTTAAAATGATTTGATTAGCTTTATATAATTAAATTTTAACGTGTGTAAAGTCTTACTTACTATACACTAAGTTCCTTATTGGTTTTATAAAATTCTTTTTGTCAAAGAAAATTGATAATTTTGCAGTGATAATTGATATAATAACTAAACTAATTGCGATAAATATCTTTCACACTTCTTTATTGTTTTAATTTAAATAAATTGTCACCGTCTCCTAATTCAAATCTGAACGTAGAAAACTACTTGCAAAATGGAAGTATGAATCTCGAATAAATAGTAAATCTGAATCAATGGTGAATCTTAAGTGGATCTATGCTGAATCTCTTAACCCTGCTGGGTCTAACCTTTTATATCCCGTGTTTTGTGATTCTTGGAATATATTTCCCACTCCGGGGTATTTATTTATATTTTTGTCTAGTTTTATATTTATTTTACATTTTGACCCCTGTATGTTCCTATCTATCGTAGGAAACTTGTTTTTTTCTATTTTTGTGGGCAATCTCTTTGTTTATATACTTGCTCCTTTGTACCTTTTATCGTTGGGTTACAAATTTCCTTTCGTCTTCATTCCAGGAACTTTCTTCGTATCTTATTTTGCAATTTTTTCCGGGTAAATCTGCCTGCGCCCTATTTGAATCCTCTTGGTATTTTTCTTTTTTGTTACTGGGCATGCGGATTCTTATATGGTTTTGATTTTGACACTTTGCCTTTATTTACATTTTAAACATTGGTGTTCTTAATTGTATTATTTTTGTTTTGCAAATGTTCTGTTTGCACTACTTATTGATATTTTCGTTGTTTTTAGATTGCACTGCTCCTGTTCTTGATGCTGAATAACTTATTTATTTGATTCTCCTGTTTCAAAATGCCTTTGATACCTCATGTTTACATGTCTATTCGGAATGTTGTTTACAAAATACAATTAATTGATGTTAAATGTGATTGCTAATATTACTAGTGCATAAAGAAAAGATTATTCTGTATCCCTTTTCTACATTTTCGGTACGAACAGCGGGTTTCAATATTTAATTATATTCTAAATGTGCTTAATAATTAAGATAAGCTCAAACTTATCTATATAAGGTTAGATTATTTACACATAATTTTTAATACAAAATTGGACTGTTATATACCGCACCCCAGCAAGAACAGTGACGTAACTCAAAAATGCAGCATTTATGAAAAATGAACTAAAATTCTGTAAAACTTAAATTAAAATAGTATAAGCTACTTTTATAATTTAGGCAAGTATTGATGACGGTAAATTCTATTATATTCTATAGAATAGGAACACGAATCTGTAGCTCTGCTCTTGTGGAATGTGAGATGTTATCAGATAAATATAGGTGAGGGTCTTGACTTATGTCACTTGCCAGGGTGCCAATACAAGATGCATTTTAAAAGAAACAACCTCGGTTTATGTCTTTTTAATTTGTTTTTGGCTATTCAGGTTACGTTTGATTAATTTGAGCTTTTTCTATTTTACACCCAAAGTCAATTTAACAGCAATATTTCAGGACAAACTGTAGCATAACGATAAATGTAGATATTATTTTAGTTATATTTGCTTATTATTATTAAGAAATAATGCTATAAATTACGATATTTAAAAATAAGATTGCACAGGTATATATCAGATTGGCAAGAAAGTATTCAGTTTTCACAAAGAGATGGCGCTATGTTGTTGTTTAGATGACCTCTGTTAAGATTTTTTTCCTTTGACATTTTATAGCTATTAACTTCAGTTTACGTTAGAAGGAAATGCACGTAATTTTCTTTGTAGTTCTTACTTCATTGTCAATTTTAACATGGACTGTGAAGAAGAAGATTTTTGACACATTTTGCCTTATTCCCACAAAGGCAAGAAGGAGGCCGAAGCTAAAAAAGATATATGTGGAGCTTATGCTAACTATTGTACGTGCTAGAATTCGTTTAAAAATTTCCGTTCGTGATTTTTCATTCAGAAGCGGTCAACGCTTTGCTTTGATAGACCCGCTGAAGTCGATGTTGATCAAATCAAAACCATAATTAAATCGAATCGTCAAATAGCTCTAGGGCAAGTTGTAGAGAGGTTAAATGCACCACATATAACCATTGAAAATTACTTAAAATGCCTTAAACTTGCTAAGAAGCTCGGTATTTCGGCTCCACATTAATTATTAATTAAAAGAGAGTTTCTTAACGCAACGAATAAATGTTTGCGATATGGATCTCAAACGCAATGAAATCTATCTTTTTTGAAACGAATTATGACTGGTTGAGAAAAATGGATTGAGTACAATAACATCAATGGAAAATGATCACGGCCCAAGCTCGATGAACAAAAATAAACCACATCTAAAATTACATTAAAATAGAGATAATGCTGTAAAATTGCTGGGATTACAAAAGATGTTGTGTATTTTGAGCTGCTTTCAACGAACCAAACGATCAATTCAGATATTTACTGTGAACAGGAACATATGAATTTGGAACAAACAATCAAGGGTAGATGGTCAGTATTAGTAAATCGTAAAGAATCTTGTTACAACATGACAATGCTAAACAACACACATCTGTGGTAACCCGTGAAAATTATTGACGCTTGGTTGGCAATTTGTCGCTGGTAAGGACTATAAGTTCTATGAGCAGTGACAATAGTGAGCGTTGTGAGTGGGTTATGTGCGATCTGAGCAGGGCCTTTGACAGGATTCCTCATTGCAGACTGCTAGACAAGTTATACAGCTATGCAGTTAGAGGTGTGATCCATCAATTACTACGATTGTGCCTTCAAAATCGACGACAAGCGGTATTGTGGCAAAACAACACTTCTGAATTCCGAGAACTGTGGTGCTCCACAGGGCTCGATACTGGGACCTCTTTTATTTATCATTTACATTAATGATTGTCAACCTATCTTGAGCTGTGGTACTTACTTGTATGTTAATGATACATCTTTATTGATAAAAGGAAATACTAACAGCCTAAGTAACAAAAGAGAAGCTGAAATGGATAAAGTAAAAACATGGTTCTCCAATAATAAATAAAAATTGAACAAAGACAAGACGAACTTTTTACTTTCTCAACGCGTCTGCATCAAATTGGAGACAAACTGACCTTTTTGGAATGATAGGCTAAGCTGGACCGATCACATAAATACATTGTGTGGTAGATTGAGTACAACAATTTACACAATAAGGCAGATAAATAATGTTGTTTCCTCCAAAGCGGCAAGGTTGGCCTATTTCTTAAATTTTCTCGCGTCATACGGCATAATCATATGAGGAAGCTGTTCTGATATACTACGTATTTTAGTACTGCAGAAGAGGGCTATTAGGGTGTTGTGTGGCCTACAGTGTGGGGACAGTTGCAGGGATGTTTTAGACGGGAGCGCATACTGACCAACATAAGTGTATACATTTGGGAATATGTTGTTTGTGCATGCGAATCAACACTGTTTTGAAGCAAATTCAGCTCATCACATATGGCACACGATACAAAGACGCGCTAGCGGTCTCAAACCATCGCCTTAAAGTAACACAGCAAGGTATCGATTACCTGTACAATCGACTTCCTAGTGAAATAAAAACTTTAAATACAATTAAATTTTCGAGAAGGGTGAAGCAAGAACATGAAAACAGACGTTCTTTTTATACAGTTGGGGAGTATCGTGAGTGTGTTTCTTAGATTGCTGCTTCCGGTTTCTTCGTGTCGGTCTTTTTGTTTTTTTTGTTTTATGGTGTATGTACTATATATATTGCTATAGATTTTTCCCCGCAAATATTTTGAAAAATTTTATTATTTATGAATGTATTTTTATGTTGAACTAATTTATATTTTTGACTAGTGTAGTTGTAGCACGCCGTTTTGCCTTGCTGTGTCCGCAGACACTAATGTACTCTGAGTTTAGAAGGTCGTGTTTTTGAGAAGATAAATTCTTTATCTTTCTTAAGTAATTTCGTGATTTGATTTAATTGTGTTGGTGTTAGATTTCATTACCGATTTATTAATACGAGTTTGTTGTTCTCGTAATTGTTTATTTTGTGGGTTTTATAACTCTAACCAGGAGGTTGAGGAAGATATCAACTATTCGCCGACTACTGTTTACTCTGAAGTGTTCCTCGTCTGCGATGTATGGCACGAGGCTTATTAATATGTCAACAATCAAAATGACATAAGTTATTTATTAAAATGTCATAATACAATATGACATAGCTGAAATGAGTTTTGAAATTGGAAATTCTGTTTTGATAAGAAAATATAAATTATATGGGTGCTCTGTTGCTGTTCGCTTCACTGCTGCACATCGAGGAGGATGATCCTGTAGGACACTGTGCATCGGCTGAATGCGGGGAACAGTAATGACAGAGTGCGAAACTGTCTATGGTGCATCGAGTGCGAAAGACTATATGATGAAAAAGATTTTGACATGTACAGGCTTTTCCATCATATAATCTTGGGGAAGTGCTATAGATTTTTCCCCTCAAATATTTTGAAAAATTTATTATTTATGAATGTATTTTTATGTTGAACTGATTTATATTTTTGACAAGTGTAGTTGTAGCACGCCCTTTTGCCTTGCTGTATCCGCAGACACTAATGTATTCTGAGTTTAGAAGGTCGTGTTTTTGAGAAGATAAATTCTTTATCTTTCTTAAGTAATTTCGTGATTTGATTTAATTGTGTTGGTGTTTGATTTCATTACCGATTTATTAATACGAGTTTGTTGTTCTCGTAATTGTTTATTTTGTGGGCTTTTTAACTCCAGGAGGTTGAGGAAGATATCAACTATTCGCCGACTACTGTTTACTCTGGAGTGTTCCTCGTCTGCGATGTATGGTACGAGGCTTATTAATATGTCAACAATCAAAATGACATAAGTTATTTATTAAAATGTCATAATACAATATGACATAGCTGAAATGAGTTTTGAAATTGGAAATTCTGTTTTGATAAGAAAATATAGATTATATGGGTGCTCTGCTGCTGTTCGCGTCACTGCTGCACATCGAGTAGGATGATCCTGTATGACACTGTGCATCGGCTGAGTGCGGGGAACAGTAATGACAGAGTGCGAAACTGTCTATGGTGCATCGAGTGCGGAAGACTATATGATGAAAAAGATTTTGACATGTACAGGCTTTTCCATCATATAATCTTGGGGAAGTGCTATAGATTGTTCCCCTCAAATATTTTGAAAAATTTTATTATTTATGAATGTATTTTTATGTTGAACTGATTTATATTGTTGACTAGTGTAGTTGTAGCACGCAGTTTTGCCTTGCTGTATCCGCAGACACTAATGTACTCTGAGTTTAGAAGGTCGTGTTTTTGAGAAGATAAATTCTTTATCTTTCTTAAGTAATTTCGTGATTTGATTTAAATGTGTTGGTATTTGATTTCATTACCGATTTATTTATACGAGTGTGTTGTCCTCGTAATTGTTTATTTTGTGGGCTTTCTAACTCAGGTGTCTCGAAAAAAAAATATATTTTTTTCATTTACAAGAGAAAAAACCATGTTTTCCAATTGGAACCTTGAGGGAAAAGCAGTCTCATCTGGAAAATATACCGACTGAATATCTAAGCTGGACAGATTGGTTGTGAATTGTGAATAAGCAAATTACAAAATCACAATTCATAGCAATATGTACTTTTTGTATTGTTAATCTTTTGTATTTTTAATTTAATGACGTGTCATATAATTTTTATTATTTTGGCAAACAAAGACTGAATACTGAATTCAAGATAAAAATATTAATTAAGTGGAAAAATTAATATATATCAGGCGTTATTAGATTATATAGAAAAGATAATGCTAAATATCGTTATATCTTATTATGGTAATTATAATATTATTGTCGTGATTTATCGATGACTCATAAGCCTTACTCTTATAATATATAACACAACAAAACTTTACTTAAAGTTTTCAACCCTGATGTTTCCAATAGGTACTATGTCATATTATAACAATGCTATTTGTATTAGACTACATGCGTACATGTCACTGGTATAGAAAGCACTCGATATCCTGGAAATTGCATATTAAGTCCAATCGTCGTTCATATCTCAGAATCAATGAGAATCTGCGCCGTGAAAATGCCAGTGTCAACATTGTTAATTTCACCATGCTGTGCAAGACAATGAAACATACTTGAATAAATTCAACCTATCTTCGAATACAAACAATGCAAGTGGAGCGCCAAGAATACGTAATTATTAATGAAGCGAGGGAGAGAGTTCTTAACATTTCCGAATTAAAATTAATTTAGAGGAAGGCAAGAGCAAGAGTTTCTGAAGTTATGCCTATATTATCTTCGAAAGTAGCGTAAGTTATTCGTTTTATTATTGAACCCTTTTATTAGTAACAATTTTAAGACGTATAATAGGGAGTATTTGCATTTACAAATAAAGCAAGACGTTTCTTGAGAATTGCGAAATTGCGAATAAGTTCGTAATTATACAGAGGTTACAATAATTTGTGGTATATCGTTCTGCCAGCTGACAGAAGATGATTTTTTCAATATATACTTAAATTATATTGCAACAGTGTATAAGTAGGTATACCGGGCTTGTTCTTTGTCATTACACATAGGTTTAATGCAATGACTCTTTTTCATTTACGCTTACACATAGGTATAAATGTATGGTGGTGGCATAGTAGGCAACCAGTTGCATACACCAGTAACATTTTTAAAATTGTCAAATATTTCTGTTTTTCATTCATATTTAAATTTTATTTTAAATACATTTTATTGAAAAATTAATAATTTATTTAAAGCAGTTAATTGTCACAACAAGCGTATACCTTGTGCGAGACTATATTAAATATTTTTAACAAATTCAAAGAAGATGGTTTTGGGAACAAACAATTTTATTGTTTTTCAAAATATTCGCATTTATTTCACTTTTGCATGCATTCGAACCAGTTCTGAAAACATTTTTTCCAAATCGCTGTTCACGCATTTTTCACAGTTGGGAACAAAAAAAAATCATTCGGCGACAAGTCAGGTGAATATGGACAATGAGTTATTATTTCAACGCTTTTCTCCTTCAAATATTCAATTGTTCGACATGCTGTATGGGAACTCGCATTGTCGTGATGAAGAATAATGCGACGTTTTCAGATGTTCTTCCTGATTTCGTCTATAAGTTTTGGCAAACAAAATTACTGTATACCATTCCCCGTTAACAGTTTTTCGATCCTCTAAAGAAATTGTTGTGATTGTGTCCTGTACAGCCCGAAGAAACAAGAAGTGCTGCTTTGAAGTGCTTCTTGCACGAACAACTTTTGTGGGGTTCGGTTCGACTTGGAGCACCCATACAGTAGATTGTTGCTTGGTTTCCGGTTCATAGGCATATATCCATGTTTCGTCATCGGTGACGATGTTGTATACGGATTTTGCGGTTCCTACGTCGAATCTTTTGCGCATCTCTTTAGACCAATTGACACGAGCTGCTTTCTGTGCGTCGGTCAAGGAATCCATCTGGAACATATTTTTTTTACAAATAAATGTTCATATAAAATCGAATGCACTGCAGTCTGCGATATGCCAAGAGATGCCTCTACCTCACTGTAAGTCACATGTCGATCGCGTTCTATCATTTTCCGCACAGCATCGATGTTTTTTGGAATCACAACAGTGTTTGGTCGACCTTTAGGTGATTCATCACTCACTGAGGCACGACCATGACGAAATTCTGCAAACCGATTGCAAACTGTCTTCTCTGATGGTGCTTCATTATCAAAACTTAACCAAAGCGATATAATGCATTCTTGTGGAGTTAGGCCTTTTTTTATAATCATAAAAAATCATCCAACGAAAACCTTCACGAGTAATCTGCATAATTTTAAGGACTCACTGTCTTAAAACAGTTACTGTCAACAAACTACTGACTCAATTTCTAAGCTATCGCGGATTTCTCATGGACAAATGTCAAACTTTAAGAATATAGTGATTACATATTGTCGTGAATTTTTCTAACCAGAGAGAGAGAGAAAAATTGGTAGAATTAAGTTTTGAACTACATTTGAATAATTTGGGATTTAAATGTATTTTTGAATTTTATTTATATTTATTATGTTTGTAATTATATTTTTGACCGGCCCTGTATGTATTATATTAGATTGGTGGGTGCGGCTAAATGGTGTACTATTGAATTCGATGTAGGAGATTTTCGCGGTAATTTATTTAGAGATACCAGATCTAGCAAACCAAGTGGTCATAGAGTATAAGAAATTCATTTTTATTCTCTATTTTTGAGTAAAGTCGGGTTTTTTTATTGGTTGGTGCATTTATTTTTGTGCATTTAAGTTATTGCGATTTTTACGAGATTTTGAGATCTCGCATTTGATATTTTAATTAAATTATGGTATCTCTCACGTAGTTTCTTTGTGTTGATTGTGCTTAGATCGATGTAAGTAAAAACACTTAATTATATTATTGCTTATATGATGATTTGCTTATGTTTGTAATTTTAGTGTATAATTTGTGATTATTTTGACATTTAAATCAGTATATGAATATTAGAGAAAATTGTCATGTTTTTGTAATGGAGTTTTTTCTTCAAGATAAAATATTCTAGATCGTTTTAAATTCAGGTTGGTTTTTTTTTGTTTATGGGTTTGATTTTGTCATGTTTTATTGCGCATGACTGTAAGGCTGTCACGCGTATTTGATAACTTTGTTGTTGTTGACATTTGATTTTTAGGGGTTACAGTAGAGGTCAAACTTGACAAATTTCTAAAGTATTTATTAATTATATGTTTGCTCGAGAGTCACAGGGGGTTTTTCTCTTTGTGCGAGTCATATTCATAAAGAGTATTTCCTCCTAAGCTACTGTTTAATCTGCTTTAGCTCCCTGTACATTCAGTAAAGGGATTTTTTCTTTTTTTTAATTTTTATTAAACTTGTAAACAAACTAGATCTGATTTTATTAATGCTTGTCGTTTCACTTTAAATATCACCTGGCCCATATCCGCAAGGATCGACCCGAGTGAAGAGAGCTCAAGGAAATCTACGAGACTGAACAGCCGGAAGCATAAGTTGTAGTGTGAACAAAAAGATTAATAAGCAATCAAAAGCACATTCCACTGCATAATTTTGGCAGCCCAACGTGTCGGCGAATGAGAAAAGTAATTTTTAATGAAATTATAAGCAAATAATTGTGGCGAATGCAACGTGTAAGGCGAGAATATCGAATATTAGCAGAAATAAAGCAACGTAAAAGCGAACGAAGAAAGGTTACAAATAAAAATATAAGTAAACAATATAATTCTAAAAAAATGGAATATTTGAAACAAAGAATGGGTAATGCTAGTTACATGCATGAAGGAGGAGGCGACGGAGGAAGCAGTAAAGGAATAATGGACATGTTGAAAAAAATGATGACAATGATACAACAAAACTACAATGATCTGGATAGAAAAATGGAACAAAACCATAAGGAGATGGAAATGAGGATGAATAGGATAGAACAACAACAAATGGTTATGGAACAACGACAAGAGGATTGGGAGAGAAGAATGGATAGTAAAATAGAAGAGATAATGGATCAAATGGCACCAAGAAACAGTAACAATCAAATAAATAAAGAAAACATAACAAGTGAAAGTAAAATAGCACACGTCGAGGAAAAACA
Source organism: Melolontha melolontha (assembly GCA_935421215.2). Lineage (NCBI taxonomy): Eukaryota > Metazoa > Arthropoda > Insecta > Coleoptera > Scarabaeidae > Melolontha > Melolontha melolontha. The sequence goes on from OW285243.1 coordinate 38,535,758, forward strand.
AGCAATAGAAGAAAAGGAATCGATAATAATGGAACAAGAAGAAAAGGAGGGAGTAAATAACATAACAAAAGAAGAGGAACCATCAATTACAAAGAAAAATCTAGAGGACGTGCCTGGGGAGGAATCTAAGCCACAGGACGATGGAAATGGTTTTGATAGAGAAGTTGGAAGAAGAAACAATCAAATCAGGGTAAGAAAATAAATTATATTATATAAAATTAATTTTAAAAATGAAGAAGAAAGAGAAATAGATATAAGTAGAACAAATTCAAATTTAGAATGTCAGATAGATAAAAGTAATAATATGAAATTGGTCAATGAATTAAATAAGCAGGCAGTTGTCATTAATGATATTAATGATAAACAAACTAGAATTAAAATGAAATTGATTTCTACAAATGACATTTATAATTATAATTTGAATAATTATATAGGAAATAAACGCAATAATTCCTGTAATTATATTTTAAAATACAATTGCTTTTTAAATGATAAAAATCAAAGTCATGTCAACAATAAATTTTTAAAATACAATACTCTGAAAATTAAGAAATATAAGGGTACTAAATTTAAAATAATTAGACCCACATTTTATATTAGGGTAAAAGTAAAAATGAAACTAGAAATTATTTACAGTCGGATATTTTAAATAGGCCCAACAAAGACATAGATTTGTTGTAAACTATTAAGATGAATATGCGAGGTATAAGGATTTTTGCTTTTGAAATAATTAATTGGAATGTGATGTACTAAAGGATATATATAAAATTGGAAAAGTTATAGGATTTGATATATGATATTGAAATAAACTTAACGTAAAGGATAATTAAAATTAAATTATTAGATTCTTATAAGAAGAGGAATTAGATGTAAGAAATAAAAAGGTGTTTACAAAATTTCGTCGAGATAAAAAGTTATATTATGATATTTTTGAATATGAAAAAATTTATAAAATTTCGTCGAGGATATATGAAATGAAATATTTGGAAAATGAAAGTGCATTTATATAAAAAATTTTCGTCGTTATATTTAAATAAAAGGTCGTCGGTATATGAAAAAATTATTATGATAAATAGATATAGTTATATATATATTATTGGAAATAAAAGTATGGTAATTATGAACTTATAAAAATAATTGTTGACATGTTTAAAGGTAAATGAATATGATATTTGATTATGATGGTATACGAATTTCGGATTTAATTGACATGGTAATGATCAGGATTAAGTAAATGGATATATACAGGATGAGTATTATGATAAAATTATTGTTGAGGAAATTAGAAAGTAATTATAATTATCTACGAATAAAAAAAAAAAAAATTTATGAAGTAAAATTATCTACGAATATAAAAATTTTATTAATTATGGGAATTGCGTTGTAAGAAAAAAATTAAAATTATACTATAAAAGAAGAAATTAAGCGTATGATATTATTGTTATTATTATTGTTATTGATTGGGAATTAATGGTGTTATGAATTTGATTGTTATAATGATTTGATATATGAGATGGTAATGCTATGTTTTCTTTCATATATGAAAATTCATTGGAGATGTTCATGTCCAGGAGATCGAGAGAGTGCTCGAATATTCGACGATGATGACTGTTACTTCGGCGTGTTCCTTCGTCTACGATGTATGTAACGAAGCCCATTCGAGAATGTCAAGCAACATGACATTAATAAATTATGTCTAGTTAAAGATGACATAAATAAATTATGTCAAGCTAAAATGACATAACAAATAAAATGTCTTAAGTCAAATAAGACATTGATATTTAAAAGAATTTTATACAGAATGTATATAAGACGCTATAATTGTTCGCTGCATCATTACTGCACCATGATGAGGATGATCCTGTTCAGCAACAATGCAACATGTTAGTGCGGGGAACCAAGACAGAGTGCGATACTGTCTCAAGTGGTAGTGCGAAAATTTATCCATGAAAAAAGATTAGGAATGTTCTGACTTTGTTCTCGGATAAATTTGGGGATTGTGTCGTGAATTTTTCTAACCAGAGAGAGAAAAATTGGTAGAATTAAGTTTTGAACTACATTTGAATAATTTGGGATTTAAATGTATTTTTGAATTTTATTTATATTTATTATGTTTGTAATTATATTTTTGACCGGCCCTGTATGTATTATATTAGATTGGTGGGTGCGGCTAAATGGTGTACTATTGAATTCGATGTAGGAGATTTTCGCGGTAATTTATTTAGAGATACCAGATCTAGCAAAGCAAGTGGTCATAGAGTATAAGAAATTCATTTTTATTCTCTGTTTTTGAGTAAAGTCGGTTTTTTTTATTGGTTGGTGCATTTATTTTTGTGCATTTAAGTTATTGCGATTTTTACGAGAGTTTGAGATCTCGCATTTGATATTTTAATTAAATTATGGTATCTCTCACGTAGTTTTTGTGTGTTGATTGTGCTTAGATCGATGTAAGTAAAAACACTTAATTATATTATTGCTTATATGATGATTTGCTTATGTTTGTAATTTTAGTGTATAATTTGTGATTATTTTGACATTTAAATCAGTATGTGAATATTAGAGAAAATTGTCATGTTTTTGTAATGGAGTTTTTTCTTCAAGATAAAATATTCTAGATCGTTTTAAATTCAGGTTGGTTTTTTTTTGTTTATGGGTTTGATTTTGTCATGTTTTATTGCGCATGACTGTAAGGCTGTCACGCGTATTTGATAACTTTGTTGTTGTTGACATTTGATTTTTAGGGGTTACAGTAGAGGTCAAACTTGACAAATTTCTAAAGTATTTATTAATTATTATGTTTGCTCAAGAGTCACAGGGGGTTTTTCTCTTTGTGCGAGTCATATTCATAAAGACTCTTTCCTCCTTAGCTACTGTTTAATCTGCTTTAGCTCCCTGTACATTCAGTAAAGGGATTTTTTCTTTTTTTTAATTTTTATTAAACTTGTAAACAAACTAGATCTGATTTTTATTAATGCTTGTCGTTTTACTTTAAATATAACCTGGCCCATATCCGCAAGGATCGACTCGAGTGAAGAGAGCTCAAGGAAATCTACGAGACTGAACAGCCGGAAGCATAAGTTGTAGTGTGAACAAAAAGTTTAATAAGCAATCAAAAGCACATTCCACTGCAATATGTCAAAAGCGCCATCTAGCGGTCGACTGTAAAAATATAGAAGGTGTCCCTCGTATTATTAAACGAGGTACTATATATATTGTACCATACGCACTTGCTTTCTGCTGAACTCGCTGGGATACAGAAGTATTTCTTAGCACATTGTTTTAAGGGTTTCAGCTCCATTCCTGTTACCTAAAAGAAAATCCAAATAAAAAATGAAATTACCCTTTTTTTTAAACTTACTTGTTCTAGAAAAGAAGTGGCAGCAATAGCATTTTCTTCTTCTTTAAGTGCCGTCTCCGCTTCGAAGGTTGGCAATTATCATAGCAATTCTTACTATTATAGCATTTTCAGTACTATGAAAACCTTCTCTTTCAAATCGAGGTTCTCAAACCTCCTTCATATGAAAATTCTTACTATTATAGCATTTTCAGTACTATGAAAACCTTCTCTTTCAAATCGAGGTTCTCAAACCTCCTTCATATGAAAATTGCTGCATAGCTTTTTCTTCAATCTTTAATTCCAGTAGTGATGCTGTCAGGTAATTGTACAGTCCAAAAGTTATTGGGGTTATTAAAGAAATGTAACATATTTGTTACCTACAAGAATTTCTCACTAATGCTTTTTAGATAAATTTCTCCATTTCATAAAACCACTTATTTGTAAGATACCACTAAGTGTTATTTGTTTTTATCGTGTTACCATAGTATAAGTAATATATAGTAAGGACACTTCCCCTATAAGTGCAGTTTTTCAAGAGATGCAATACACCTGTAGATATTGTTAGGATGTAGCATTGGTACCGCTAATTAACAACAATAATTAGGAATTAGCATAAATAATCTACTCGTAAATAACAAGGTTATATTATTATGTTTTCAATTTTTGAATAACACAGGAATTGAATGTGAAATTTAAATTAGATATTTTAATGTAAAAAAAAAAAAATTTTCTAAATTCATTTAATTCTTTTCACAGTCATTTACATTAATTAATCATGTAATTTTAATATAATAATCACTAATTCGAACTAAATTTATCCATGTATATATTGTTTGTAAATATCTCGTACATAATATGTAAGAGAGTATAGTTGCTCAATTTAGAATGCATTTCACATTTAAAATTCAAAATTAGCGAAACTAGGAATATATATAAATAAATAATTTAATAAACATTTAAATACACAAAATGGCTAAAATTTAAATTCAAAATAAAGAAATCAGGTAAATTAATTGACGAAAAGAAAATAGAATATATAAAATATTATTATTATATATATTATATACATCCCATTCAGATCCAGAATAGCAGTAAACAGGTTTTTCCAGTGTTAAATATCCTGAAAATTCGTTCCTGTCAGGGAGATCGGAATATTTAGAACTGGAAAAGTCCATTCATGCCGAGAAGGAATTAGCTGTCAATTCTAAAAAAAAACAAGGTGGTAGCCTTTACCAACATGAGAAAATTAAATGATCTGTGCAATGTAAGGTTCTTTTAGACAAGAGTTAAAAGTAACCAATAAAGTGAAGTATCTAGGCATAACACTTGATGCGAAACTGACACCTAGTCATAGTGGCAGACAGGGCGACGCGGCTCTTCTGACGTTGCAGAAGAGCTGTTGACAATACCTGGGGACTGAAACTAAAGGTGGTACACAGGTTTTACACGGCAGTAGTAAGACCAACGATTACTTATGAGGCAGTTGTCTGGTGGAGGAGCACGGAGCTGACATCGTCTGTGGAGCTCCTCACTACTCTCCAGTAAGAAGCTCTGTTAGGAATCACGGGAGCTAAGAACAGCACCGGAACCGCCTCCATGGAGGCCATCATGGGTCTCGATACGCCGGAACTATTTGTAAAAGCGGGGGCTTTGGCTGCGATGCTGATGATGAAAACCAATGGCGTATGGTGTCCTAATAGGGTTGTAGGCCGCCATACAGATATCACTATAACTATATATATATATATATATATATATATATATATATATATATATATATATAGTAAACCTAATCAGTAGGCGATTAAAGGTCTGTATACTACTTCAAAATATATGTATTTAAAAAACTCTACATGTTTCGGCTGTATACGCCTTTTTCAAGAGAATACAAAATATGAATGACAGGATATAAATGTCAAGTAATTAAGTTGCTATGGTTTAAATTATTCAAAGATACATTCTAGTAATAATAATAAATCATGCCTTAGTATTATTATTACTAGAATGTATCTTTGAATAATTTAAACCATAGCAACTTAATTACTTGACATTTATATCCTGTCATTCATATTTTGTATTCTCTTGAAAAAGGCGTATACAGCCGAAACATGTAGAGTTTTTTAAATACATATATTTTGAAGTAGTATACAGACCTTTAATCGCCTACTGATTAGGTTTACCATATCATACCAAGGTCACGAAGTTATTATATATATATATATATATATATATATATATATATAGATATAACTATATTGGGAGAGGATAATTCAAATGCCAGCGG